>JAEDXX010000033.1:0-600000 GCA_021725515.1 Epicauta chinensis
CAACTCATAATTTTATTGAAATGTGCAATTTTTTCTGCTTTTTTTATAGGTAATAGTTGTTCGAGTCGAAAAAGAGTTTGAAGAATATTCACTATTTGTATAACGTTTCTATTGTTTGTGGCCCAATATGGCATAGCATGCCATATTGAGAACTCCACGTATGCCATATAAGGCAACCTTTTTTTTGGAGCTAGAAAATGGTATTTTTTGAAAAAAATTTTGTCCACTAGTCAGATGAAACTTTCGGTAAATTCCGGCCACGGACTCTGGCAGGGTGACAGTTTTCCTAGCTTTGTGAGCAATTTCCAGGGAAAAGTCACATTTTTTGTAGGTTTGATAAGGGGAAAAACTTATTGTATTCCATGTTATGGCACTTTACACTCTGGATGGAATTCAACTGATAGAGCAAACCATATCAACAAACACGTGTTGTCTTTGTCGTACTCATAATGAGTTTTGAATCATTGTTCTTATATTCTTGGGAACATCTCATTCTGTAATGAGTTAGACAATAACGGACTAAACTGTGTCTTATTCTTTTCAAAGTTACAAACTTGCAGTTATATTCCGTGGTTGTTGGGGCAACCTATGCTTCCGAAATTAACCTTTTTCCTCTGAAAATTAAAAAAAGATCCGCTAGATGGCGCACCAATGAGAGGCGTACAAATATTTTGGATTCTCTATTGACAACAACGTTAAACGTACATCCTAATATTGTTAAAATAAATAAATACTGTGCATAAAAAGCTTAAAAAAATTAAACAAATATGCCCACTAAACATTGTGCATTCGCGAATTGTACGTCAGACAGTCCGTACAGGCAGGATGGCGTAAATTTTGTGTCTTTTATAAAACCACAAGTTAACAAGAATAAGTGTTTGGAGTGGATTCATTTATGGCGAAGAGCGGATTTAACATTATCGTCCATGTTCAAAACAAAATCACTCAAACAGTATTGTCTTCCTCTTTGAAGCGCTTTTGAGTTTCCACAAATAAGAAGGTGTTCATCATCATCAGATAAAGTATTAGTATCTAAAGTATCAGCAGGACCAGTAGTGATGTAATTAAACATAATAGCATAACAAAAAGAACGAGGAATAGCCTGGGATGGGAAATTTGCCCAGTTTGAAGTAGGAAAAGTGCAGGCTTCCAAACTTGATAGATTTGGATTGAGTAAGTTTATGCTTTGCTTTTTATCTTCTAAACATTTACCACCATCGATTCCGATAAAAAAAATTATCATTACCATTCGCAATACATTCCTCAATTCTTAATTTTAAAAAAAGCATGAATAAAATTTACATAAAATAGTAAAATTTTTAACAACACGATGATATATAAGACAAATTATCAACAACTAACCTTTCAACTAGGACCTTTTTATTGCCTGACAAGGGTAAGCTACAACATGCAAGCCATCGTTTTAAGTCTCGAACAAGATGGTCTTGCACTTTTGCAAATTTTAATTTCGCCCCAGGTACATCATCTTCCGTTAATTCCATTTTAATAAAGCCCGTTTAACGTTGTTGTCAATAGAAAATTCAAAATATTTGTACCCCCCTCACTAGTGCGCCATCTAGCGGATCTTTTTTAAATCTTCAGAGGAAAAAGGCTAATTGCTCAAACAAAACAAACAATAGGATTATAGAATAAAGGATGATCAGTGCCGGACCGAGACGTAATTGTGCCCGGGGCAAACAGGTGTTCCATGTGCCTTTTCCGCGCATTCATATTTAAATGAGGCAGATGCGCCCGTGGCCCCCCTCTCGGACCGGCACTTGATACATACATTGAATTGGATCAGAACTAATAACTGTTATGTATGGCCACATTCAGACCACACCCCACAAAACAGGGAGGGATTGTTCCTATTTTCAAAAAGTATGTTAATTTCAGTCCACTTACAATTAAAGAATTAATTATGGCAGCGAGATTCAAGTTTGTTAAAAAAAAAGGCAGTTTTTTTTACTTTCAACGTCAAAGTGCACAATATTTCTTTGTTAAGGGTCTGCCTCCTTTCCCCTATTGTTCCGATTTGGCCTTCAGCAATTTGAAACTTTTTAAAAATATATGCAACACATAAAGCTGCGCCCTCCCACAAGACGGTGAAACACTGTTGCCAAATATGTTTAAAAATGCGAAAGTATAAGGGTTTCTGTTATAACAGATGGAGTGAATCAAGTCTTCTTCTGAAATCTGCAGTGGCGTGCGGTGACATTTACTGATAGGGAAGCTGTGTTTCCACAAAGATTATAAATATATAAATATATATTAATAAGTTTAGAGTGCATATTATTATCGTTATTGATTTCACTGATATTATTATTACCTACGAAACATTCATTATGTCTAGAACAAAAAAAAAACCTAATACCTTAACACAAATCTAAAATAAACTTGATGGTGTTTCGAAAAAAAAATTAATGTTAAGTTTATTGTGGAAAAATTCAAAAATATAAAAATATGAAAATACACTCCACATATGAATATGTAAATTAATATTTTTTCTAATTAATAGAATTTTTGAATATAAATAAAATATAGGTTTGACTATGGTTAAAAAGAGGAATAACGAACAACTCTTTAAACTCAAATCACCAAAACACTAGAAAATTTTTCAAAAAACGGGTTTAAGAGGGACCTCAAGTTTTCTTTTCTCTATCTAATGCATCGAAGCACTTGCCGAAAAGTTTTAATTTGAGAAAATGAGATCCTAAGAAAGAATCTTTTGATATTTGCTCTTAAGCTATTGTTTTTAAATTTGATAAGAAATTTTGAAAAAACAGTTTAAGAGGGACCGAGATTTTCACTTTTGTAATCATTTGAGCTATCAATCTTCTCTTCAAATTGTGAAATGCGACCGTGAGATGTTAAGAAAAAACACCGTGTTTTGAGGTAGAAGATGCGGGGCCTTAATCGACCTTCTCTTCAACTTCTAAATTGTTGCCGAAAAACGTCAAATACGATTCCCACGGAAACTAATGGGACCTACCGTAAACCATAACCGACACCATATCGGCTCTTAAGGAGGTACAGGACGTACAGTCCATTTAAATAATTTTGTCTCCTGGGCAATATATATATATACAGTACGTAACATAGAATCCATTCTTTTTTATCGAGACTGTACTTGTTGCCGTGTCAACTTACATGAACACAACACATACGCACAATAATGACAATTTTTCAATGTTTTAGGTTCTTAAAAATTAAATATTGTTAAAACTAAGAATCCTTGGGATAATTTTTCTTTTCCAATAAATTCGGCATTATTTTCTTTACATATATGTCGTTTTTTAGGATTGTGTCATCATTTTTTCATACATTAAAATACTGATATGTAGGTACGCGTGGCCGCTTTTGTATTGTTATAATGTTATAGTGAATTCTCGTTAGAAAACTAGTGTTGCACTGGTGCACTAGTCGTGTTCTATTGGTAAATCAGTGCAATTTTTTGCCCTCAGTATGCACTCAGTGCACATATTTCGACACGAGCTCTAGCAGCTCGTGCTGGAATGAGTGCAAAACAAAAGAAAATTGCAATCAACATGGACGGCATACATGCTGATGCAATTTTTATTATCGTCTTTTTTATCATCGTCAAGTGATTCTGATGATAAAAAAGAAATGATGCGTGCCACTGCAAGACCTAAGCACCCAAAAATAGAAAAAAAATATTGCAAATGTCGTTTACAGGTTTACATATAGTGAGGTTAGCCTTTCTCCTATACCAGTGATGGAAACATTTATTGCAAGGTCTTTGTCCTATATACAGACGGTCCCGGCCCAACTCTTTCAATTACTGGAATAATCGAATGCAACCTTCAAAAACGTAATTTGAGATAAAAAAAAAATACCAGGGTACCTACATTGTAAATTTCTAAAATCGACAACAAATTTTTAACATTTATAATAAAGAAGACAAAAAAACAACAGCAGATTGCGGTTAGACGACGGTATTTACCTACAAAAAATTGTTATCTAATCCACTGATTTGGTCAAAAACTAAAAAGGAAAGGTTGTTCAGAGACTATCGTTTGATGCACAGTATGTTATGATAAAAGACGATACTAATAGCATTAAAATTTCCTGTCTATCAATGTAATGCATTGATTTCAATACTGGAATTTTGTGTGTTGCTCTAATGAACTTTTTTCCTGAGAATTTAAAAATTCGCCACTCTCAGCGCTAATAGTATAGTAGGGATAAACAATGTTCAATGCTCATTAACTTCAATGTAAAAATCGATAAAATAACGTCTCTGATAAAGCTAAGACACTAGGAGAAAAATCAACATTTCCGGACTTAAAATATAATAACTAGGGGAAATTTTTCGAATTATTCGATAAGTTGACGAATTATTCGAATATTTTCGAATTATTCGAAGATCTTGGAATTACTCGCACACCCCTAATAATAACGTAACTGCTTAAAACGGTTGGCTATGTCAAGTTATCGTTATTTCAAAAACATCCATATTAATAACACATCTCTAATTGCACCAGTGCAGCACTAGTTTTCACGAGAATTCACTATTAAATTGGTCATTTTTGACATTTTTTTATAAGAAAACTGCGAACCCTAGATCGCTGAAATTTTTAGATAATATGTATGGTGTATATTTTTATTGATCTTGAAAATTTTAAGATGTTTTCATCATTTTCGTTTAGGTCCTGTACCTCCTTAACCTAAAAAAAATCGGTGTCAATAAAAAAATTAATAAATAAAATATGACCGCAATAGAAACCACTACACTGGAGATAATGAAAATAATTACAGTCTGGCGTCAATAATATGAAACCACTAAAAGTTATTTCAAAATTTGTTTACTATTTAATTGTTTGTTATTTGTTTAAAACCTTTTCAAAAATTGTGCCATACATTGAATTAAGCAATTCAACTGATTGAATATCATTTAATAACAATACAATTTGAACATTCCGAACATTCAATAACACATTCATCTTCATCTAAATAATGTCGATAAATTATAAAATCACTACCACATCTACATGGATACCTTATAGATTCTTCATTCTGTTCGAATACTAATTGATTTTTAATTAATTCAGCATAAATTAGAAAATTATCACAATCCTTTTGTAATAAATCAGCATCATACTGTTTACGTAATCTATCATCACGTAAAATCTTCCATGCTTTATCAATCAATATAAATCGATCCTTGTTATTTAATACTTGACTATTGGACTTATCCGGATGGTACTCTCTTATCAATCTTTGATAATTCTGCTTTAATTCATCATATGTAGCAGTTGGTCTACAGTTCAATACTTCATAATAATTCTCTTCTCTGCCAGTAATCTCTGCTTCCATTACTGTACAACAATCTAAAAAAAATTAAGTAAGTGTTATAATTTTCTCAGTCAAAATTAAAAACAAAACTCACATTTATTCACTGAAATAATAAGTAAGGTTATGTTGTAATAATATACTTTTTATCATTTTAAGATCCAAATAATGACGTAAAATTGTAAATAAAATTAACAGATAATTGTTTTAATGTAAACAATAATCTTTAATTATTGTAATTAAGATAAATCTGTTTTATTGAAATTTTGTTACGTTTAGGCAACCAATTGTACACCAATTTGCAGCAATGTGGAACTGCCTGATTTTAATGTTTCTAATAAGTTTAACAAATTGCGAAATACCTATGGTTATCAATACATGGGCATTCAAGCAAGCCGCTATAGAAGCATGGCAAGCTGTAGATGCCGAAAATAGGGCAGCAACAGAAGCTGTTGTAATCGGTTGTTCAACTTGCGAAGTCCTACAATGCGATACAACTGTAGGATACGGTGGTAGTCCAGATGAGAATGGTGAAACTACTTTAGATGCAATGATTTTCGATGGGTAATTCACTGACCAATATCATTGCAAATCAAAGTACCAAAGATTTATTGTAGATTAACAATGAATATGGGTGCTGTTGGTGGTCTACGCCGTATGAAGCATGCTTCAAGTATCGCTTATCATGTACTAAAATATACACAACATTCAATACTTGTTGGTGATTTAGCAACGCAGTTCGCTAAAGATTTCAAATATAAAGAAGAATCATTAAGCACGAACTTTTCGATAAATATGTGGAAGACATGGCGACAAAATAATTGCCAACCGAATTTTTGGATAAACGTTGAACCTGATCCAACAACAACATGCGGACCTTATCAAGCCGAAATCACTAACAATATCAATCAGAACATAATGGAATTTAATTCGAACAATCACGACACCATCAGTATGATTGTGATTGATAAAGACCGTAATATTGCTGCTGGTACTTCATCGAACGGTGCCAAATTCAAGATTCCCGGTCGGATAGGAGATGCTCCATTACCGGGTGCTGGAGCTTATGCGGATAATGAGTATGGAGCAGCTGTGGCTACCGGTGATGGTGATATAATGATGCGATTTCTACCAAGGTACATTTTCTGTCTTTGTTTTGTGTATAATTTTAATGTAAAATCGATTTTCTTTCTGTGTGTGTAGTTTTCTAGCTGTTGAAGAGATGCGTCGTGGTGCTACACCAACTAAAGCGGCTAAAATTGCGATTGCACGTATTGCCGCAAAATATCCGAAATTTTTCGGTGCTGTTGTCGTTGTTGATAATAAAGGTCATTATGGGGCCGCTTGTAATGGTATGTCGAAATTTCCATATTCGATAGCGACGGAGAGTCGTGGTGTTATCGTTGAAGAAATCAACTGTTATTAGAATTATAAAAAGAAAAGAAAAAAAAATATATAGATAAAAAAAAATAATTATTACGATATATACAGTAAAGGCATTTAAAAAAGTCTTAAAGAATAATTATTTGATAAGATTTAGAATAGTATATTAAAGAACAAGTGTCAGAAGTCGCCTATTATTGCACGAGTCCAAGTTTAGAAAACGAGCGGCGGAGACGCGAGTTTTCTAAAGGACGAGTGCAATATACGACTTCTGACACGAGTTTTTTATACTATTTTTTCTATTTTGCCTATTTTGTGCCCTTTTTTACAAAAAAATTGCGAGATTTGATATTTAGGGAAATTGGTGGGAGTTGGTGTTACTAAAAAAAAAACAATTGAACATTCAGCTAGGAAACTTCAATTGTTTTATTTTTCACTCTTACAAGGAAACTATTCGAAGTGTCATCCTCCGATTTTTTTGAGCTTTTGATATGTTGTTGTCCATCGAAAAATAAGCGATGCATATTTTTTCTTAGCGGCTCTTATTGCGTTTTAAGGGGTGAAATGGACCCTCAAAGATTCGTCCAAATCCGGGTGGTTATGTAGTTTTGCATATAAGGACGATAGCAATCAGTATCAAACCAATTTTACGTTATTTCTGATATCAAATAATAAAAATACACACTTGCAGATACCACCTACGCCTATTATAAGGGGGTAAAGCACCCCTTGAAAAACTTTAATCCTCCATAAAAAATTATGGCATTATCCGATTTTAATGAAAATAACGTCATTTGTTAGAGCAAAGAAAAGTAAAGTTTACCTGTTTTTGGATTTTTTGAAAAAAATAGTTTTAAGGGATGAAAAATTTATTTGTTATTTTGATGATAATGACTGATATAATAGGCGTAGGTGGTATCTGCAAGTGTGTATTTTTATTATTTGATATCAGGAATAACGTAAAATTGGTTTGGTACTGATTGCTATCGTCCTTATATGCAAAACTACATAACCACCCGGATTTTGACGAATCTTTGAGGGTCCATTTCACCCCTTAAAACGCAATAAGAGCCGCTAAGAAAAAATATGCATCGCTTATTTTTCGATGGACAACAACATATCAAAAGCTCAAAAAAATCGGAGGATGACACTTCGAATAGTTTCCTTGTTAGTCAATTGTTTTTTCGCCAAATTGCTTATTTAACAATGAGTGAAGAATTTTCATGTAGTCCACCTGAAATAAGGGAAATTGCTGAAAATGCAGGAAGCAATTTACTACCCGATAAATCCAAAGATCAGTACGAAAAACGGTATATTAAGTATCTTGTTTTTATGATTTTTGACAGTTGTCAAAATCAATGAAAATGTTACCAATCTAGTGGAAAAAAAAATTCCTACTATTTTACTTTTCAGCACTAGTTAAAAAATGTGCACATTTCGATACAGTAGCGAGTTTAATAATGGCGCTATTATTGACGCAAAATAGAAAAAGTATTTTAAAGTATACGCTGTCCTAAAATTAAGTATAAAATTTCAAATTGCAGATGATAGGTTATAGGCAATTTAATGTTTGAAAAGTTCCTAATTGTTACATGTTTATAGAAAGAAAGAGAACATTATAATAGTGGCAATCCTGTTTGAATAAAACCCTACGCGTTGTTTACATATTTTTCTGGTAATTTTTTACTGTTAACCCTGAACTTCTATATTTTATATTTCTTTGGAGATTGTAAAATCCTTTTCGAATCATTTTTCTGTTTAATGCAATAAAGAATTTAAATTTTGGGGGTCTTAACAGAGGGACTATTTATCGTTGCGTAGGTTAGCTGTTAGCTTGTGTCACTTGAAATTTCATACTTAATTTTTGGACGGAATATAGACTTAATTCCTTTAGTCTCCGGAGTACGACTTATTCATTTTGAGTAGTGGACTCCAGGGTTCCAATAATTACTAAATTTCAATTAGTACACTTGAATCTGGTATACTTTCCAGAAACATAGTGGGATTGGTAACAACCAACCTGGGGATTTAATTTCTTTAATGTCCTACACTCTTCGATTTGCATTCCTAGATGAAACGCCAACACTGTATATCGCCATTGATAACAATTGACCCGCCAGTAGCCCCCTCCCAAATTTAAGCGTCATTTTGTATATAAAAAATAACGTGGTGGTTAGATGACAATATTTGAATTTCGCTTATTTTCAACAATAATGTCGTCGTTGAATGCAGCCAAAAAATTAGCAGCCTCTAAAGCTGTCGATCAACACATTAAAAACAATCAAATTATCGGTATTGGTAGTGGTTCAACAATTGTTTACGCTGTAGAGAGGTTAAGTGAACGTTACAAACAAGAAAAATTAACAATCAAATGTATACCAACATCATTTCAATCACGCCAATTATTAATTAAACACAATCTACCAATCAGTGATTTAGAAATTGATAGTAAATTAGATGTTTGTATTGATGGTGCTGATGAAGTTGATAAAGATTTGAATCTAATTAAAGGTGGCGGTGGTTGTTTACTACAAGAAAAGATCATAGCAAGCTGTGCTAAAGAATTGATAATAATCGCTGATTATACGAAGAATTCAACAAGATTAGGTGATCAGTACAAGAACGGTATACCAATTGAAGTTGTACCATTAGCGTATAAGCCTATACAGGAGAAAATCCAACATTTATATGGAGGTAATTTGGAATTACGTATGGCTGTAAAGAAAGCCGGCCCTGTTATCACTGATAATGGTAATTTCATATTGGATTGGAAAGATTACAATCAAGATTCGGATTGGGATCAAATTAATCGGGAAATTTGCATAATTCCTGGTGTTGTAGAGACTGGATTATTTGTAAGAATGGCCAAGAAAGCCTATTTCGGTTTACAAGATGGTACTGTTAAAGAACAAGTTTAAATTCTTATAGATAATAAAAATAGAATTTTTTTTAATATAAAGTCGTTTTTTTCATGATACGTAAAAATTCCTCTTGACTAATCTCACCATCACCATCCTGATCGGCCTCATCGATCATCTCCTGTAATTCTTCATCGGTAAGATTCTCACCCAGTTCTTTGGCGACACGTTTCAAATTCTTAAAACTAATTTTGCCAGTTTCATCATCATCGAATAAACGGAATGCCTTGATAATCTCCTCTTTACTGTCTTTCTCAGCCATTTTGATTGTCATCAATTGTACGAATTCATCATATGATATTTTACCACTATTATCTGGATCAATGTCTTGGATCATTTTTTTGATTTCCTCCTTTTTCGGTTCAAAACCCAATGCACGTATGGCTACTTTTAAGTCTTTGCTGTCGATTTTACCACTACCTTCATTATCGAATAGATCGAAGGCTTCTTTAATGTCGTGCAGCTGGGATTCGTTCAGTTCGAATTTTGGTCCACTACCTTTTTTACGTAAATTCGCCGACATTGATTGATTATTCTAAAATAAAATTGGAATTATTAAAAATCGCTAGAATTATTAAAAAAAATTACAACAGTTGTGTTTGATTGTGGAATAAAGCGTTTCTAAGGGCGTTATTTATAAATAAACTATTTCAAAATTATTGATCAAATTCGCTTTGACAAGAATGACAAGGGTGCCAACCATAGAAATCGGTTGGCGACTCTGATTGTATAAATAATTACAGATCGAATACATATGAAGTACAAATAATTATATAAATAATTGAATAAATATAAAAAAATCGTCACAGACTATTTAAAATGAATTAATCGCTGATTTTTAAACTATTATTGATCAATAAATTTTAGGGATTTTTAATTCGTGCTTTACCAAAAGTTACTAACTCTCAATCTGTCTTTTTCTCTATCATATAAGTGTTACGTTCGTCATCCTTGTCGATAGTATTATCAATATACTGTAACGGCAGTTGAACTAGATAGTTGCTACTATTCTATTCTACCTACATCTAATACAGACTCTAGATTTTGTGGACACTTTCACTAATTATAAAGTAAGCTTTTACATTACATTGCTTACAGTGCTTTTGACACGCAGGGAAAAAAGTATATTTCAAGTACAATTTCAATATAGTTATTGAGTCACTCTACAGAATGAAAAGTAAATTCCTCTGCGTTATATTCTTTATTTGTGCATATAGAAAGCATTTTTTTGTCATATTCAACTACCGTGTTTTACAAAGATATAGAAACTCATGCTAAATTCATCGACCAAAGGGTTACTAGATTTGACAGATGTCTTATTAAACAAAGTACATAATCTCAGGAATATAAGCGGGGATATGGACACAAACAATTAAATCCCTAGAAAAATCACTATATTTAAGGCTACCATCTTAAATTTAGGAACCCTTTGGTCGATGAATTTAGTAGGTATACAACCTAATATAATTCATTCAAGATCGAGTCGCACGCTCAATTTGAACAAAACTTAACCTACAGTGACAATAAATTGATTTTAATTAATTTTTTAGAAGAAACTTAAAACAGAAAAAGTTGCGATTATTATTTTTTTTTAAAATGCTAGAAAATTCGAATTTAGTTCCTCCCGATAGGTGTTGGCGTTACTGTGACAGTTGGCAGGCGTGTTTGTTTGGATCCAGTTACCTAACCCAACTTTTATCGTTGTCAGTTTGGAAACTCTTTTTATGGTTAATTTATAACATTATTCCGTTAATTAATTAGCGACAATGCCACCGATGAAATTACAGAATAATAATAACAATAATAGTTCCGGTGGTGGTGATGTCAGTGATGGTAACGTATCCGGTGCTGAATCGGACCATTCGAATACGAGCCGCGAGAACGATGTTGGCCGCGATTCCAGTGAAGATGAGGCCGATTCCGACGATAGCTCCGAAATGGATGAAGGTGAATGCGAGAATCGCCGCAACGAATTGCTACAACACGTTCAAGACCTAGAGAATCAATTCAGTCATTTACGCGAACAATTGTACCGCGAACGGATGGCACAGGTAACCCGAAAAAAATATGAGATACCGTGATTCTGAATATCAAATAATCAACAGGTCGAGCACCAATTGACGGAAGTTAAAGCGGGACGATCGCCGGACTATTTGGGACCTTTACAAGAACTGCAAGAGAACATGCGAATACGCACCGAAGTGGCTGGTATTTTACGACAATTACGTTTGGACAATATCACCAATCAATTTGAAGCGGAACAACAGGCGGCCTTACAGAATTTCGAAAGTGAGAAATGCTTAGCGCACGATTATTATTACAGTGAACTGATGGAAACGATACGGAAATTGGAGGAGGATCGGCATAACAGCGAGATCACTTGGGGTGAAGGTGGGGAATGGGGCTCCAGATCACGATCACGGTCGCGACGTAAAGCCGTCACCGTGACCGGCCCATATATTGTCTACATGTTGAAACCGCAAGATATCATGGAGGATTGGACGATTATACGGAAAGCATTGAAACGAACTCCTTGAAGGCAACTCTCAAAGAGAATCAACTATTTTTCTATTGTAATTAGTGTTAAATTATAATTATTATAAACGGATTGATAACAAAGATAAAGTTTATTGACTTTCACCCATAATTGTATTATTCTTTACAACATAGAAATATTTACAAAGACTATTTCATAAGGGCATGCACGACAGCTTTCGCATTCAAAGCCTTCAGATCCGTGTACGTTTGACCGGTGCCGACGAAAACGATCGGTTGGCCGGTGATGTAAGTCATTGAAATAGCTGCACCGACTTTATCATCAATTGTATCGAATTTCGTTAAAACGATGCCATCGATTAAATGCGGATTAATATTGGAAGAATAATCGGCTAAAGCTTGATTGAATTTAACCAATTGATCAACAGCCTCATTACCAACCAGTGCCTCACCAACAAACAACACCAAATCAGGTTCATTTACTTTGATCAATTTCGTTAGAGCTCGCATTAACGGTTCGTTATCCTGCATACGTCCGGCTGTATCGATCAATACAATATCGAATTTAGAATCGGTAGCATATCGGATGGCTTCCATTGCAATACCGGCAGCATCTTTACCATAACCTTTTTCGTACAGTTGCACCATAACACGCCCATCATGCTTCTCCGGTGGATGAAGAGCATTCAAATGTTTCATATGTGTACGTAATTGTTCAACAGCACCAGCTCGAAACGTATCACAAGCCGCAATCAATACTCTCATATTGTTTTCAATCAACCAAAAGCAGATTTTTGCTAAATTCGTCGATTTCCCAACACCATTTACACCACAGAACGTCATCACGTAGGGTCGATGTTGACGTTGCGCCTCCATACAATCTCTCAAGATATCAACCCGTCGTTTCGGACTTAAGATTTGCACTAACGATTCAATTAATGTTGTTTTAACTGTTGATGTAACACTATCGAATGTGCCGAGAACTTTGCCTTCTAATTTCTGCGCAACCGAATCGCACAGTTTCATTGCAATATCGGCGGCGACATTTTTCGCAATTAAATGATCACGCATCTTATCTAATACTGGTTGCATATCGTTTATTGTTAGATTCTTCGAACCAACGAGACTTTTAAAGATTGAAAACATTCCGCCTTTTTGTTGGGTTTTCGCAGGTTTTGTTGTTTGTTGTTGTGCCACCTCGACATCATCATCATCATCATCATTATCATCGAAATCTTCATCATCAACATCATCATCATCAGATTCCACTTCCAAATCCTTAATTACACCACGCATCTGGCCGACAATCTGTAAAAAATTCTGGAATCAATACAAAACTTTGTAGTTAAGTACGAATCTACTTCGGTGTCTGGCGTGAAGTGGCTTTTCATATCTTCAGGTCTATCAGTGGTTCGTTCTAGAACTTCTAAATCTTTATTGGTGCCACCCAAGTCCCAGACTCGTGGTTTTTTGCCGGCTTTCTCGGGCGGCGATTTTGGGCTTTTCCTACAAAACAAAAACAAAAAACGTTCGATCGAATTTAACAACAAAATAAAATCGTACTTGGTTTCGGTTTTTTTCTTGTTCATTCTTTGGGCGAATTTGGCGCGATTCGCTGCAATAATATCGTCGCCATTGACGGGTTTCGGTGATGACGGTGGTGTTTTCGTTACAGGCTGCTCAGGGAAGTTCACTTCTTTCTTTTTGGTTTTCTTATCGTCTTTCTCATTGCCACCTTTACGTTCAATCATCGATGCGACGGTTTTCTTTGATTTTGATGATTGTTCAAATGATCGCATACTTTTCGGTTGTTTCGCTTGGACTTTCGCCCATTCTTCGTTTGATCTCAATGTATCATTATAACAATCCAAAAAGTCGAATTGCTGAAAATACCGTCCATTCGCCAAATCATTCTTATATTTATCACGAAACTCCAAATGGATATCGTTTAGGAATTTATCAACATATGATAATTGCAAAATCTTCTGATAGGCCACCACAAACACTAAATCAAACTCATTGTCCAATTTGTATTGTAATGTTAAGCCGTCGTGATCGTAATTTTGAATGCCACTACGTTCCTGAAATGGGTAAAAACAAAACAACGTACTAACAGATTTATCGTGTTTTTAATCGAATTTGATTACCTGTAAGATAACGTTACGTATTAAGGCATTTACGGATGATGTAAATACTTGAGTTGTACTTTGGAAACACCACAGAACGATGCCCCCTTTACTGAAAATCGTAAATAAGTCCAACATATTTGAAAATTAAAAAAAAAATAACACAATTCCACAAATGGCACACGTCAAGTGCTGACTGACAGCACAGTTTACTGCAGTATCGGCGTAACAAGTGAATAAATGACGTATGCCGCGTATGCGACCTCTGTACGAACTCGGAACAACTAGTGCGCTCAACCGGTAGATATCTACTGGTGAAATTTCAAATCTTCCATGCAGGGACGGCTGTTTGGAGAACATCAGGAGACAGGAGCGGATCTGCCGAGAAACGAAGGAAATTTAGGCTTCAGACCACCGTTCCAAAGGCGCCCCTCTGTCAGATTATCTCCACTAGGACCAATAGAGATTACTTTTTTTGTTTTTTGCTCAATGAAGAAAGGCCTTTGTTATGATTCTATATGTTCGAAGTGAACCAGTGATATAAACTGGCAAAATCTGCCGCATGATGAATCTCTCAGAATCGCTGGAAGAATATCTCTTTTCTGTTCTGTCTCTCCTCTACAACCCAGTTACCCATAAATCAGGTAATCGGATGGCAGGGATAACTTCCAGGAGAAAATTTCTATAGGTATAACCATATCTATTGGTTGAGGTCATTTAACATAGTCGAAAGTGTTAAGCAATCACTAAAATCCAATTAATTCTGCGGAATTTAGTTGTACCTTTGTCTTGAGCAGCATAAATTAGATCTTTGTTTTTAAGACAGAAACATCCTCATTTATTTGTTTTACGCCTCTAACATAATCTTTAACGTTTTTTTCCCTCTTACTTGAGAGGAACAATTACATATAATTTCCGAAATTCTTTGACGATCTGCTCTACAAAACAAACTAACAATAAGTGATACAGTTGTGGCGTATGAAATAACCACATTGGGAAGTTAATAAAGACGCACCTAATTTGTTTCCTTGAATTAAAATAAAATAGACAAAATGTAGGTACAATTTCAAATATGCGAAATGTCTACTTGCTACTTTAAAAACATCGAACAATGATTGAGAATGATTTGAAATTATTTTAATTCTCTAAATTTATTTTTAACCCAATACATTTATGCGGCCAGATTCTGAGTGTTTCATATCTTATTTCTGAGACGTTTGATTTGCTTGATGCATATAATTGATAAGAACCAGGTACAATGTAATTATTCTCTGACTTCAGCACGCTTGTTATACTGCTTATGCAAAATTGGACCATCAGATCCCATTGCACCCGACCTATCTTTAGTATAATTTAATGGTTAAATTAGGACTACATTTAGATATAGAAGATAATGACAATTATTATCACTAAAATGACTAAAACGTTTCTAATGGTAGGTACTAGAAGATAATCCCTTTATCATGTGTAATAAAAATTTAAAATCAACAACAAATACTGACACACTTACAACACACATTACCAAATCCATAAGCTGCATCAGCATTTACTAATAATTGACTGACATTAGTGACACTACAATATATATGAACAGGTGTGCCACATTAAATTATGGAATTATGTGATTATTAATGAAAGTGGTGTTATTGTGGCCAAATGTATATCATATCATACGGTAAGTACCATTTAAAATTAGATTTGTGGGGATTTTATATAAAATTCTAAATGAAACTGAATCTTAATAAAAAATTTGTTCCTATGATAAGCGGTTTTACCATTTTTAATAAAAACTTGATGCGCTACATAGATAACATTATTATCGCCTCTATAACATATGAATAGGTTCTATTTAAAAGGTAGTGGTATTATCTAACTTCTGAAGGCGTAGTTTGTGCAGATTTATGTTGAAGATGAGAGAAGATTTATGTTGAAGATGAGATCCGCCACCAAACAGTGTCGGATTTCCTATTCATGCAATGGTGCAGGCCTCTCGAGGCCTGATTTTGGGTAGTGATGTCGCTGAGACGAGATTTCTTATACCTATCTTGTCTTATATGAGACGAAACGAAAAATCAAAAATTAAAAGTAGGGTATACAAACTGTTTCAGCACAAGCGTCCACCTTTCACAACTTCTTGAGTTATTAAAATTTTCGTATGCAACTCTCAAGAACTTAAATCAGGTCACCTAACCTCAAGTAACTTAAGGTGTATGGGGTCTTAATAACATACTATTCTCATGATTAAAAAATATTATCTACTGTGTTTTACATATAGACAAAATAATTCTTCTTTTCAAATTAAATATGAAAATTTGCCGACCTTCATTTTCGTAGGTAACTTTGCATAGATTAGAAAATCGTCTTTACGCACAGTTCCTAGTTTGTAAAATAATTGGCTAGTTTATAAATTATCCATAGTTGAGTCGTACGCAGGGTTCGGAAGTAGTAAATGTCGACGTAATTTACGGTATAAAATATGCGTAGTTTTTTCATTTACTACGTGTAGAAAATAAATAAAAAACTACGTATTTACTACATATTTACTAGGCGGATCGTTTTTTTTTTGTAATTCAGAGCAAGAATTAATATATTAAAGCTTAATGTCTTCATTCTCTGTTTCATTTGAGTCGACTACCATTTTTCAAACTTTTATTCATGAATAGTAAGTGAAAAACAGGGAATAGTTTGCAGTGAAACTTTTCTTGAATGTTCTCTATAACGAGTAAAAATTTTCAAAAACGGATACATCCAGATTTTCAAAATATTGTGCTGCATGGTTCATATAAATTTCATCTAATTTCATTGCGTAGCACTAAAGATATTGCCCATAACTAGCAACTGTTTTTGTTTATTTGCTGTTGGTTGCTATGGTGTTGCTATGAAGTTGCTCGATGGTAAAGTGTTTACTCAATGGTAAAGTAAACACTTTACCGTTGAAGTGGGTAAAGTAAACACTTTACCATTGAGGTGGGTAAAGTAAACACTTTACCATTGAGGTGCGTAAAGTGCTACTTTACCATCAAGTTTTTAGTCCATAAAGTAGGACTTTAACAGCAAGTATTAAAACAATACATTTTATACATAAATATTTAACAGATAAGACAGTTAATGGTTGTTTGCATTTTATTTAGAGCTCTAGCGAAATGTTGCCCCGGGCTTCAGAGCTGCTAAAGCAGGCTCTGTGTTTAATTATATATTAGAAATTTGATATTAGACAGTGATTACTACATAATCTACGTAAACTACATTTACTACATTAAAAACTACGAGTAGATGTAGTTTATGTAATATTTTTTACATGTACTTTTCCGAACCCTGGTCGTGCGTAATTAGACTAGCGAAGTGTTTTGAAGTGAAACTTCTTTAGCCGCGTTTGGGTGTAAATATTTTTCAATGTATTTTCCCTATGTAACGAAAATGCGTGACCCCGTGAGGGGAAACACTTCCCCTCTAACAGACAGCTGTAGGGAAAAGTCGGGGCGTTGCCAATAGCGTCGCTTATACTCTGTCAGTTCTACCAACTGTGTAAAATAAACACTAGGGTCTAGAGTTGGTGTCATTGATCCATGTACAGCGCCCTCTGGAACGAAACTAAAATTTCAAGGGTTACCCCGATTTATAATTTTTATATTTATAATATTAATTAATGGTGTTAAATTGAGATAAGCGAAATGCCGAAAAATACAACTGCAAAAGAAAAACAAACCTTCAGGAAGATAGAAAATAAACCGAGAAAAAAATGAACTTGATCTCTAACCTAAGAAGTTTCACTTCTAACGTGCGGCATTCCACGCACTTTTTTTAAAAAATGAATAGAAAAATGGTCAATATACGAAATAGTTATTTTACAAGTCAACAGTCTTTTCTTACCGAGAGAAATCGAGAAGAGTTTCTTTCGAAACTCAAAGTGACCTCTTTCTGTCCACAAGAGATCTCTTGCCGCATCAGTTTGGGGTGCCTAAAGACTCAAACCATAATACATCTGCCACTTAGCATACGTATTCTTCTGGATTTTTATTTATATACAGAAATAGTTATTTTCGATACGTATCTCGTTGTGTATCTGTCAGTCTCTTTAGCGAGTTCTTCAATTTCAACCTACCGAATACCTCACTTTGCGCATAAGTATCGAACATAATTTTTTATATCGACGGATTCTAAAGTTTTATAGATAGAAAAAAATTAATTATTTCTAAAAAAATTTTAGAAAATAGTAGGGTCAGTTTATTTCCTCGCACACTTGATCCAGTTGAAAATCCCTACTTAGCTACTTTCACGCACGCTTACTATAGATCGTTATACCATGATCTGAATACGGCTGTTTACGCCCGCCATACAACGCTCGAATATTGAACTTTAGAAGCGGGAGTTATAAAAAATAAAATTTTCCGACTTTCAATATTAGGGGAACCCATTTGAATGGCTACCTAAGCTTTGACGTTGATACAGTAGAGACGCCAAAACGGTGTATGATTGTGAAGTCTGAAAACAGTCCTTACCGATCTGAGGCCGGGAATCACTGGCTTATCTGTAAATAAAATGAATTCAATTAAAGACAGAAAATTGACCTTTAACGCCTGCGGTGCTACCATATTTTTAATCTTAAAACTAAATTATTAAGCACGAAAATCAAAAATTTACAATTGTCGGATTTATAAACAAAATAACACAATTACACGAATTTCCGATTTATTTTTATCTATTTAAAGATAGAATTACAATTAATTAATTTGTTGCAGTAAAAATGATTCTCATTGTTATCATTGTTGATCCGTTGTTTTCGTCGAACAGTCGGATTGTTTACCAACAATATTCATCATGCTGTTATTTTTTTCTGCTGCCCGTTTTTCCACCCTTCATTGTTAATTCCAATTTAAACATTAACATCACACGAACGAATTGATTTGTTTTTTCTCTTAATTACATGATTATCACAATAATAGTAATAGTAATAATAATAATAATAATAATAATAACAGTAATAATATGAATAGAATTTTAGAATTTTGGAGAAAATCCAAACGGATTAGGCACAGAGACCACAGGTGATGGCAGCCAGGCAACTTCTAAATGAATGGAATTAGAAATTTAAATAGAAAAAACAATGAGCCAAATTTTGTAATTAAATAAAAATTACCGTCTGCTTGTGTTCACGTCATCATCTCGCTCGGCAATTTTCACATTGTTTTCCTGTTTTTTAATCATTTTCTTTTTACGTTCATCCTAACGAAATTCCAAAGCTTTTGTTAGTAAAACACGAAATAAACTTCGAAATATCTGATTAATAAAACTGAAACTTTGTCGGACTGATATAGAATTACCAAAAAAAAAACGAATCACGATTATTATCGAAATTATTCGTTGATTCTAATAATGGAATAATCACGGGAAAAAAGAGGATTCGAATTTAACTGTCAATGAATATATTACAAGCATGAATTGTTGATACGAAAGGGAAAATTCTGATTTAATAATAATGGGAACTTATACCTCAGAAACTTCGCCAATTTTAAAAGTTTTCAATGTTTTCTTCGCATCACCGGAATGGCCGAAATCGTCAAAAGCTCTTGTCGCATCTCTACCAGCCCATTCTAAGATCAAATCATTACCACCAGGATGCTGAAAACGAACAGAATTTCTAGATCTATCGATATATTGTAACAACATTAAAATATTTATTGAAATATCGCTTATGTAATCGTAATACAATAGAATTTTACGATTCTCGCTATTATTAGTATTGGGAATTCCCCATAAATATGAATACTATAGGAAATTGTGTTTTAAAACAAACAACGAACGTATCAGAGAAAATTTAAGAATTATTGATGTATACAGAGGAAATTTTCCAACAATTACCACATTCTAATTGCCCGATTCCGCTGAATTAAGTTCGTTAACAACAACAAAAAAATCTCACCTCTTCTAAGAAATTAGTAACATCGTAAACACCGTCTTTAATTATAATCCACGTATCTGCACCATTCTCACCATTATTCTTTGCTATTTCTGTCAAACTATAAAACCGTGTTTCCATCTTAATCCCGTCTCAACCGCAACTAACAATATTTTTATTGTTAATTTATTACCGATTTATAGGCGAAATACCGGGAGGTGAATTTTACGTCGACAATTTGATCTTATCAGTTGTTGATTTCAAGATCTAATCTGTGTACGTGATGTACGATTAATTAGGAAATTTTGAAACTCATCAATGAACAGCCTACGTGAATGTCTTACGTGTGATAACACTTTACATACAAAAATTATCTTCTTATCAAAATTACTAGTATTATATAAATCATTTCAGCTAACAAAATTTAATTGGTTAATTTTGATTTATTTATATCAAATTATATCAAATTTTGATTTAGTTAAATTAAATTATAACCCAATTAATCGGTTGGATTTCAATTAATATTCAATAAATACACCACAATTATGTAATGTACTTGAAATTTGATTGTTTTATTGGGACAAGGTTGCGTTTATATATAAATCCCCGTTTTTCATTTTTTTAGAGGGGGAAGAATGTTGATTGTGGGAAATGATGATGTCGTGGAATTGTAGGGCATCAAGCGATTATTGTTTCTAGTTTTTCCCATTTTTTGGTAATGTTAATCCGTAAAAATTATATGCTGATTTGAGCCAAATCGATACTGAAATGGGTGCTGTGGTATAGTTGGCCACAGATCGGATTTTAAGTACAACTTAAACATTACATAACGTTTAATATAACAATATTTTATTTACTAATGTACTGAACATTTTATTTACTATTCCACAGTGTACTGTACTCCAATGGTTTCCAAACTGGGGGGCGCGACCCCCTAGGGGGGCGTGCAAGATTCACCAGGGGGGCGCAGGTTAATCGCAAATATCGTCGTTGTTCTGATAAACTCATGGGTTTTTAGAATAAGCGCTTGAACATAATTCCCAAATAATGGACATTTTATATTATAACCGATTTTTCTGCTAGCTACTACGTAATATTTTAACAATAATAATTCGCAAGCGGTCAGAGTCATGTTAGAAGTATAGAATTCGAATATACCTGTCGTTCGCCTAGAAATAAGTTCAACGTTGGGTTTTACCCCACTACAACCGTATAAATGGTAATTATTGATAATGACTTTTTCAGTAAAGAAATTATTTACAAATTGTTTACAATTTTTTTCAATGGAGGGGGGCGTCAGTGATAAGATTTTTTATAAGGTGGGCGGCAGTGATAAGATCTTTTATAAGAGGGGCGTTAGTGCACAAAGTTTGGAAACCGCTGATCTACTCTATAATATTTAATCCACTCTTAGATATAAGTTCACTTATCTGCAGGATAAACTGTCGCTTCTTTTGGAAATGCATCTTTCGTCACGTTATTTTTCTAGTTTATTTACAATAGTGCTAAAATTTTTATTTTTCAAAGCTGTAGCCCAAAACAAAATCATGTAAGATTGTTAAAAGTGTATAAAGACTTTTCATCTTGAATTAAAAACAGTAAAAAGATGTCGTTGAATTTAAACATGGCCGTACATGTTTTGCAGACGGTCTACGTGAGGGCCGTCCAAAACGTGCATCAACACTAGAAATTATAGGAAAAATACAGGATTTGATTTTGGAAGATCGTTGATCGAAAGAGATTGAGTAGGAGCTCTAAGGATCTCATTAGGCAGTGTGCGCAATGGTTGCAGCATTCGTTAATAATGGAACAATAACAACATTTGAATCGTTTTAGAAAGAATAAAATGCATTTTATGCGTCGTTTCATCAGACTTGGGTCTACCACAATGATCCTAAATCAAAACAAGAGGCTAAAGAGTGGTGTGAACCCAGCACTTTGGCTCCGAAGTGAATTCATTTACGATCGGTCCAGAAAGTGTTACCATCAGTTTGTTGGGAATTTTGTCGGTGAATTACTTCCAAATTGGTAAAACAAGGAGCGCAAATTATTATTGTAATCTTTTGGAGCAGTTCGATGTAAAAATTCGTGAGAAAAGACAGAAGAAAAAAACATTTTTCATCAAGATCAAGAATTTCCTTTGAATTCTCCACAAACTAAAGCGTGGGAAGAGGTAATAGCGGCCGTAGAAGCGTATTTCGACAGTCTTCCATCGAATGGATCCATAAATTAAAAGAGTAACATATCGTGTTTTTCTTATAGAACTTACAACTTAATAAATGTGAATGCCAACAAATAAAAAAAGGCTGGGATTTTGAGCTGATGAGACCTTTCATTATTAGAATGCTTACCTAAGATAATCATCAAAAGAAGAAGATTCCAAGAGATTTGTGCCAACAGATGTGAGCGCATTTCCTCTACCACCACTGTATAACAGATTATACCTCTCTAACTGATCTTCAATTATGCAAATTATCATCAATAGAACTCGTAGCGCGATCATTAGACCTATAATAGTAGCACTCAATCTAAGGCCATAAATTAAACGATAAATTTTGTTAGATTTAAGTCATTAAGTACCTACTTGATCAATTTTTTACTGAACTATATTCAATACAAATAAACTCCAATGTGACATTCAGGGCTGTTGTAGAGTTGCAAAACTTGTTTACATTCAATTATCGATTATCGTCAAGATTATTGTGAGTTTGGTAAATTTCATTGATTTTATTCTTATCATTTCTTTCCATCGCTTTACCACCACTGAAAACCTTATAAGATTAGTTGCCCAAAAAAAAAACCGTACGTAACACGAATTTCTATGTGTATTATTAGCATTGTAAAAGATCCATAATGTTGATATTGGAATACGATTATCATGGATAATTCAATGCAATTACTTGGTAAAGCTTTAAATCAACATTTGAAACATTGTGGTGAATTAATTTAAGAAATCAAAAACGTATTTTCAAATCTGTTAAAATAGAGAAGGGAAAAAAAAACGAAAATTCATCACCATTTATTCTATTTGTGAATTTCAAGAAAGATTAGAAATGTTAAAATGAGAATTGCATTATTACTATTTATCCTGCTGTTTATTCTAGTTAGATATCATGTGGTGATAATTGAGTCGATAAAAGCCCGCCTATGGTTAATTATTGTTATTATTATTATTATCACCATTATTATTATTATTACTATATTTGGTTATTTTACATTATTTGATAGAGGAATAGATGGAAAATCATATAAAATAAAGGGAAACTTACTTGTTGTAAGCCTTTTCTGCTGTCGGATTTATGATGACATCTATTATGAAAGCTGTTTGATTTGTGGAATTTGCTATTACTTATAAATTGCATAGGATCCATCTTATTAAAATCGACTTCTTATAAAATGAAAAAAAAACCTCAGTTGCCTATTTTCCAAACAGTTAGAAGTCAAAACTGTACTATTCGTAAGAATTTATGTTACCTATTTTCAGAGTTGTGAAAATTGCATTACTTTTTTAAATGCATTGGAAAGTCATTACCCATTACTGTTGTAATGAGTAACGAATTTATTTCTCATTACTCATTACTTTTTCATATAATGAGGAATCAATTAATTGTCATTACATTCTTTTTATGAGTAATGATTTTTTTGACACATTACACATTTTCAATTTGTAATGAATATTTTGAAAACTCCCATTAAATTTTACATGTTAATAAATAATATAAGTTCTTAACATTACTCTTTTTTTTAATGGAGAATAAATGAATACGTCATTACTCATTATTGATAAATATAGTAGCTGTTCTGGATTCCGCGATACTCTTTTTTTCAATTTTTGCACAATTCTGATCAAATATAGTACCTACTCAAATTTACAATAAACGTGTTATGAAAGATATTTCATTGATTAAATTAGAGCAAATTATTATAAAATATTGCAGAATGAATAGAACAAAAATATAAAATTTATATGTTGAGTCCGAGAGCTAAGCAATACATTCGTAGATATTTTGAAACGTTTTCAGCTCAAAAATAGCAGTAGGTTTTGGGAATGACCTCCAGGATCGACCTATTTTCTTGTTTTTTTTTAATTTAAAAATGCCCAAAACAATTTATCTATGCAGTATTAACCATCATCGAATAATATAAAACTTCTCCAGAATCTAACTTGATCTTACTCTGCGTTCAGAAAACCTAGAATTTGGGAATTTAACGAAGCTTCGAAAGTGTGAAATTTTTATCAACAAAGTACGATTTCTTAATGCTTAATGCTCTCAAAATCATTTTTATTCGTTTAATGTGTAATGTATCACATTACACATTTCTTCTTTTGTACAGTTCCTCAATACTCATTTTTGTATTTATTAATGATTAATGTATCATGCTTCATTACTCATTAATTGATTAATGAGTAATATATTTTTTACATTACTCATTAAAAAAAATAATCAATATTGCATTATTTTTTACATTAAGATTTTTGCAACTCTGCCTATTTTAGAGTCATTTATACTGGAAAATGTTATCTTACTTGCCAGATTAGTTTCTTTGATGCTTTGATAACGTTCGATATTGGAGAGCTTTTCAATAATATAATTTGTTGTTGTTATTATGTGAATATAAGTTATAGTCATTTTCAGATTAAATTTTCGATGAGCCAAGGCAGCCATGAAATGACGCCTTTGGACTAAACATACTAAAGTTTGTCCATTCATCCAAGTTTCTAGTTATTCTATAGTTTGCGAGAATCCTGCAAGCTATGCATATAATTAAAATTGGAGAGTCTGTTTGCAATCCAGACATAAATACATACGTATATATTCATCTGTAAATCTAAACTAAACTATTGCCCGTCTGTTGATGTGCTATGCACTCAGAAAAAACTGCACATTGTTTCATCCTTCAGCTTTTACCTCAAATTCTTAATAATAAGAAGAGACATAAAGTTTTTGTAGAAGTTCTTGTAAAGCAACCTTATGTTATCATAAAACAAAAGAGAGAGTATCCTGAGTAGGGCTAACGCAAATGAAGTCATAAACACGTGGCATGACGTCTAAGATTTTGAGTGCCTTCAGCTCAATCCACGCATTGTGCATTATCATCAGAGTATCTTGGAGCTGCAGGATTTCGGTCGGGCGAAGGCCTATCTCAACCTCTACTGCCTAGAGCAGTAGTGAAGGCAGTACATAAGCTCGCTAATTCCCTATCGAAGGTAGGTTACTCTGCGGAGATGCCTATTCCCTTGTCTCCGCACAGAGTTTCAATCTCTGCGCCACAGAGTGGACTAACTTTTGCCTTGAGGACCACTCGTGTAGTACACGACTACGCTCCTGCAACAAAACTACCGTTTTGACGTTTTAGTGAGAGGGTCCAGTTGTTGACAGCGAAATACCTGGTGTTTCAAAAATAAGAATATAAGAGTTTTAGACTTTGTGTGTAATTACTTCTTTTCGGAAACATTGAATAAACCAGGATCAGAGAATTTCTGCTGTATATTGTCCAAACAAGCCTCAATCACACAATACAAAGAAACTACACGTAAAAAATGTACAATAAAAGATCAAGTGAAACAATTCTATTGGATATTTCTGGGTTTAAGGATTGGAATCAGAAACGGATACTCTTCACCCACATGACAATTGATGCCAAATCCATATGATAATAATGATCATAACTACACTATAAATCGTTTCTTTCTATTAACGTATTGTTATAACAATCATTTATTCGAGTAACGTAATCGAATAAATCGAATATGATTCTGCCAGCGATTTTGATTGATTATCAATAGAAAACACCTGATGCTTCTTTGATTTGGAGCAAATTGCATTGTAGAAAGCGAACAAGCCGAAGAAAAAACAACAGCGTACAATAAATGTTTGGAATTTTAATGGAACTACGCTTATTATAGTTATAAATACTCATCACAGGTGCTGAAATAAATGAATTTCAATTATTCAATTAAAACAAACATTATAATTGAAATCTACGAGTATATATGTTTTACCAATAATATTATTATTAAATTAATAATCTATATGATTGCTGATAACGAGTGGACATCAAAGCTCCGGCTTTATCAATACGTGTGATAACAATATTGAAATTTGTATTTTTATTATATTGCGTTTTTGTTCCAACTTCAGTTGCATTTTATTATATAAAATTTGAGTTGAAGACATAAAACTATTCGTAAAACAATTTTACAGCTCCTTGTGAATATTGTCTTATAAATAATTCTTACCACACTTCCTGTTTTATTATATTAACAAAACAATAAAATAAAATTGTAATTTAGAAAAAATCGGCAATTCTGGGTAAATCCTGATCTTCACTACTATCCTCAAAGCTAGATATTTATGTAATAAGTAATGGATTTACTCCAAAATTGGCGATATAGATAACGATCTAAATTCGTTCAGAATTGGTGTAATTTGGAAATTGATCAATTAGAACCAATAGTTGATTATTTTTATTTGAAATTCCTGCAGGCAATCTCTTTTTTTTTTATTTTTTTTTTCACTTTGTGGAATATTTCATCTCTCGATCTGGGTAATATCCATTTCGGATTTAATCATACAAATATTTGCTGATGGTATATTTAAAAATAATCTTCGATCTCTCTAGTAATTTTCTACAGTAAATACATTAATGATTCGTACAATGTTATAGTGTTGGTGAGAATGTGTGACTCGGGGAAAGTGGTGTATGCGGGATATAATGCCGATGGTGGTGGTGGTGGTGGTGGTGGTAGTGATTGAATCCAGAAAAGTCCTTTAGGAGGTTTTTATGTGTAATACCAATAATGTACATATATCAAAGATAACAACAACAAAGCATTCTGATTGTCAACAGTGTAAAGAAATTGGTTTCGTTTATGTCTGTTTATTCATAATTAATAAAACCAAACACTCGCAAATTTTTCAAGACTCGAAATTATAAACGATATGGAAATTTTAAGAAATTGTAAAACATTCATAACAGAAACTTTTCTGGTCACTAAACATTTATTTTAATCATAGAACGAATATTAAACTGTTGTTTTAACTAGAAATGAAATATGAAACAAAACAGCGGTAATCCACATATCATTTTAGATTTGTAAATCGGGGCCAAACCACTGCTCTGCAGGTAGAATAATCCAATTATTCACCACAACTATGATGATTGTAACAAAATTATTGTTAACGAGCATCCAGTTGGTATGTTTGTGAAATTGGCATTAGTACGAAGGCGTGTTGAAGAGTTGATTAAAGTGATGTGATTGGGAAACTACACTATGCCTCCAAACAGGATATTTTTTTGGTGTACAAAATGATAAAATTGTCATCTTAGATCAAGTTATTTGAGAAAGTGGCACCTGAAATCCCCTGAAACAACTCGTTTCATTCTTAAACATTTATTGGGAGTAATTGACATACTATATGCATTTAATACTGTTTCATTTAAAGAGGGAATTCATTTCTACAGTTGCATCCCTTAATTAACCAGCAATTCTTACCTTTTAATTTGGTATCTGTGTAAAAAGATCTGTTTTAGAAATTCAACGCCTAAACAAAGCAATGAATGCTAAGAACCGAAATATTCTATCAAAAGTAATAAAATAAACTATCGTTTTAACAGAAAATTAAATAAATTTGATTTTATTCATCACAGGCAAGCTTTATTACGCCCTAACCTGTTATCTTCCAATTTATAGGCTTTGTAGGATTTAATTATGGAGCAGAAAAACCCTAAGATTTTACACTTCTTTTAGAGATTGCTTATGAACGTTTGAGCGCTTTTGCGTTGATAAATAAACAGCATTTGAACGGACTTTGTAGGTAATCTTAAACTTGTGGAAATTGTTTGTTTTGTTTCTTCAATTACAGTTTTATAAGCGTTTAGAAAAGGCTTATCACTGCATATCTATCGAGCGAATACATTCCATCACAATACAATTTTACATAATTTTCCTTCCAGTAGTAATAATAATTCACCCGGCGCATCCGCCAAATCTAAGCATCTGTTATTTTTTATTTTTGTCCATTAATTGTCAATTGATATTTAACGCCTACACAGTGCAATCTTCCAACAATTAACCAATAGATATATATATAGATATTTGTACAGATGGTGGTGTTTAGCGTACGTCCTCTTCGCACTGAAAAGACCGTCATCTCTTTAGTGGCGGGGACATCTGTATATAATCAGCGTCGAGACGCGCATAGTCGCAATCCTCATACAGGGTGCTGCCGGTCAACATCCCAATCTATCACCACTAGACTAGAATAAGAAGTTTTAGAGAACAGGAAGAAGAAGAAGTTGCAGCAAAGTGCAGCCGAGCAAGTCAACAAGTGTCGTCGGTCGTTTGGCAATTTTTATCGTTACAAGTCCAATCTACTTCACTAAAGGTAAGTGTTCATTATTTCTTCTGATTTTGAGACAAAGTTATGCAAAATATGTTCGACGGGATGCCTGTATTGATAGGAATTTGATCGAGATTTTATCGATAATTACCAAATAGTTTAAAACCAAAGAATTTCGAAATTTTTTTTGCATAAAAGTCGGAAAAATAACGAACACGTTAATTATAATCACATTATCGTATCTAGAACGTGGCATTTGAGCCAATTAATTATGATGATCTTTACGAAAAGAGAGCTTCATTATAGGAGATTTTAATGCCGGCTCTAATTTTAGATCTTCAAATTGGTAAATTGACGAAAATCGCGTAATCTAAACGCAGCATCATTATCGGTTTTATTGGGATCATTCAATTAAAATTTTAAGTATCTCTGTTTTATTACAGCTTCCGATTCTAAATGGACTCGTTTTTCTTGCTTTTTTCGCCTCTAAAAAAGACGATCAAATTTTTGATAATATAATCACACTATAATGATAATAAAGTTTATTATTGATTACAATTATCGGATTATTAATAAATGAGTATCGTTGTGTGTTTTCTGACCCGTTATGTTAGAGATAAGTCGAAAATATTTACTTTAGTTAACTATACTTTAACGAAATTTATTACATTGTTGATTCACTATACCAACAAATGGTTAAAATATCTGCAATAAAACCAACGTTCGAGCTTTTACAATCAAATGATTTATATATTTAGAAGTGCTTTTCATTCGGCACGGAATGGTGGCAGTTCACGTGACAACGTGACAAATTTTCATTAATTACACGGTTTTTGTTTGAAAGAAACCCGATTTTGTACACGCCGCCAACAATCACACCCTGTCTACTATTTGTACTTCATCGAAATTCTATGTCAATATTTAAAATTTAAATAACAAATTATAGGGAAATTTTGTCGTATATCCTAGCGTTAAGTAAATCTATAAATTTGATTTTTGTGGAAATAAAAGCTACGCAACGCACACGGAACGTGCATTGAATGGTGAATTGGGCGCGTGTACGTTCGCATAAATTTTACAAATAGAAAATTTATCAGTTTGTCCATTATTCTTGAAGGAAAATTGTGGCGTTCAACAATAGTTATCGATTTATCATAAACTACCACAGTCGTGTTGATGGCAGTCTAATTAACATGCTTTCTAAATAATATTTAAATACGTTACAAAACCAATAAATAAATGGGAATGTTTAGAATATATCGAAAATAATGTGGAATTCTTGGAAAACACCAGCAATATTCACAGTGCTGTTCGATTGTGTCCCGTTGTGATTTCGATGACTTCCCGTGCAGTAAATCTCTCTCGAGATTAGAACTGTTTAAAGAAGCCCTTCTCCTTAATGGAATCACTAGATTCAATAAATTGAGTTCAGTATCTGTATTGAATTTCTCGATCATCAAGTGGTACTATTTGTGACACTTACACGACTAAACATACAACAAACGATAATTGAGGCCTTTCCGCACACATGTTCCTCTTTGTTGAAATAACAGACGATAGATAAAGAAAACCAATCAATTGACAAATCTGCCATTGAAATAGAAATAATAGTGTGCAATAACAACAACATTTGTGTTGCTATATTCAATTTTGATTTCTATTAAATTCATCCACAGCCACATGATTTGGTGGTCCAATTTCTCACTTAAATTAACTGTATAACGATCTAATTATGTTGGTAATAGATAATTACTGATAACATTGAACAGTAATCAGTTGAACATATGCATGATAGAATGTACCTGAGGGGAATTTTATCGTAATCAATATACTTTGATCTAATAAAAATAATTAATTTTTTTAAAAAGAAAATTACAAAACTTTCAAACAAGTTGATAACGCGACCGATAGAATATTAAATTAAGTTCTGCAGATGAATATGTGGATCGGCATGTTAAAGATGCAATCCGAGGGGGTGCGACGCCGGAACTATCAACATCATTTACGTTCTTCTCTCATTCAATCCGAGTGAATTAGTGTTTCCGACTTGCTTTGCTAGTTGCACAAGTTACATGACAAATGTCCTTTCCGGCCCATAACCCAATATTCGAGTTGCTGGTAATTTCAGACAACCTTTAATCAACATTAAGACGTTTTACCCCATTAAAAATAAAATAATTCGTTGTTTGAATGACGGACTGCCAAGTTACTCCGGACGAAAACAATTACTTTTAGTACCATCCGCAATTGTGCTATCAACTAATGATTGGACTTTCCAATAAAAAACTAACGTCTTTCTTAATAATAATTTCCAGTTAATACTTCTCGTAAAACAAGGAAATCTCTAGTGCATTCGTTGCTCAATTTGGTCCATGCCCGTGTAAATTCGATAGACCTGATTTATTGCAATAGGGACATTATGGATATGACGAATTTGATTTACAGGGCGGATTCTGCTTTTGTCCGAAACTGAAAAATTGTTAGAATTTTCGTCAAGTTAGGAAGGCTAAGACTGTCTTCACATTTGAGCTTCTGTTCCGGATATGCTGGGTGTTTAGTCCTATGCTTGTGCGGAGCGAATGCTCAGATATGTAAGGTAGTATTGTAATCGTTCAGTTCAACAACCTGTGAAATGCTCTTGAATTGTGATGAACGACAGAAGGACGATTCATCTCAAATATTTTCATGCTGAAAAGTCTAAAGAATATGCGTTTTTCGATTAGTTACCAGTTAGGCAATAACTGCAGAAGATTTAATCGAAAAATGCAATATAAACAGCACGTCATGCAAAGAATATATAGAAAAATTATCGTTTAGTCTAAAGCACGCGATACTACTGAAACGATGATCACAAGAAGAGTACATTTTCAGGAAAGATAATCGTTTCGTGTCTTAAATCGCCTGAAAATGGACATCTTCTCTAACTAGCCTCCCTATCTTTACCATAAAACCGACTCATTATAAAATCGGAGTAATAGAAAACAATAAGAATTTAGCAGACGAGAATTATGCTGCGATTTTTTGTTACCAACACTATTTTGGCCGACCAAACGACAATTTTTGTGGTGTGACAGCTGTCGTTGTAAATCCATTTCGAGTACACACGAACGCTTTGTATAGATGCACAGTTTTTTGAAAAATTGTCCAACTTCCACTTTATGTAGAAAAAAATGGACAAGCAACTTATTTTCCGATGTATCGATCATACGGCAGTAGACAATAATCAGTGACTGATGTCAGCGGAAATCCTCTATGAAATATGGATGAAGTCAATAGTTTTATTTATTTTTATGTATTTTTCCTCAAAATAAGCCGATCTTTTTATCGAATTTTCCATCACTATTTATCCTGTTTTATTACATACAACACCGAATCGGAAAAGTTGGACAAACTCAACCAGACGAATAGAACCCAACAATCGGTATTCAATCGAAATTTACCACCATTTACATAAACTGATTGGTCATTTGGAATTCGGGAAACTAACAAGAGGGCGATAAAACGTTTTCGTTATAGTTGGCCAAATCGAGCTGTTGAAGAAATTTTTTATCGTAAATACTATTAGAATAGTGCGTGAAAAGTTTGTTCAAAATCACTTAAAACATGTTTAATGTAGCAAACGAATTTGTATTGTTCCGCTTGGGGGTGTGTGTTCGAAACAATCAATTTATTTAAAAGGATAAAAGCAGTTGCGTTACACTTTTGTTGGTTGATTGGAACTGTTAGAATTGACTCGTAAAAGTTGTCGAGTGATATTTGCCAGACAAATGTTGGAAATGTGATGAATAACGCTGAAAGTGGGCCATTTTTTTCTTGTTAATGCAAATTGACGTCGACAAGATACATTTACAGTGCATCAAAAGTCGGTGTAATAGGGTAATTTGTATAAAAAATTCGACCGACTTTGTTGGGGTTCAGTAGAGCTTGTAGAGTTAAACAGAAAATAACAATAAGCGTTGTCATCTCAGATTTCCGCTTAATAAAGATTAAGGCCAGAGTATCACAATTAATTATCACTTGATGCCCTACATACGACTGTGTTGCGTTCAATTCCGTTTCTGTTAACAATACTTCATTTTTCGGTGAAATTTCTGAGCCGACTTAATTGAATGTATGTGATAGACATCCATGGATACACACCATTTCTATGGCATGTATTCAAATGATGTTGTCGTTGTTATCCTTTTCAACAACATCCTCATCCTGTTTATCCTTATTTTGAACAACGGTAATGTGTTATTGTGGGAAGTTTCGTATCGATCTGTTGCACAACAACAAAACCGAATTTATCAAATTATTTTCGTTAAAATCTTCATTAATTCATTCGAAAAGTCCGTGTTGTTAATTTAACTGAAACAGAAGTGTTGTCAATTTAACGTGAGTAGTTTACTGAGAGACGTCTTCAATCAGATATGTCTCGACGATAGGTCGTATCCACCCCCAGAGGTAAATATTTTCCTTCAACCACTGCTGCTATTTATAAAATGTTGTCATTGTAACCACTTTAAATGATTGTTTGATATCACAAGAATTAGTAACAATTAAAAAGAGAAACGTTCACCATTTAATTGATGGTTATAGTTTCGAGTCGATTACGATTGAAAACGTTCAATTTCACCTGTTAACGGAAATCCATTTTTTTCTTGTGCTTCACCACGTTTCTGCTTGACAATGATCGATTAAAATTAAAATTTCTGAGTGTCGTCTCTATTTCGTGTGCATCAAAGTTGTGACGAGAAATCTCAAACGAAACCACTCGAAAAGTTTAACTGTAATGAAATTTAAATTAGATCGTATTTCAAAAGAAAACGAGACGAACCGCCACGAATTTCCATTAGTCTTTTACTGGTAAGTTTTATCGAATTTAGTTGTTTAAAATAGGGCAACAGGTGTTTGGAATTAAACAAATTTTCCAAATTGAGTTCGAATAATTTATGGCTTCTTATACACGAATTCTCGAATCACATCGACCACTACAAAAATAAGGATTAACAAAACAAACAATTCTATCGCTGATCGCTTTGTAGGGCATTAAGCGATAACTGGAAACAAAAAATTTGTGTAAACAGCTAATTGATCACAACTTTAGTCTCTACATAGTAAATATATGTCTTAAAATCAACAAAGTGTTCCTTATTATTTCCAATTTCTATTCTAACATATATACCCGCTTTTCAAGCACGTACATCCCCTAAATAAGCAACATTTCGAAGTGCTCTGTTGAGCAAACACAACAAACACTGTTGGTAAATTTTTTATAATTCCTTTTTTTAATACACAAATCACCCCATTTCCAACTTTAATGTACATTAAACGAATCTTCGCAAATGATAATTTACATCTGAAATGACCCATTACAGTCGTAATTAATCACGTTTTACAATCTGTGACTTTGTAGGTCAGCTGTATAGATGGGGTCAAAAGTATCTTACATCTTTGCCGCTTGATGCCCTGCATTATTAATAAAATTCGTCTCATCCATGTTGCACCTGCGGTTCCCGATTGTGAGACTCTCGAAAGATGTCGGAAACAACACAAGCCGATTTTACTACAAATTTCGACTTATTCTTCATTTGATGGCTAATCGACGAAAACGACAAGGAACTGCTGAGCTGAACAAATCGCGAAATTGCCGATTGTTGTGTTTCATTTATTGTTTTATGGCGATTTTTGCCATTTGAAATAATTCGCAAATTTACAACTTGAGCCGCAACAACGCACGGGATTTATTTCATAAAGCAGGATTAAAGTATTTACCTATATACGGATCCGATTCGATTCGCTAATTTTTGCTACGTTTATTGTTTCCAAATCTGTAAAATACTGTAAAGATTGCGTTTCGTGCAAATAATTAACTACAGCAACTAGTCGAGCCGCATACATTTAATTATGGCAATATATTCCACCCATTCCGGAATTGGATAAATTTCCAATTTTCTCCCTAGTCCACACAGTTAGTGTGGTTATTTTTTTTCTTGACTCTTTCGATGTAATAACCATAACGTTATTAGCTTATAAATGGTTTTGGTGGTAATAATCTGGAAAAATTCAACCGCCTCCAGTTGTAACATTAAATTATGGCAATATTAGCAAAATTATGGAAATCTCTCGTAAAAATTAAATGGTTAATGTTTAGATTCTTTTTTCGTACACACTTTGATAAGTTTCAATTTGTTAATTAAGCGCCCACATCCAGCAGGTGTTTATTTGTAAACAAATCCTTTAGTGTGTAGTTTAGTGTAAAAATTACAACGTTTATTTAACGGTTTGTGTTTAATTCGGTGGATTATTTTTAAAATTAAACCGACAGGTAATTTATGTAGAATTTAGCGTCTCATTTCCTCCCCAAAAAAATTTAAATTCTAACAATTGCTAAATTGTGTGTGTGTCTTAGCCCATTAGTGATCATTCATTTAATCCACATTTTACAACTAATCGCATTTAAAACTTTATAATTAACCTGTGGAGGTATTTTAATAGGTAGTCGACGATAAATTGAACAACAATAAGAAAACTGTAATCAATCAATAGTCAAATGCAAGTGGCGAAAGTTTAATTATAAAGTTTATTTTAGAAAAGAAAATAGCGACGTAAGTACGGCAAGTTATAAGAACGAAATCTTATTATCGAACATAAAAAAACTAGACAATAAAATCCCCCGACAACAGGCCACATAAGGAGCAAATCGAAAAATCACACATCCTCAAGTTCTATCCGTTTTCTTGTAGTCGTCGTGTCTATTGCAAATCAATAACGAATTTTCTCCACAATAACTATAATACAAAACGTATATTAAAACGGTTCTCTTATAATTGATAAATCTTGTTACAAGTTTCTGTGGAATTCAAAACTATGGCATTATTATTAGCGAAATATGCAAATTATTCCGCCTTTTGTTCTTTAAAAGGGAACGTTTCGAATTCCACGATTATGAAACGTTTTCTTTTACTTTGGATGCATAAGGAGCTGCCACGTCAGCTATTCCGCACTGATCGCCTTTGAGCTCAGGAACGGACTTGGTTCTGTCGGCTCGGACAAGCCTTCATTCAAATTCAGCCCTTCATTTGCAAACAAATCCCGCGTAAAAATTCTAACTTTCGTGGTGCTGGCGAGGCCAGTCCGGATCAAAGATGGGCTAAAAATAGTTCAGGGGAATTAGTGAATGAATTGCGGCCCTTCTAGTCTAGATCCGATCCTGTTTAGTACCGCGCAGGATGGCAGTTGATCCGTTGAAATCGTGTATATTGTAGATCCTGTTAGTTTGGAGTTTCGGCGGCAATACCACAACCTTTCTCATCTCGACATATCATAATCAATTAATGTCTCGTTTACTGTTGAGTTTACTTCCTAATATTCCTCAGAATCCACGAAATCAAATAATCATTAAAATGAGCACAAAGACAAATATGTATTTGGAAAGGTAACAACGTTAGTTATCATCAACCCTATACGACAACGTTCTCATTAATAAACTTGACTAGAGATTAAACTAATTCAAGGATCAGCATGATGATATAGCAGCAACAAATAGGAGGATAGGGATTTATTTCCAACAAATCTTGTTATATGCTAATGAATGTAGATTGTTAGCATTACGCGGATGAAAAAAGAGAGATTGTTCAACTTGATTTTTATTTATTTTCCAGAGCAGCAATAATGCGAAATGCAACAAGAATTCAACCGACAACAATGAAGTTTTTGTGTGTTGTCTTTGTAATTTATTACATGGAAATTGGAATTGTTTGGGCTCTATCAGATGAGGTACCGTTGCAATCCAACAACGATAATCCACAGGTGAGAGAGAATTCCATTATAAACTCTAAATCCCTTCAATTTGTCAGTTAACCAAAAGCGAAATTGGACGGAAAATACGATAGAAAAAATACACCGGGACTTATTTGCCAAAGACAAAGATCTTCCAAGTCAAATAGTTAATTTATGAATGTTTCTTTTTTTGTAATTGTATATCGACTATTATAATCCACGTTGTGCTCGAACCGGAAATTGGAAAATCTTTTGAACAGTATCTCTCTATTAAAACAAGTAAATATATTGATGGGATGTACGAATAAAGAGGTATTGTTTAAAATTCTACAATTAAAACAAATTGTAATTTTCGATCTGTAATCGAGAACTATTCAACTGAATCTAGATTGACAACAAAATCCCAGTATCCAATACGAATATCAACAGATCACATAATCTAAAATTCGATCGGCTACATTTTGTTTAACTCTTGACCAATTTCTCTCTGATTTAGCATCTAATTAAGCACGTATTATCGAGGCTGCGAAAATTTGTTTAATTACAGAAATACAGTCGGAATATAATGGGAATAAGTGGTCCCATTAATTCTATGGCATCCCAACCCGTTCTCTCTAACATATCTGAAACTAATAACTCGAACAAAAATGATTAGTCTTCTTTTCGGTTTGTCTACTGTGGTTAATTGTGCCGGATTATCTTAAACCACTTTTATCGTATTTAACATAGATATCCGTAAAGATTACAGATATTCTGTGGGGAATTTCACAAATAGTTAGTAAAAGTTTTGATAAAGTTTTAGAAATTGTATACCGTAGGCTGATCCGGCCACATTCATCAAACAGTTAAGTCGGTCTTTAGAATTGTTATTATTTGTGAAAAAGGCAGATAATAAAGATAAATGTCTTGTATAAACTATATTTGTCCCCCATTGTCATGAAACAATCATAGATATACAAGTCTTATCATGAATCGAATGTTATTCGAGATAAGAAAGTTTCATTCCAGTGAATTATTTGTATAGTTTCCCAAATCAAACTTTCAATCCATACTGAAAGAAAGGCAGTTTTGCTGCCTTGACCAGGAATTTTATTTTTCAATGAGATTTATGCCAGTTTTGATTTCACAACTAAAAAAATACAAAGGAGTACCTGATTCGGCAGAGAATCGGAAAAATCAATCAATTAAACTTTCAGAGGCCTGAAGAAATATTGTCTGTGTGCACGTCTTCTATTCAATAGATCTGTTGATCGGCCAAAGATCTACTATCGTAAATAACTTGAAAGCACAACAAAACGTTCAATAAAACTAGAGATAGCGAGCTTATTTTGCTCCTTTCCAAAAGGCCGCCTTCGTCGTCTTCGTTTTGAATGCAGTTGGGTGTTTTTGCTCGTCCTTGCAATTGAATAAAATTAGAAACTGATAGTCCGCCTACCGAAAGTGTGAACAGTGCCTTAAGGCGACTATGCGAATGGGACGAACCTAATATCTGCTGAAACTGAAACGAAGTAACAAGTTACAAAAGATTCTAAAAACAATCGACTAGTTCCGGCCGTTAAAGTTTCGTTTACAGCTTTCGTTGCAATTTAGCTTAAATGTAATCTACGAGCTGTCAATTTTATAGCTTTAATATTAAACATTTTGTATTTATTTTATAAAACTGCAACGTTACACAACGAAATATTTATATAAAGCAATACGTCAACAACTACCAATTAATATGGAAATCAGTTTTTTCGAATCCAATCAACGGAATCATGAAACATAAAAACCAAATCTATTCATTTCAATTTGATTTATACAAATAATAATAAGTCATCGATTTGATTTTAAACAAACAACAAATTTTCCAGATGGACGATGAAATGTTGAAACGAGATTGGAACAAAGATCTACATATCTGGGGCAAAAGAGGCTGGAATAATTTACACGGCGGTTGGGGCCTGAAACGCAGCATCCCCTCATCATCGGCCGCATGGACCGACCAAACGTATCCATCAGCTGAGAAACGAGCCTGGCAAAATTTACAAGTAAATAAATAAATTAAACTCACTTTACAGTCTAATGATCAATATGTTTCTTTCTGTTATTGTAAAACAATAGAGCGGCTGGGGTAAACGATTCCTACCAAACGATGATGAATACGCTGCCTCACGTCAATTATCAGCTCTGCTCGATTTGGACAATATGAATCAATTATACAGTTCTGAGTATGGTAACGATTTCTATCAAAACGATGATGATAAGCGAAATTGGGACCAGTTCCATGGTGGTTGGGGTAAACGGAGCGGTGGTAAATGGGAGAAATTCCGCGGATCGTGGGGTAAACGTGAACCGGCCTGGTCGAATCTCAAAGGTATCTGGGGTAAACGGAGCATCATCAATCCGGATCAGATTGCTCAGTAAATAGTTGAAAATCAAGCGATCGTAATCGATTAACGCAAAATAAATATTGGTTTTAAATTTGTTTTTTTTTTTATTTCTTACATTACAAAATAATTGATTTGTCTGTTAAATTAAACAAAATCAAAACTAATTATCATCCGTGGATATCGAGTTTTATTTGAAAATCTATCGTTAATTGGGTGATAATATTAAACAACTTGTAACCATTAATGTAATTTTAAAAATTAAGAATAAAATGTGTTAAGTATTTTTGGGGAACATTTGTAATTATACCTGCAAATCAATGTATAATCAACTGTAATTATTTATGTGAGAGAAATAAATCTGTATCTAGCAAATCGTCAATATTATTAGGTAATTTCAACGCTAGATCAAACAAAGCGCACGAATTATTGTGACGGTGGTGGTGGTTGACAATGCTGGTGCCGTACTACCGGCCTTAATCTAAACGTTCTCTTCAATGTACTTTCACGTTTGTTCATGAAATTACAACGTAACGGATAACTGCGTACAACACCCATAACTTCTGTTGGTACTGAATCCGACCAACATTCCAATACACCATTTGCTCGCCGGAAATTGTCCATATCGATCAGAATTGTGCCATCTTTCGGCGCCGCTGATAGAATTAAACCAAGTAGAATGGCGTTTAGATAATTCGTTGGTGTGCCCCAATCGAATTTTTTCAGATGAGTCATCAAATCCGCCTCAAATACCACAAATATGTTCTCGTTAATAGTGAACCAGACATCTTCTAAGCCTTCCAGAGCAGGGTCCATGTTGTTGTAATAAGCTGCAATAAGGTCTTTGTTTCAATTCAGCCAAATTGCAGTATTAAGTGGAGACTGCGGTTTGCATGATTTTTATAGTTTGGTCGACGATAACTGAAAGGCCTCAGGCGAGGGCCAAGTACCTTGTGGTTACGGTTGTTTAGCCAAACTTGCAAGTATGATTTATTACAGTATTTAGAGATGTCAATGCTAACACCATCCGTACTCAAATTTTTGGCCCTCTCCGGTATAAAGATACAAAAATTGACGCAGGTAAAATTATACATAGCTATTGTTCCAATACTTTCCAAAAATTGCTGAATAAAATAGCAAAATATTGTTACTTTTACTATGTAGGTATGTATTATTTCATTTATCATAATAATTTTTCTAAATACGGGCCCTGTTTTTCACCCACCAGTGAGTCCCTTTTTAATTTCTTTATTGGGGTGTAGCTGTAAAACTCAACCACCAAAACCGCAAACTTTCTCAGGTCATTTTCAGTTATCGTGGTGCCTAGTATAGTATAAAAAATGTTTAATAGGGAACGGATATGAAACTATTGGGTTGGCAAATAAATGATTGCCGATTTCGAATAAGAAGGAAAATTTAAAACTTTTATTTAAAAATATAAATTTATTCAATTCTTGTCGATGATCTTTTGCCATCGTTCTGGCAGTGTCAAATTCCACGTTCGTAAGGTTTCTGGTCTTTGCTATCAAAAAACTGAATTAAATGAGATCTGACAGCATCAGCGTTATTAAAAACTTTACCATTTAAGGAGCTCTGCATGGAACGAAACAAGTGGTAATCTGAAGGCGCAAGACCAGGGCTATAAGGTGGATGTGACAAAACATCCCAACCCAGTTCCAATAATTTTTGACGAGTGACCAAAAAAGACATGTGGGGCTTTGCATTGGAAAACAACATCCTTACGCTTTCCTTGAATTGCATCGCTCAGCTTGGCGAGTTGTTGAACGTACGCGTTTGAATTGATCGTTTGCTTTTGTGACATAAGTTCAAAGTACAAAATTCCTTTGTAATCGCACCAGACTGACAGAATAATCTTTTTTTTTTAATCTCCTCTTTTGATGTCGTTTGGGCTGGTTCATCTTGCATCACCCACGATCTCTTCCGATTAACGTTGTTATAAACTATCCACTTTTCGTCGCCAGTAATTAGGCTTTTCAGAAATGGATCAATTTCGTTACGTTTCAGAAGCGAATCGCAGATGCTAATGCGTTGCGTCAAATGAATTTCCTTAAGTCGGTGAGGGATCCATAAATCAAGTTTCTTGACATAACCAAGCATTTTTAATTTTTTTCAATGCATGTTTGCGATACATTCAGCTTCGCTGCAATATCACGTGTTGTGCTATGACGATCTCAATCGATAATGGTCTTGATATGGGTGTGTCTCATCGACCTAAACTGGAGGGCCAGATCGTTGAGCATTTTTCAGTGAAAAATCACTAGAACGAAATCTGGCGAACTAATTTCGACACTGCCTTTCTTTCAAAGCTTCACTTCCATATACGGCACGTAACTTATTTTTTGCTTGCGATGCGTCCTTGCCTTTTCAGAAGTAATACAATACAATATGTAAAAAGAGCACGTTCTGTTCTTCCTTTTTTAAATTGGGATAAGAACGAAACTAAAGCACTAATCGATATATTTTTTTTACTAAATTAAATGTAGAAATTTAAAAAGAAAATGATTTGTTCATGTTAACAAAAGAAAAGAAAGTGTAAAGTACATCTATTGACAAATTCGGCAGTCACTTAGTTGCCAATCCAATATATGGTATCCGGCATAGTTTTATTGGCCAGGTATTGTTTTAGCTAGTGCTACATCCCATTGGATACTGAACTACTACCTGGTCTCTGGCCGGATATTTGCCGGTTACCGGTTACATTTTCAATAGTCCAAAAACTGGAAAAGGCAAAATTCTGCAGAATATGAAACTGCAAAATTAGCAACCCTTAACGTACACAGACGACTATTAAATAGGTCGAAAAGACACTATGATGTGAAGAAATGTGGAAAAAAATACAGACTTTTAAGTAAAAATAAAAGAGATTTAATTTACTCGTTGATTTTACAACGTTTTATTTACTATGTGATCTATTTTTCTCCTGTACAATTAATTTATTTTCATTTTACTGTCTTTTTCTTCAACACACTATAAATTATTACCTAAAATGAGTTTCCGATTTCAAATTGCGCAAGAATTAATGATAATTTGGCATTGTGAATGATAAAACCGAGAAGATTTCGTCAATATCGGACAAACTTCAGTAAAATTTTGCAATTTCTATAGACTTGCGAAGTTTATCACTAAATGTGGGCATAAATTGATGATTTTTTCTCCCAAAATTTCAGATTTTCGAGAGTTACTCAGAAATTGGCACTGAAAGAGTTAACAAACGATACATGTCTTCAAAATAACACGCAATATCAGCTAAATTTCAGCTGAACTCTTAAATGTTTGAAGAATTATTGGAAATCAAGCACTAAGTGTTTCAAACTAACATTTTTTCAGAATGGCAGGGCCGGGTTCAAGTGATTTGCGGGACCTGAATACATATTCAAATCTTACACTTAAATTTTTCAGCGAGCAACTATTTCTGTGTAATTTTCGTAGAGCGCGGGGCCTTCTTAAACCTGCCTTGCATCGGCCCTGCAGAATGGCAAAGAATATCAGCTGAAATCGATAAAATCCACCGTTAATTGTTCAAACTCTGCTACCAAAATGATAAATGATTGACGAATTCTCTAAAATTATAAAACAAAAGAACTGAAATCAAAGACACTCCATTCTCAAACAATTTCTGAGACTTTTGCATCAAAACCTACACAAAAATCGAACAAAATAAGTCGAAATCGATCAGAAATTTGAAATTTCAAGGAGTTTAGCACTAAATTAATTCAAAAATACGTAAAACTGATAAAATGCTTCAAAAATAGCGGCAAATTTTCTAAGGAGTAATTGAGAATATGGCACTTATAGTGAACAAAACTGTCCAATCAAAATCAATCAATATTACCGAAGAATTTTTGAAAAATTCCAGAAAAATAAGTAAAATCGTAAATCGTCGGCCGAAACCCTGGGAGTTTAAAACGGAAAATTATTTAAAATGGTAAATTTCTCCAAAATAACAGAAACTGCCAGCGCAGCAAAAATCAAAGGAGAAACTTCGAGATTTTCGAAGAATTTAAACTATTTGATAGTAGTAATAAACAAGTCTGCCAAATTAATCCAATGTTACTAGCCAAAATCGATCAAAATTTTGAAATGTCCGAAGAATTATTCTAGTTGTAAAGGTTTTGAAAAATCTGGCAAAAAAACAAGTAAAAGTTGCAAATTTCTTCAAAATGGCATAAGTACCTCTCAACCAAAATTGATCAAAAGGTTAGATTAGTAAGAAATCGATCAAAATTTCTCCAAAACAAAAAATGGCATAGATAAAGAAACAAAAACAAATCGACAAAAAAGATCAAAATTTGGCACTAAACCTCAAGATTTTTGTAGAATTTTCCATAAAATGGCAAAAAAATCAAAACCATAAGTCTCCAGTTCATGTACATGTGTTAATCTACTTACAATGAACTTTTTCACGTAATTCCTCGATATTTGACGTAATCATTTTCTGATAGGCAGGAAACCGTCTTCGATAGAACTGTAAAATCACATCACAGTAACTACCCACACAACCGCCAGTTGTACTGTAATTATATCTTTTCTAGCTATCTATCGATGCGTTGTCTGAACCCATTCGAAATGAATACTGGCAAAAATTTTGCGATAAATCCACTCTATCAACAAGTCTATTATCGCCAAAGTAGCCATTTTAAGAATTTGTCCGTTTGTATGTGTGTGTGTGCGTCTATCTTTTGTGTCGTTGATTTTGTAATAATGCACTTCAATGCAAACATACCCGAACCGTATTTACAGGACATATTAGATGATGGCAGTCGGCCAGAAATTATAATGCAAGTTATACCACCTGAAGGTGAAAGTGGTGATGATGATGATGATGATGATGATGATGACGATCATGTTGATGATGATGATGATCATGATCATAGTAATGATGCGGATGATATTGATTCTGATGATCTTGTTGATGTTAATCCAGAAGAAGAGATAGAACGGGCAATGGAAATTCTAATTGCTGATCAAGCAAATGAGGATCCGTTGAGTCGTGACCAATTCCCACAAGACGTCTTGCAACATTTTCGATTAACCGCCACTCAAAACCTATTCATCAATGATGCTGATTTACAAGAGAGAGCATTATCGCCACAAGTAGCCGATATGAGTGGTTATGAAATGGCAATAGAACGATTTCCTGCGTCACAGCAGGAGGAGGTGCAACAACAAGAACACCCAGAGGATGATAACGGTTTGGAAGACGTTGACAATAATGAACAATGAACATTCTTATAATGTAATTAATTTTGTTAAGACTGAAATAAAAGCTAGATTTTATAATCGTACCGTTGATAATACTGATAATATATAAATACAACCGGCACAACCTAATAACAACGTTACAATCGACACCAACGGGTAATCGTCCAAATTACCAACAGGTACCAACAATTCCATCTCATCAAACAACGCCTGATACGTTATATTCTTCCATAAGCAATATCGATCACCTTGCAAATCACACGGTGCTTCTATTATTAATTTACTACAAACATTCGGACAATCAACCAGAATACTAGGACGATTTATCAACACCTTGCCAGTACCGCCGGTGATTTGTGCACGTTGATAACGCAAATGGAACGGTAGATTCAACGAGACATTCTCGCTATCATTCAGATAAATATATGCGACATGTGGGGTGGCTAAATGTGCTACAGCCTCCACATCAACACTACCATCAATAAACACCGACAATTTACGTTGACGATTATACTCGTTGATCTGATCACGATCTAAATACATTTCAGCCGGCACATCGAGTCGGACAGCTAATTTACATTGATTTTCCGACCATTGGACAGCTGTACTGCGTTCCAAGATCCAACGGAATTCACGATGGAAACCTTCATGTTCGATCTTTTGGATTAATGATATTTCCGGCTTGTAACAATGATTTGTCGCTAGTATTGTTGAGATATTTGCCGTAATAAAAACGATAATAACGACTCTTGGTAGATCTAACAACATAATCCTGAAAAGTTAGGTTAGGTTGTTGTCAATTCTTTTATATGTAGATGTAGATAATTATACAATTCTCACTAAAATTCGGTAATTGTTGGAATAAATTAATGACTATTTATATGACGAGATTATTAATTTATAACATTTCTAGCAATTTTTTCATATTTTACAGCAAAATGGTAGTTAAACTTCGTAACAAGAGATGGCGCTGTTGTTTTTTTAAAAATCTATTTATGTTAATTGTTGAAAAACCAAATAAATTGTACAAACAAATTATTTATAGATGTCTATCAATTCATTTATCGAAGGGTTTCGCATAATTTTCGCAGGAATTATTAAAATCGCTGGCAACTTAAAAGAGTGAGGTTATATTGTTGTAACTTCTCATATACAGTGTCGGCAGTTGAAATATGACTGTAGGACTAATTTTGGTACCGCTTACTGTTAAAATTTGTTGCCTGAATTGAACATGACTGATAAATAAAATAGCTTTGTAAATTTGATCAACTTTTGTAGTATTAGTAATATTTAATGATATACACAACACCTGTTAGCTTTGTGGTGATTACTAAAGGGCAGATTGAAGGTCATTTGGCAAGATTTACAACGCTCGAAATGCACCATTGGCGTAGTTATTTTTTAATGCATGTATTTACATAAATTTATAAGAAAAGACACGTAGAACAAATCAACAAAAATGTGTTCATAATTTTGAAGTTTTTTTTAAATTTATTTTTGTCAAAAATTGTTTTTTTTTTAATTTTCTGTGGGAGAATCATCAGTTTGTTGTCCATGACGAGCCACTTTTAAAGAAATTCGGTACAACTAGACACCTGTTTTTTCGCCGTAACGTCACGACGTCAGGGTAGCAGTTCAACTGGTCCACTGCTTCTCTACGTTCGGACACTATTTGTAAAGAAAAGCGTTTCACAAGAAAAGATAGTCTATCTAGACTATGCAAGTACAACAGCTGTGGCCAATACACAAATTTGTCAGGAGACTAGAATTTGCCTTACTCCATCTTGGAGCTGATATCCGCCCATTAGTGATTACAGTAAGTAGCGGATTTAGGCACACACGTGTAGCCCAGATTTGGGAGCGATAAGATTTGAAGCCGAATTCCATGAAACGATGAAGTTCTGTAAGAATAGAGGAAAATATTTTAAAGTATCTTTGATCGAATTTCACTGTTGCCTAGTATTACACAAAGGGCGACATATTAGGCTGAGCCTAGGGCAGCTAAATTGTACACTAACTCTGTAACGTGCCGGAGAAAGATGGAGATAAAGCATAAAGAAAATAACCCTCTTTTAAAGCTTCATAGTTTGCTACTAGATGTCGGACTACGTACACAGTGTGTAGAGATGCGCAAAATTAGAAAAAATTATCGATATCGTTGTTGTTTGATCAATTTAATATCGATACAGGATATTCGAAGAAAAGCATCGATGTATCGATAATCAAAAAACTTGCTCACGATTTGGGTGACTTCAAAATCATAAAAGACACACCTAATAATAAATAATAGCTATTTACTGTACAGAATGGCCCATTTTCGATGGTTTTGCAGGGTATCTTCTAAAAGGGGAGCTCCTACAAAATAACGTATAGTACATTCATGTCCTACTTTTTCGAGACTACTCAAATGATGTAATTAGATTTTTGCTATGTTCTTTTGTTTTCAAGTTATATCCTGTTTTTCATTTTTTCGAGATTTCGAAGATGCCTTATATCTCGTAGGTTTTCAAAAAAGTTGACGCTTTTTCCACAGTTTCTAGTGTAGTTTTTAAAACTGATTCCATTTAGCTAATTAGATTTTCTCTAGCTCTCACCGTTTTTGAAATATAACACAAACTTATGTTTTTTAAATGGAACCTATATTTAATTTATTGCTCATTAAATTGCTTATTTTTTTCTGATTCCAAATATATAAAGTTTGTTATGGTTATTTTCAAAAATATAAGAGTTATTTTGAAAATTTCGATTTCGCAAGTAGTGATTACAAAAATTATATTTGAAAGGACTTTAAAATATAATTTTCGGAATTTTTCCCTTTGAAATCGAAATTTTCAAAATAACTCTTATATCTTTGAAAATAACCATAACAAACTGTATATATTTGGAATCAGAAAAAAATAAGCAATTTAATGATCAATAGATTAAATATATGTTCCATCAAAAAATATATATATATAAGTTTGTGTTACATTTTCAAAACAGTGAAAGCTAGAGAAAATCTAATTAGCTAAGCATCAGCTTTAAAAACTACATTTAAAGCAGCGAAAACAAAATGAACTTTTTTGATAGCCTACGAGATATGAGACATCTTTGAAATCTCGAAAAAATGAAAAACCGGAAATAACTCGAAAACAAAAGAACATATCAAGAATCTAATTTCACCATTTGACTAGTCTCGAAAAAGTAGGACAGGAATGTACTATCCGTTATTTTGTACAAGTTCTTCTTATAGGAGATACCCTGCAAAACCATCGAAAATAGGCCGCCCTGTACAAGGTGGTAAAGTCATACTTTATCAAAGAGCAGAAGTTTGGCTCACAAGGCGGGAGGCCGAGTGAGATAAATCCGCCAGTGGATGAAGAGACTTTACCACTGTGTGTAGTACAAGATTTTGTTTAATACTTGCTCAAACTCTTTTTTATTTAATTTTTTAATTTTCTAATCGTTGTTAGTTGCTATTGGATTTTTCTAAACAACAAGCAATTGTTTTTGTTTATTTGTTGTTGGTAAACACTTTACCGGTGAGGTGGGTAAAGTGCTACTTTACCATCGAATTCTTAGTCGATAAAGTAGGACTTTAACAGCAGTATTGAACTAATAAATAAACTTCTGGTTTGTATTGGTACTTTACGTGCTTACGTGTGTATGGAGAGGAAAAATATATCGATATTTGTATATCAACATCGATATTTGAAGAACAGCATCTCTACCTGTAATTATTTGAATTGTAGGTCCGATTTCTGCATTAACTTCAAAGATTTGTTGATAGATGTCGCTAGAATGTATTTGTCATTTTTTTGACACCATCTGGTTGAAATTTGGCATTTTCATCAGACACATTCTGCCGTATTCATTTTAAATCTAAATAGTGATGTGATTATCTATTTTAATTAATTAATTAATTAAATCAATTGATTGGATAATTAATGGTTCATCATAAATAATGTTCAACAATTACCATTATCATCAATTTGTGTCATTATCGTGATATAAAAATTGTATTGATAAAAATAATGAACATTGGGGGATCATTGATAATTTTAGTAATATTTCTCGCTTTTTTTTTTAGTGCAAATTAATGTGAATTAGTCACAATTCTCATTGTGGATACTATTGATAACAAATCAATTTTAATAATAATAGTTTTTTGTTAAATTGATTTCGGCGATATACAAGATTTTAAGCACAAATTTCAAATGTATTTATAGATGTTCACAAAAAAGAAACAAGACTAATACCGACGACTACAGGATAGAATCATAAAGAAATAGAAGAGAAATGGATAATTTTCGTTATTTACAACAGTAAGTAATTTGTCTAAATTTATTACATAACATAGACAAATTAATCACAAATTGGGTGACACACACACTCATAAAAGAAAAACGTGGTGGGATCTCCGACATCTCATACAGGTGTTGGCAAAAGATAATGATAATCGAATGATAAAATATTTATAAACTATAAATGTTTAAATATAGAATTTGTTTTGATAGAAATGATAAGAATGGTAATAACAGTAATTGTATTAAATGTGTAATTGAATTCAGGAAATTCAACGAATTAAGGGCTCGTTGAGGCCTTTTTAATAAATTCGACTTTAATAGATGTAAAACAAAATATAAATGGAAGATTTTTCATATAGTATAACGTGATAGGTGAAAGTCCACAATCATATTGTAACAGAAATGTGTAATGTTTATTTATAATTTTTTATTCAAAATTTTTTTTGAAAACTCAATTAAGGTCATTTAATTCATTTATTTTGATAAACTTTTGTAAATAATTATAAATTATTAGTTGAATTTGAATGTATTCTAATTATATTTTAATTCATTTTTTTGTTGTCTTAGGAATTGGTATATAATCCTTCGAGCTATATTCCGGCTGTGTCTTATATTAATAAATAATGTCTATTGTATACCCACATATTTTATATGGATGGTATTATTATCACCATTACGTAGAGTTAATACGGACTTTTATTGGCGTCTAGAAGGTTATTTCTTCCATTGGTTATTGGCAATGGTATCAATGTGGAGTTGGTCAGCAGGTTATGAAGGTAAACAAAAAACACTTTTATTTTTATACTGCTATTGAATGCAAAATATCGATTATTTATTATTGTTCTGTATTTGGTTTTGTGTTGATTGTTTAGAATTCAGGCGTTCCAAATGAATAATTTAAACGATTGTAGGTCTATTCAAATTATTTGATTTATTATTTAGTTTTTAAGTGGAGCGGCTAAATCGAAGCCACTTATCAACACGACTTTGACAAGTTCCGCTTTATTATTTATGGGGCTTCTGCAATTTAGAATTGCAATTTCGCGCTGCCACTAAAGGCGAAAACTTTTATTGCGGACTTATCATTTACGATTCTAATTAGTGATTAACTAGACATGAACAGACAGATTTTTGTAGCAGATATCGTTGGTGAAATCGGTCAAAAAATTGGTTCGTTAGTGGTGTAAATGGGACGAGCAATTTCGAAGCCGATATCTCTGAAAAACAGATCTGGCCAAACTGAATCTCTCGTACTCCCTTTACAGACGGATTTGTGCAAGAACTCTCGAAACTGACAGACCAAAATTGTTGGTACGAACGAAATTTTAGAGTACGAGATGTTCAATTTATTCCGCTGATTTTGTTGACTTCCATATCATATTAGACTTGAGATTTCTGGCATTCTATCATTCAGTGAGGTTGAGGTTGTTTCAATTTAATTTTTGAAGTGAAACTTTTTCAGGCGCACATGGGTAGTACTTTTTTTCAAAGCGTAACAAAAATGCGGAATGCCGTGAGGGGAAACCCTTCCCTTCTAACAGACAGCTGAAAGGGAAAAGTGGGAGCGTTGCCATAGCATCGCTTCTATTCTCTCGGTCAGTTCTGCCAACTGTTTAAAATAAACACTAGGGTCTATAGTTGGTATCATTGATCGATGTACAGCGCCTTCTGGAAACTAAAATTTCCTGGCCTACTGCGATTTATGATTCTTGTATTTATAAATTAATTAATGGCGTTAAATTTTATATGAATATTGTTTTGAGATAAGTAAAATGGAGAAAAATACAACTGCAGAAAAAAATCGAGCCTTCGGGCAATTACAGAAAGAAAATAAACCAATAAAAAAATGAACTTCATCTGTAACCTAAAAAGTTTCACTTCTCACGCGCGGCGTTCTACGTACTTTCAATTTTTTCGTTAGGATTTCATTCAACCGTAGATAATTCTTCCAGCGATATTAGAAATCTTTCGTACGTGCACGAAAATCTGGATCTGTCAGATTTTCGTCGTTCAACAATCTACATCTTACAGTGGCGAGACATATCGTAGGCAACAATCTGTTCGTGTGTGTATATCATCACCATCATCATTGTTTTCTATCCGGGCACTTTTCCCTCAAATCTTCGTCTCCATTATGTGTTTAAGGAAGTCAATTTTGCTGCTCTACCTCTATTGTAATCCAATAAATTCGAAAGTTTTGATGTGTACTCTTCAAGTTCCCATAATTTTTGATATATTGAAATCTTTTTTATATAGGATACCTGTTTCCCATGTAAACACATTCGATTATGCTCAACACGTAATTTTGATAATTATTTGTCATTACCTTGTAAGGTAAAAGTTCGTCTCTAATTGTTAAAAATATTTGCTGTACAATATCGTTCAGTTATTTTTCTCTTTTTTTTGTTCAATTTTTAAAGGGAGAAACAACTTAAGTATTGCGCATGATTTTTATTTTTCTATCTTTTCTTTGCATGTAAGAATATTCTTAATTAATATCCATAAGTTTTTAAACAAGTTCGAACAAATTTGTACTATATTTTTTTATAATGCTGCGGTACAGCTCCAAATAATAATTTTGCGGAAAAAATAAGTAATTAATAAAAATCTAAAAATCTGGTTAAAACTGACATCTCGATTACATATTTATAGGCACTTCTAATTGTGGCTTACTATTTTCTTGTTACGGCATTTTCTGTATTTTATTGTATTAAAACATAATATCAAAATAATTCTATTTTTTTGTAAATTTTATTATTATTATTATTGAACTTTTATACTTTTATCTCAATAATTTTTTTGATTCTATACACATAAAAAACGGATACAGCTACTTATCTGTTTGTGATAAAATCTACTTTCTATGAAACGTAAATTTGAAAGATTTAAAAAATTAAGAAGTCTATTATGTTCTTTAAGACTGTGAGAGTTCCGGTTTATCGACCCTTCTTAACAATACTTCAGATGCATATCCACGGGATCCACACAATTCTAAATAACTCTTCACCAAAAACAAAATACGCTTATTGCATGCTTTTGCAAATACTTAATGACCATCAAAATATATTTTCAAAGTTGGGAAAGAATGATTATTTCTGTTTTAATAATTATAATAGTGATGAAACGGATATTTAACTATCCCGTAACCGGCCGTATATTAGATAGTAGTCGAACGCATAGTTATTTGGCCGTAAACTGGATTATTATTGAATTACCTGGATATACTACTACTATTTTATAGAAATTTTTTTTGGGTGTCTTTTTTTAACATAGTGACCGGTGTTATCAAACATCCGAGGGTCATACTGTAATTGCTACCAGAGTAGCAAGGAGCAGACTCCTTCCTAGCAGTATTATTGTATTGCTTGTTATTAATAAAAATGATCTAAATTAATTTCTAAAGATTAATAGTTGATTAATGAAAGTGTCTCTTCTATAAATCGATTTATTCTACAGCTTTATATTCTTTAAAATCCAATTCAAAATCAAAGTGGGATGGAAAAGTACTGCTAGCTCTTACGAAAATATGATCAAATATCCCCTTAAAAAAAACGAAATCTATTGAAAAATGTACTTCTTTGTATGGCTTCTTGCAAATTAATTCAAAACAATAAATAGTTATTTACTGTAGAAGGTGGTAAAGTTTCATCCACGAACGGAAGTTTGCCGCGAGTGGATAAAGGGACTTTACCATCGTGTCCAGTATAAGATTGTTTTCAATACTTGCCCTTAAAACTGTTATTAATTTATTTAATTTTCTAATAAGTTATGACATTAATTATTCATACAGTTGTCAATGGTTGTTGGTTGCTATTGGATTTCTCTAAACAACTAGCAATTGTTTTTGTTTATTTACTGTTGGTTGCTATGGAGTTGCTCGATGGTAAAGTGTTTACTCAACGGTAAACTAAACACTTTACCGTTGAGGTCGGTAAAGTGCTACTTTACCATCGGGTTTTTAGTCGATAAAGTAGAACTTTAATAGCAAATATTGAAAATACTGTTTTTTTTCATCCGTATATCACCGCTTCAAAATAAATTTTTGCACTATATCTCTTCTATTGTAGAAAATCATAGTTTCAAAAGAGTTATATCTCTTTCCGTGCAGGGAAAACAAGGTTCTAATTCAGAACATGTCAAAAGCAGGATATGACATTGATCTTTTAGGTAAACGTTTCAATAAAACCATTTATTTGACACTACAACAATGTTTCTGCTTGCATAAATCAAACTGGCAATTGTTTGATTATCATATGATCCGAACAAAAATTATTTGGCTGGAACGCAATTTCGTTTAGATCAAGTGAAAGTGAAACATTTCACATTAAGTTCTGATCTAATGAAAATGATTCGACTTCCATCAAAATTATTCATCTATTCCAACTTCAAAAATACCGTCCATCCTATCCAAATTTTCGACCCTTATTTCACCTCACACAAATTTTAGGATTTTTTGACACCCTTCCGTCCTTGTCACAGGTGGTCCCGCCTTGGTGTGATGTCACATATTTTTCAATTTTATAATTAAAAATATTTTAAAATAAAACAGCAGTTTTAAATTTTTTTATTTCCATTAAATAGTAAAATATTTAATAAACTCAACATAAAGTCAAATATTTCAAATAATAGACATAACAAAAGGCTAATTAAGAAACGATAAACGACGATAAGCAGCGTCACAAAGTTTTTGACCCCTCTGGCCCTTGTCACACGATATCACATTTCGTCGACTCTTCCCCCTGAACGTGTGACGTTCTTATCGTAGAAGCACTTTGGGCCTCCTGAGTTTTACTTTCGCCATAGTTCCTCTTCCGAGCAAGAATTAGGCCTGTAGCTAATTATTTCAAAAACCATAAAAAGAACAGGCGTTGTTGGCATAAAAGTTTACTTAACTTGCTCTTCCCAATTCGGCACCTTTATTTGGCATTCATTATTAAGCCTTATTTAAGCTTTAAATGGAGACTTAGCACTTGCGCTATAAAGCAAACCATCTTAAAATATAAATAGTATTCCAATTAAAGTAAACAATTCAACAATGTTTCGAAGATTCTAAATTTAGTACCTTCGAAATTCTTGAAAGGCAATAATGAGTCATGTTAAAATTTCATCAATATCCTTGAATTTGTACGTGTGACTCTCTTGCATAATTCAACATCTTTACAATCGATTTAACCTTGTTGATAGTGCATTAGAAGAAAAAACAAACACATTATTGTAATTATATAGAATTATATTTGTTTTTTATATTATTGTTTCAGTAATCGAATGTGGTGATGATATACAAAAATGTATAGACGATCGAACATTAATAATAGCAAATCATCAATCAACCGGTGATGTACCATTATTGATGGCAACATTCAATAAATACAAACATATTCTATCAAATATAATGTGGATAATGGATAATTTATTTAAATATACAAATTTTGGTGTCGTTAGTATAATACATAAAGACTTTTTTATCAAATCAGGCAAAGCGAACCGTGATAAATCAATAAATGAACTAATCAAACATTTATTAGACACTTACATACCACTAAATCGTAAATGGTTAGTATTATTCCCAGAAGGTGGATTTTTAAGGAAACGTAAAGCCATCTCACATCAGTACGCATTGAAAAATGGTCTACCATTACTGAATAATGTCTCATTGCCTAGAGTTGGTGCCCTACAAGCCATCATGGATACAATCGGCCCTAAAACGATAGCCAACAATAATTCTCACAATAACATCAACGGTACGATTTTTATTAATTGTATTTATTGATTTATCTAAAATGAATCAATTTCAGATGGAATCAACAGAAAAGATACACTCGAATGGATATTGGATATAACAATAGCATACCCGAACGGTGATCCTGTTGATTTGGCTGCAATCGTCTTCGGCCATCGGCCACCATGCAAAACAACCATCTTCTATCGTTTGTACGATTGTAAAGATCTACCACAAGATCCGGATAATTTAACGAAATGGTTATTTGAACGTTGGCAAGAGAAGGAGGCGATGTTGGATTATTTTTATAAAAATGGACAATTTCCACAACAATCACAACACGCTACCGTACAACAAGACTATTTACATTTCATCATTTTACACATATTTTTCATCATATCAACATATATCCATTTACAAATGTTTCTTGCAGCATATCACTATTGTTGTTATTTGATTTATTAACGTAGCGTTATCGCATATCTGATCTATTTAGTACGTTTCTATTTGTGAATAATAGATCGGATCTGCGTTAATTGCACGTTTTGTGGGGGATAAATTTCAATCAAAAAATTTGGGATACACTGTGATCGTTTATAAATCAATGCATTGAAAATAAAATTGCAAAAAATAATAAAACTGTACTTAGAGTGTCTTATCGGTGACAATGGACGAATTGGGTAATCTTTCTGTAGTGTTTTATGTGGAATCGTTGATTAATTTAGCGTAAAATTGAACAAATCTTGCCTTGCATGTTTCAATGTTGATTCAAATAATGTAAATATAAATTTTTGTACAGTAGTTAGGACCAATGTGCATTTGTCTTCTTTTTTGTTTTGTTTTGATTAGTAGAGGAACAAAAATATGGAAATCTAGCACATGATAATGAAGCTCAAAAAACGTTGACGTCCATTTTTTATCAAATTTAACACACAATCATCGTTTGATGCACGTTGCTTTCCTTCTTGATTTTGTTCTGATTTTTTTTTTTAATTTAAATTAAGTTATTTTTGTAAATTTTTGCAATTTTTCTTTATACATATTGATAAAAATAATGATGATTGAAGAACGATTGTTCATAAATTAAATTTGTTTAATAAATCGGAATAAATAACAAAAAAAAAATCAAAAGCGTTTTAATGGTACCAAATTTAATACACAATTAAAACAAATCAGTACAAAAGATTTATGAATAAAAATACGTTATGGGTACACTTTATTGACTTATTAAATTTCATCAATTACCTGGCAGAAGGTGGTAATTTGTTTGTTTTTTTTCTCTCGACTTATTTACTGCTAAACAGGTAGAACTCAAAATTAGAAGAGAACGAAATGTTGTATATACAAGAAAGTAGTATTGTTCAATCATCAAATTAAAATACAAATAATTTCATGATGTTGTATTTTCACCATTATCCGCTGTGTAATTATTTGAAGTACCATTGACAGCAAACGACGTCCCTAAACCGTACAAATGACCGGAGAATTTCGAATCATCAATTGTGTCCTCGAAAAACATCTAAAAATCGTTAGCAAAATTTAATTAGTTATTCAGTATTAAGAATTAAGGCGATCAGATGTGCCTTGAAGTCATCTAGCAGGAAGTGCTTAAGATTATAAAAAAATAGGCCTTTCCACCTTGACACGAGCGTCAATCTTGAAGCCATTCCTGTTCAGTGAGAATCGATTTTAAGTTCGGAAGAGTCAATTTGGTTTTGTAATCATTGATCTTTGCCCTATTCAAATTGACTTACAAGTACAGTATACTGAATATTTGAGGTTACATAAAGTATGCGGCATGAAAACAGCTTATCTTTAGGGATGCGTATTTTTTCATTTATGTCCGTACTTAAATTTAAGGGAGCAAATGTGTGTTGAAGTTCAGCTATTCAAATTTAAACAAAATGCTTCAAAAGCAACTAAATATTCTTGTACAGTTTAAAAATTCAATAGTAGGGGTCTTAGGAGTTGTTAGATAATGCGAACAGCTTTTTTTGGAGAATTGATGAGGGCTGGAATTATAAGCAATTATTTTTTTTGCTAATATAACAAAGATATTTTTTATACAAATTGAAAGTTGAGAAATAAAGTTTAAGTAACACTTGCTAAAGTTTGATATACATATTCAATAAAAAAGTTATAACACTAGAACTAGAGGCATAGAATATAACCAAAAACAAGCAACTTTTATTGTTTATTTTTAGGGGTGTAAGAATAATTCGAAAATTTTCGAATTATTCGTGAGTTTTCAAATTACTCGAAGTTTTTTAAATAATTCAAATTTCTCCTTAATTTTGGAGTGTTTTCGATCTTAGAGTATATTTTCTTTGTTAGAGTCATTCGGGGTAAAAAGACGCAGTGGGTAAAAGTTTGCAGTACCGAATTCTCTGCGGAGGGTTAGTACGCGGCCGAGCTGGGTTGACAGTAGCGAGTGCCCTTCAGACCCCATCTTGTGTCATCACTTGTTGAACGGTGCGCATCGTATGGGGTGAAATACAACAAAAAAATTCAAGCACGGGTTAAATTTGGATTTTATGCACATCCAGGAAAAGTTTAAGGCGCTCTTATTTTTGTTGTTATTGAGGAAAGTTCATTTCATTCATTGAATATGGTTTTTAAGCAATTGATACTGCATTAACTTTATAACTTAACATTATTGATATCTGAACCAGTGAATACTTTTTTGTTCATCAACCAAACGGGGTAAAAGTACGGGGGTAAAAGTACGCAAAAGGCTGAAATATATGAAGACCCTCCAAAAGAAGACTGGATACAGTGCAAGGATTGTGAAAGATGGTAGGTACCATGAAGATTGCACGTCCTACGAAGTGGGTTTTTTCAGGTGCGATTTTTGTGATGAATAATGAATAAATGTTTTCTTTTTTTCAATTTTAAATTTGTGTGTATTTCGATTATGATCTCTTTCTAAATCAAGCTTGATTAAAAGTAATACTTATTGTCTACTGTATACTAGGCGTGTATTATTTGTTCGTTATTCTCTTACTTTTCCAAATGCGAACTTTTACCCAACAGAATGCGTATTTTTACCCCCATATAGGGGTAAAAGTGCGCACTCTGACTATATAATTCTTTTGCTCAATAATTTAGAAACCGTTATAATTATCTTCATTAAGGCTTAGTGTCTTAAGAGCCTATTTAACGTTCTACAGATAACGCATAGAATGAAATGTAATGTCACAGCAATTTCTGTTTTATAAGGCAAAGAAAGCAAAAGTGCGTCTTTTTACCCCAAGTGACTCTAAGTAAATATAATTAATAATCTATATTTTTTTATTTAAACGAATTATTCGAAAAATTCAGGAATTATTCGAATATTTCGAACTATTCGAACTTTCGAATTATTCGATTCGAACTTCGAATCAAATAGTACTATTCGGTTCGATTCGATTCGAACGCTATTCGCACACCGCCAGTTATTTTGTTACTTGAGTAATAAATTTATTAATAGCGTAAAACGGGATGAAAAACTACAAAACAAAAACATAACTGTTAATATCTATGAAGTGAAATAAGAAGAAGTGATAGTCCCTAAGGGTCTGAATTATTAAGGTTTTGAATTATTGAGCATTTATCTGCTTTGGAGATATTTAAGGCAATCGATTTTCTCTCCTAATTGCAATAAATTGGAAAATACTTCTGGGAAAAAGTCTTTAACTATCAAAAATGATTCGCCTGTATACATACAATCTTGGCAATTTGACCAGCCTTGTTACACAGAGAAAATATAACTCTCACAGTGCTGCCCAAATTGAACCATTACAAAAAAAAACCAATTAAATTAATTTAAGCAAATATTAAACTTAACACCCAAACAGTTGTAAATCTCCGTCTTTTTCTGGTCTCTACAGCTATGTGGCTTATCACTTTTCCAATCCTCTATAGCGGAGGTGACCCACTTTCGAATACAAAAGATCTACTTCTAATCATCCAAATATTTTGCGATCGACTTGTTGCCATACAAGTAGTCTAAGTAGGGAAAAAAACCCCAGATAATATACTATGTTTATTCAATGTGTTTCAGTACAAAATACTGCAAGTAGATAAGCAAAATGTACAGGGTGTTTCAAGCAAGTGTCTTTAAGCCTCAAATACCTCGCTTGTGGTAAAATGTCTAGGCTTCCCTTAACGACTAGCCCATTATGCAAAAAATACCCCTTGAAGAATCATTGATTGTTAAAGAATCCACAGACCACTTTTGATATCAAAAACTCAAAAATTGTAACAAAATAGAAATGAAGTTTATTCCATATTAAATGATTTTATCGCACATTTAGCAGCGCATTTTCAGCATTTGTTAATAGATCCTCGAAGAAGGAAATGCAGCTGCAGAAATAGGCGATCAAGCGACGTCAAAAAAACAGCAATAATTGTGAATTATGCCCACTTTTCTATTACCAAACAGTTGAAAAAAAAATGATACCAACTATAGCATAAAGGTTTTTATCCTTTTATCAGAAAATTCACTAAAAGTAGCTACATATAAAACTACTGTTTTGAAACCGACTAAAAACATTTGAATAGACAAATCTTTCAGCAAAAACAAATAAAAACTGAATCGGTATATGAATTTAAAGGCAAGCGGTTTCCTGAAATTTTGATTGGAATACTATGGGAAAAATCTGATCACCTTAATATCACTGAAATACCTCTTTCATTTTAAAGAACGCCATCCCCGTCAACAAAGAATCCGATCCTGCTTGATGCTGGGGTCCTATCCGTTCCAAGTCGAGCTGTTCGGCTACCTCTTGTAGACCGCCCTTCAAATTCTTACAAGACTTCATTAAATACTACAAAAAAAAATAACACGTTCATTTTAAAGTAAAAAAAAACAATAAACTTAATAATTACTTTAACATCATAGATTGCCGGAAAATAAAGTCGTAACAATTCGAAAAAATCATTCTCATCCTGTGGTAAATGATTGTCGGTCAACAATTTAATTAGATAACCGAAGTCGTAACCGGAATGAAAGGATAACCATTTTATATTATCCATCAATACGATTCCTGATGTCATCAGCAATTCAGCAAAATCTAATGGTTCAATACCTTCATCTTCATGCTTTTTGAATTGGATGCCGGAATTCGTTAGCAGTTCGATGCTGTCTTGGGCGTACATGTCTTCGCTGGAAATTTTATTAAATGGAAAACTACAAAACTAAAACATAAACGAATAATTAACGCTTACTGTAGATTGAATTTGAAATTGAATTGCCATGTCGTATAAGCACCCCCTGGTGTTTTCCCATTATCATCAAGAAACGTTAAGCCTAATTGAATTATCCTTAATAAATCAACATTACATCTTAACATCTGATATTGGTAATCGGCTGAACTTTTGAATTCACCAATTGGCCTGGCCACAACACCTGGGAATTCTGTGTCCATTGCAACATAATGGTATTTCTGGACAATCTACGATATTTTAACAATTATAGAAAAATCGCATCGGTTTTTGTTTTGTGTAAGTCTTCAGTACTTGTCTGATCGTACGAAATTCTTCTTCCAAATTATGGGCCCAAACGTCCCTGATTCCACACTCTTCGTTACTTAAGTGGTTGCTAACAGCACCACCGCCACCACCTCCACCACCGATAGCAGCAGGCATATCACCACTTCTTTCCGTTTTTTGTATACACTTGTTATTTAATAATCAGTCAACGATAAACGAATGAAATGGAAAGGAATTTGAAAAAAAAAACGAAATAATAACGAAAAAAGTGGAAAAAAACGACGGCACACTATTCTTTACTTCAAATAATCACACAATCTGCAAAAAAATAACTTTTAGAGAAGGAAAAAAACAACTTAACCTAAGATTTGAGATTTTATGCGGGAAAATTGTTTAATTCATAAATAATACCTTGTTTGTATTCTATAATTAAAAAATATAAAATTATGTAAATTTTGATTAAACACCAAAATTTCAAACATAAGTTATCGTACAAAGAATATTTTTTTAAGGAAATATGTGGGAATCTCTTCGGTTTCTGACAAATAAGCTTGACATTTCACACTTGAAAATACAGTACAGGGTACTGTATTAACGATGGAAACATTCCACAATAAGTTAATATGGGTAGAGAGGTCTTCCAATACTTCACTAAATGAAGCGACATGTAAACAACGACAGCGCCATCTCATCGTATCCTATCGGGAATTTTATATATATAGATATAATTTACAATATAAAAATAGTTATAATAATATATTCGAGATAGCGTTGATACTATATGCCATATGGAATGCAATCGCTTCAATTGTCAAGAAATTGGAATACCTCTCTATATATAGTATCTTGACTTCAGAATTGTTAACAATAGGGCCATCTAATAGAGAGGGTAAGAATTACTAGCAGGCAGTGTCGGCACTTTCGGGATAAAAATTGGTTAAAAATATCGGAAAATGTAAAATTTTTTTCGTATTACTTAATATATTCAAAAAAAGTTTGATATGTGGCTTTAAATTATCTTCAAGAATGCATGTTATTAATGATTCGTACATTATGTTGCCCATGATGACATGGGCTGCATCTATTTAGTGATCTGGCTTCTAACCAATGAAGTAATGACTTCATTCCTATTTTAGGAGGCTGGATGTGCAAACCGCATCTATACCAGGATATAAGATCTAATCAGGAATACACTCACTAACAGCAGAATCTAACTCATTGTCAGAGGCATATCAAATATTGCTCCAATCTACATACTTCAGTGGGCAGGATAAGGAGCGCCTGATGAGGATGTCACAGGATAAATGCTAAACACTCCATAGATTATGCACCAACAGGAGCTCGAACGGCCTGATATAACAGAGGAGAATCTTGAAACTTTAGTTAAGCAAACAGATTGCTGATTCGTTACAGATCTGTACCAGTAATTGGAAACTTAAACTCAAAACTTGAAAAGCATCCGAAAGTGTATCAATTAACTCGGCTCCTATCCTAAAACAAAACAACTATTTTCGTTATTCATTTTGCATCCAAGCAGGGCTAAGCCGTTGGCCACATAATATATACACCTTGGGTCAAGTCGATTTTAAATCTTGACTCAGGCTTGAACTACTCAACCTGGTCTAACTATGAAGAAATGATATCTAAGGCTTTGCCTCACTCTAATCCAATTAAAGCTTGAGAATTATAGCTTAAATCAACGCTTTGATTTGGTCATATAATGTTGGTCCGTTTTAGCCACTCTCGTCAATTCCTGCACTTCTCTTGTCCTCTTTTGTTCGACAATTTTTACATCTCTTGTCCTATCGCAAAGATCCTGTTTGATACCCTTCATTTAGAACTTGTTCTACTGCAGTAAATCTTTACCATTCTTTACTATAGATCTAGACTTTTACAAATGTCTTATACTTTTTTTGAGTTGTCATCATTTCTTTTCCTTTCCATTCCCGTCTCTTCTTCCCTCCTTTTTTGAATCTTCTTTAGCGCCCGATCTTCACAGTAATTTTGATAAGTCCACACAAAAAATTGAAAGTACGTGGAACGCCGCGCGTCAGAAGTGAAACTTCTTAGGTTAAAGATGAAGTTCATTGGTTTTATTGTTTTATTTTCTTTCTGTCGTTGCCTGAAGGCCCGATTTTTTCTGCAATTGTCTTTTTCTGTATTTCACTTATCACAAAACAATATTCATATATAATTTAACGCCATTAATTAATTTATAAATACAAAAATCATAAATCGCGGTAGGCCAGGAAATTGTAGTTTCGTTCCAGATGGCGCTGTACATTGATCAATGATACCAACTTTAGACCCTAGTGTTTATTTTGCACAGTTGGCAGAACTGATAGAGAGAGTAGAAGCGACGGTATGGCAACGCTCCCACTCTTCCCTCTCAGCTGTCTGTTAGAGGCGTACTCCCTCCACGGTTAGAGGTGAAGGGTTTCCCCACAAGGGGTCATGCATTTTCGGTACGTTTCCGAACAAATTTACTTTCCTACGGCGCCTAAAGAACTTATCTTTGAAGGTAAGATCATGGCGAAAAGAAAAAACTGCAAGAGGACCAGAAAAGTTTTACAGAAGAAGTCTTCTTTAAAGTCCTGAAATGGCAGCTATAGATGAGGCTTGTCACTATTGTAGTAGCTTCTAACACTACTAAGAGCTATGCATTCCAGAGTTTGAGAACGGCTGTACTTATACTACCACCTATAGCCAGAGGGGGCTTTTTAGCTAGAAATAATTAAGGCTGTACTGTAATCTTAATTAGGTACATTTGAAATTAGAACAAAAACAAACAACTGCCAATATAGTTATTGTTAGATCCTTGTTTTTTATTCAATCTACGTCGATTGTTTAATTTATTTGCCTTTAAATTAAAGAAAAAATTAAATTTATTAATTATAAGTTAAACGGAATATTTTAATGTAGAAAAATATAAGAATTATAGCACAAAAAGTGATATAAATTATTTCTTAATATGTTAATAAATATGGAAAAACCCAATTAACGGATTTCCTAACAGATCAAGGTCGACTCGTCATCTATGAAGAAACCAAACGACAACGCAAACATTATCTAGGTTTACACGATTTAAAATTTGTTGAAATTCTTCCAAATTCAACAATTATTCACAATTATTCTTATAATAGTAATAATAATAATAATAATAATGATGACGAAAAAGAAATTATACTACTGAAGGTTGGTCAAATTGTTTTTGGATAATTACTGATTTAAGATTACCCAAAACTAATCTAATATTAATGTTCCATCATTATTGTTGTAAATTTATCGATTAACATAAACAGAAGTCTCAAAGGTGAAATTTCGCAGAAAACAATGCATCAAAAAAAAACACAACAATAATCTTGTGCAGACAACAAATAGTGGAAAAAAATGGTAATTTTTTCACTGTTGTATGTTATCTTGAATTGAATGTCGGGTAAATCAACGAACTTCATAGACAGTTGAACATGGTAACGAAGTTGACCGTGGTTCTAAAATAGATAAAAGGATTCATCTTATGTTTGGATTCCAGTTGTAATTGTTGATCGGGTGAAGATCCACTTTTTTATAAGAATATCACTGAAATGTTTATAAAGTTAGTTGTGATTCGGATGTGATAGTGTTGATTGCTTTAAAAGAAACAATAAACAAACACACAAACTATGAGAATTATTTATTTATTTTATTTGTTTATTAATTTTTATTGTTATTTACAACGATGCTCAGGTGTTTTAGGACAGCCAAATATTGTGTTTATTATTGCTGATGATCTTGTAAGTTGTTTGTTGTTTGGTCCATTAATAAGCGCATTGATATTTCCGCATTCTTTACTAATTGGCTGTTAATAGAATTAATCAATAGTTAATAACAATTTTCATTTGGATTACAACAAATTTCTAAATTTTGATTCGATTGCCACATCACTGTATACTAATGTAATTTTAAATGAGCCTGGATCTCGATTCTGATCTTTATCGAGGGCCGGATTTCCGATACGGCCATGACAGTTGAAGGATAAACATAGAAAATAACCTTCCTGTGCTAATTTGGATAGAAATTCTTGTTCTATAATCAGTTTGACTGGAAGAAAGGGCGAAAATAGGGCGACATTAAGACTAAACCTTTACTTCTGGACACTTTGCACTTACTTAGAAGCTTCTTGGTCTTCTACAACTTACAATTAGTTCCCTCAGAGCAAGAGGTTTTTTTGCCTAACAATTATTAGGATGATTCGGGTAAAATCAATCTATATACGTGAGGTTCGAGACCAATTTACTCTGTAGCTTTTCTTTACGCGAATCCTGTTTAAACGTAATTTACGAGAACGATTTTATGCATCGCTGAAGTTGAGAGTCTGGACCGGCCCAAGCTTTCCTGGCGCTTCAGGCAAGGCTATTTTCAGTGACCCTTTTATACAATTTTAGATTATTGTTTTTTTTTCTGTCAATAGTCATCCTAATAGGTATTTTCAACAAAGTACTATACATAAAGTCTAGTAATATAAGAAGCATTTTAAATTTATACCTCTCCAGGCAGCTGCCTATTTTGCTGTGTTTTCGGGATGGCAACAAAGTGTGCATTCGGTCTGATTTGTTTAAATTCAACGACCATTGAAGCGTTTGAGTTCAAAAAGCATTATTTTTTCGCGAAAATTGAGTAACGCTGAAGGAGCTATACTTGTTAAAAGTGATGACTCCAGGCCTATTTTTTTGCTTTTGCAGTTGACATTTACCTTAATCAGCTTAGTTCAATTGTTAAAGAGTTGATTTGTGAGGGTGAATTTGATTTGCAAAATGTTGAGGGTGTTAAGCTCATTATTATCAGATGTGCTATTTTATCAATCGTAAGCCACTGAAAATATTTACCTTTTTAGTCCAGTTTCAGTATTTCAAAGGCTTAGTATCGAAATTTACAATTCAATGTTTCTCTTTTCGTTTGAAACGTCACGTGAGACAGTTTTTTAAATAGTTAAAAACTGACTTTCTATAAAAAGGCAGTTATAACAATATTGCACGACCGGCCACAAGGGCGCAGGGGATGCAACTCATCCAAGTTCTATGCTTTATAGGCTCCACCAAAAGGACGCAACTACATTTTTGAATTCTGTTTGTCTTTCATAAAAAGTTTCTTGTGTTTCTCAACATAAAAGAGTTTGGGATCCGCCAAAATATCACCTGCATTCGGGCCTCTTTGTAAAGAAGACGGCCCTGCAATATAGCATTTGCGAGCCCTTATAAATATCAAATAACTTATCTAATTGGTGGGAAAAAAATACTCCTGCACTCTGCAAGATTTTCATTGCTTATTGTGCCACTGTATACATAGTTGACGAGAAGTTCCACGAAAAACTTTTCGCGATAAAGCCAATTAAAACTTACCTAAACCTTGTGATTATTCGACTAAATCAACGTCTCCGAATTTTTTCTCTATCGATATGTTATCTTTACGGCCCTCAAGAGGGTCACGGCCTGTAGTTTAACAAACAATAGATTCTCAATTCTAACATTAACCTTTAGAAACTTTGAACGGAAGCAACGTAAAACTTTATACGACTATGATTATCTTTCAGTTTTTAATTGAAACGTATCCGTTCTTTAAATGCAAAAATCAACAAATATTCATAATCATTAATTAAGAAATGATGTAAAATTATGGTAGTAATAATGAATTCATTTACAATTACAGGGTTGGAACGATGTAGGCTTTCATGGTAGTAATCAGATTCCAACGCCGAATATTGATGCTTTAGCATATAATGGGATCATACTTAACAGTCATTATGTACAATCGACTGGTACACCGACCAGAATAGCTCTATTGACTGGTAAATATCCGATGAGATTCGGTATGCAAGGATCTTCTATACAAGTAGGCGACAATCGTGGTTTACCTGAAGACAAAATATTACCGCAATATTTTAAAGTGAAATGAATTGAAAATTAATTTCAAACTATTTTGATAAAAAGTAAATAAATTACAGGATTTGGGGTATGTTACGCATTTAATTGGGAAATGGAATTTGGGCTATTCGAAATGGAATGATACACCCACAAATCGAGGTTTCGATCATTTCTTCGGTTTCTATAATAGTTTTACAAGTTATTACGACTATGTCTCAACGTATAAAGTGAACAATTTGGATTATAGTGGTTTCGATTTGAGAGACGACACCGAACCGTCTTGGAACAGCGTTGGGAAGTATGCCACTGATTTATTTACTGAGAGAGCTGTAGAAACAATAAAGAAACACGACATAAATAAACCGTTATTTCTAATGGTTTCCCATTTGGCTGTGCACGTTGGTAATGAAGGCAAACGTTTGGAAGCACCACAAGAAACTATAAATAAATTCAAACACATCCCGGATCCCAATCGTAGAACTTATGCAGGTATTGGATTCAAAAACAAATCAATTTTCTTTAAATTATTAATGATCAATCTAACAGCGATGGTGTCGAAATTGGACGATAGCGTCGGCACTATAATGGAAGCTCTAGATACGAGTGGCCTCTTACAGAACACAATAGTCGTGTTTATATCGGATAACGGTGCCCCAACTGATGGTATCTATCACAATTGGGGCTCCAACTATCCATTACGTGGCATTAAAGATACGCTATTCGAGGGTGGTATACGTAGTGATGCATTCGTATGGAGTCCATTATTAATACAATCATCACGTATATCAAATGATTTAATACATATAACTGATTGGTTGCCAACATTATATTCAGCCGCCAATGGTGATATCAGTTTATTATTAGATACGGATTTAGATGGTATTGATCAATGGTCGAGTCTTGTTTATGATTTACCATCACCACGTAACGATATTTTATTAAATATTGATGAGAAGACACGTTTGGCCGCATTGAGATTTTATAATTGGAAATTAATTGTTGGTACAAGTCATGACGGTAATTATGATGGATATTTCGGTATGAATTTCAATGAGAATATTGAAGAACCACCGTACAATACAACGGCAATTATTAATTGTCCGGCTGGACGTGTTGCAACCAAAATTAATTACACACCAATTTCGGATCAGGAATATGAGAGTCTTAGGGAATTGTCCACGGTAAAGTGCTTGAATGAGCGCGCCAAGAAGAATCCCTGCGATCCGGCCTGTAAGTCGGCGAATTTTTGCATTTTAACATTCACTATAAGCGAATCAAACAGTGGCGTAACAGCGCTTAGACTTTTGAGGGACGAACGATAAAACGAATAGACAAATAGAAACAATCGGGCTTGAAGCTAACAATAAGTTGAATTTACATACTTTTCTTAACTTGTCGAAAAAGGAGTTATTTATCTTTGATTTACTTTTCGTCCAACACGCCAGATCAGTTATAACCCTGAACGCCAGTTTTCTTATCGTGCTGTCACATAATTTCATAATTTCTCTTTTTTTAAGAAAGTTCAAGAAATGGAAAGAAAAACATATTTTTATCCATTAAATATCATTCTTACGAAATCCAAAAAATCGTAGTAACTATCAAAAAGGCCCACTTCTTAATATACTTTTCTTATTTTGTTGATAAGTAACATCAGCATTCTGCAACCTTTAGCGCTTATAAACACAGAATTTGAAGTGCACCATTTGGACAGACGTGACTAGATTGTAGACTTAAATCTAGAACCCAGTAAGAGCGTGATCTTAGCATGAGTATGCGATTCAGTCCAGCACTTTGGGATCACTTCAGTCTATAAAATCTCAGCTGCTGAATGCAATGATTTCCCATAAACACAAGTGGTTGCTATCCATTTTTAAACCTCTAAGATACCCGACTTACTTGCGATCTGCAGAATTACACTAATTGTAAAATATTCAAAGAGGACGAGCGTACACAAAAGATCAATGCGATGTTTAGCAGATTTCGGTTGATGCAGATCGACGCATTTTTGCTCGCTAAGGGAGAAAATCTTTATAAGCATCAGAAGCGTGGCATTAGATTATCAAAGGGCTGGCGCATTTGCCATATCTTCATTCAAATACCTCTTTTAAAATTATTCTGAAAAACACATCCAAGAATTGGATCCTGATGCTCTTGTAACTCTACGTGTATATGCATCGTGGGCGTTGAAATTCCTACTACGAGCTGGGCACTTTGCTATCCAGTTGTTACGCCACTGACTGGCTACGATTACGCCTAAATAGTATCAGTAATTGGTGGAAATTTCTGGGTTTCAGCCGGCGCCGTCTGCCTGTACGACATCCCCAGTGATCCATGCGAACAGAACGACCTAGCGAAATTCTTCCCCAGCGTTGTTAGACGTATGAAACGCGCCTTAGTCGAGTACCGGAAAGGTTTAGTGCCACAGGTCGACGTGAATATCGATATTGAGAAAGCTAATCCGAAACTGTTCAAATACACTTGGAGTCCTTGGATGAATTAAGCATATACAAATTAATTATTTAATAAAATTGTAGACTTTTAATATGCATAATTTTTTTTATTATTTCTATTTATGGATGAATTGTTTACATTTATCAAAACATTGAACAATTTTTATTACATATAATGGTTTTTTTTTGCTTTAAATTCGCATTTAGGGAATTCTTTATAAAATTAAATTTTGGGATTTTGTCAACAACTTTGATTTCTGAATAATTTAATAACAACATTTGAAGAAACATTCAGAACATTAACATTAATTTTTTTTTGTCATCAACACGTGTCGTTGTAAAACAATTATTTACATATTTACGAGTTTAAAAAAAAATCAGCCGTGTAAATAGAATATGAAACGAATTCCGACAGCCAGGAATTGAGTGAGGATTTATACAAGTACGTAGGCGAGTATTATTGTTGCTCAGTTTGGTACGCAACTTTATGCATCGCCAACAATGTTGAGAATTAATACGCATTGTGCTCCAGTTAGAATAACACTAGCGTCTCTCGTAAATACAACAGAATTGCTCCAATGGTGTTCCAAATAAAAATACAAATATATACAACTAGGGTGAAATTTGCGCTACTAAACTGACCACTGTTGCGGTAAATCACCTTAATCGATAAAAATGTTGTCAGTCTTCATCAGCCGATAATTCCAATTAGAGTCGTTTCAAATTTTAATCAATTAATAATCGAAAGGATGTGTTCAATTAGGACGGTATGGAAATTTCTGCCATTGATCATGGTGCTTTGATTTCAGACTAACATAAAAACAAATCCATCCACTTCATTCATAAAATCAATATATAATCAATTTATGAATACAGATGATCATTGGAATGATGATGATGATGATGGTGATTAACAGGCGAATGTCCTTGTAAATTTATTGATGATGGTTTTATCCATGTTATCCGATAACGGAATGATTCATCATCTGGATCGGCGGCAACAACTTGTGCCAAACGTGTTCCACTTGTTGATGATGAAACATACACACAATCTGAACCGCTGCTAAACACGATCTTCAGCTTCTAATACAACTACTTCTACGACAAAATTTACTAGTCTCATTTAATAAAAAAAAACGATTAAATTTATAGTGTACCGGAACGGCCGAGCGTACTGGCACGGCCAATATACAGTGTTGAATCATTACACGATACATCCGAATTGTTTTGGACAATCTTATGCGTGCCACTACGTTGTGTTGTCCTAGTGCCGATCTTTACCGGATCGGAATTGATACAAACGCAACAATAACACACACTGAAACCATAAAAAATTATGACATATATCGAATTTATAAAGGAACATTGGAAGGAAATGCCTACGCTGAAATAAATGTAATCGATCATGCGATAATTAACATACGCACATTATCCGCTTCCGGGATAGTTCGTTAAACAAATTTAAAGCCTGTGACAGTTTAATGACGTTTTATTAATCTTGGAAGGCTCCAGTTTCGTTATAAATGACATTTTCTGTGATTACATTCAAAACGTAGGTGCGGTAAAGGTTTATTTGTATAATTTATGCTGAAACCAAGTTTTTATTGGTGGTAAAGTTTCGGGGGATTTAATGTGAGAACATCCGAGGCTTTTGTAAACCCGAAAGTGCCATAGAATAATGCGGAAACAAATCGATAGAGAGTGTTGATTCAAAAATATTTACATCTCATTTGATTAGATTAGGTACATAACGAAACTCGTGTAGAACATTCATGAGAATGTAGGCGAAAAAAATCCATTATGTTTGATGGAAACAAATTAAGTCTCTTTTTGTTCTTTTTTTTCTCCCCGTTAATATGTAAACAATGCCAAAACTGACTTGAAAAGCATTTTTATAATTAGTTGTTAATTTGCGTTTAAAATGACGATGACTTTTTATTTTTATAAAAATCGATAGACGTAGGCGGAATTTACTTATTTATTACAGATAGACGTAATGAAAATTCAGAAGGTAAGAGTAATTATTAATCAAATATGCCATCAATCACTAGGTTGCATGTGTTATTTGGAGAATTTCTATTAATATTTGATGTATGGTGGATCGAAGAAATAGTAAATTGAATATTTCCAGTTATTCCACTAAAATATCTCCAATATTTGTCCGCACTCGTTCCTCAGCGACCATTTACACGAAACCGTAACTGGCTCGCAACTTACCGAATTTGAAGTTTTAGTTTCTAATTCGACTCCTTTACAATATTATATCAATAAACGTGCTTAGAGACATCTTTCTCATCTTCTCTCTCTATCTCTCTCTCATGTAGAATTCCCCACAAGCCACGCCTTCGGACGGTTGAAATTACGCGAAACAACGTTTCCAAACAGTGTCAATGCGATAAACAGGGGATCGGCAGCTTTACGGAAACGTACAGACATTGGTAAATGCGTTATAATCAATTTGTCCCTTTACAGCCGCCGAGAGGATATTGGAAAATGGCACAACACTCGCTTCTTAAGAATTGTCGAAGCATTTGAGCGTACAAACGTAAATCGGCGGGTTTATTGTATTTATTTAAAATTCCGTAGAATTCCGTCTCTCCGTGTAGGATTAACTCACTCGACTGACGACGATTTCGAGCGATACCTTGCCGTGTGTCAATACCCGTTTAATCCGTTTTTTGTGTATATTACGGTTGAAGAGTAACGTAATCTAGAAAGACAAAAAAAAGCTGATCGGGCAAACAAAAACCGTACAAAATCTTTCCGTTTTACCACCATTAATTTTAATCAATTTTCTAGTTTCTCTAAATCTACGGTTCTAGTCCTTTGATCAATGAGCATGTATACCACATGTCTTATCTGTTTCAAGTAGGACAAGGTTGAACAAGAAGCATCTCCATTAATTAATTAGTTGACCATTGGAGTTTACAGCAACTTAACAACAATTTAATTACTGGCTTCCTTTCAAGTTCCTTGTAAATACCAAAGTGCAAGTTTATAGTTTTTGTTTCAAAGAGAAGCAGTCGAAAATAAAATTAAAAAAAAAATCAAATACACATACCTATACCAGTTGAAGACGGCTAAGAAAGCTTGTCGGAATTTCCGGTTCATGAAACAGTACGTTATTGGATTACAACACGAACTAATATAAGCTAATAGTTGTACTAATGAGATACCAGTTGAGCCAACATAAATATAAACATCATTAGGATAGAATAAATACCAAGTGTTTAGGATGTGTAATGGTGCCCAACAGATGAAGAATTCAGCCACTACAACGAACAACATTCGAATCACCTAAAATCCATCGATTAATTCTTTTTGTTGTAATGTTGATAATGATGATAATAGCACCTTCTTTTTGGCTTCAATGCTTTTATCCATGTAATTGGATCGAATAGCGTGCCGTGTGAAATGGTAAGTAGTCTCGTCAACGGATGATGTGCCACAGCTGGCATCATCGGAAGTGGCACAATGGCCATTGATTGAACAATGATCGGCGGATGGGGCCGTCAATTTACATCTAGGCACTAAAGTGCTCCTCATACGTCCACTACAATTATAACCATTACGGATCGTTTTTGGTAAACGTACTTGTACAATTCCTTTCATTAGCCACATCTTAACAGTATCGGTTCGATTTGGATTTTTTGTTGTTGGTGTTTTATTTGTGTTGCGCGCTTCCTTATTATTCGATCGCATTGTGTTCGGCGGTGCTAATCTTGTTGTATTTAATGTTGCCGGATCTGAATTACAATGGAGATTTGTACTTTTGGCAGCAACGTCGTTAATTAATGGTGAACTACTCGAACGATTCAACACTATAAAAAAAACACAACAATCGATAATGAATACTTCGATTAAAACGTTATTAATTCCGATTACTTTGTTTTTGACATGAAGTATTGTGTTGTATTTCCCGTTTGAGTCCCTTCCATAATTTGCTCATAATTAACGAATAAGCCAGACTCATTATTATCATTGGTATTAATAAAAGCATTGCATCTAGAAATAAATTGAACACTTGTTCGCTGCTCTTACTCGGCCATTCTTCGCGGCATTTATGGCCTGAAAAACCAACAAAAAACACGGTCGGCTATACTTCATTTTTTATTTCATAAAAGTGCGGACTTTAATGGGATGTTGTTAATTTAACACAACACTCGGCAATACTAATAAACTCGCCGATATTATTGTTAGGATAATCGTTATTAGAAATAAACAATAATTTATAACAACAACTTACGGCGGCCTTTCATCGCCTTCAATGATGATACGACTAATACGGGCGCACTCCAAAACAAACTGGCCAACCAAACAACAGCAATCATTTTGTAAGCGTGGAACTGTGTTTGCCAACGTCGCGATTTTAATGGTCGACAAATTGCAAAATATCGTTCCAATGATATTGCCACTAATGTCCATACACCAACTGATACGGAAACAACTGGAAAACACAAACAGAAGTATTAAAGCGCCAATGTTGGCCGAATTCATCGATAGAACCTAATTGTGGCCTAAAATCTAATTGGAAACTTCGAAGGAAATAATTTGTGTGCGCTCTACGGTAGGGTCAATGTTATTGGATCCATTATTGAACAAATAATTCTCAAACACAGTATATTTCAAAACCTAATTACATTGTAAATGTAACTGGAAAAAAAGTGTCTCACGTGTCTACTCGTTTTCTGTGATTTACTACAAAAAATCTCTGTCTAATGGTGGCTGCACTCCATGTGATTGAGAGTTCTTTTTCAAATCGAATAACCGGCGAAATTTGAGCTTCTATCAATTCTGTCATCTTTATAGTTTTTTATATTGTTTTTTCTATATATATAAAAAGATAATACGTTTTTAAATTTACGACTACAAGATACTTTACGATCAATATAAATATAAAGCATTTCATTATATCGACAACAACAACAAAAAAATGATATTCAAACATTTCGAGTATTCTAGAATATTCAGCTGAATTTAATTGAGTTCCCATGTGTGTTCAATAATAAAAATGAACTGGCAGATAACGAAAACAAAAGGAAAAAATTAAAATCTATATTGACTGTCCACACAATAACAACGCTAATGTAAATTTTGGTGGATGCGCCAGGATTGCAGAAAACCTTAAACACATCAGCTCAGGGACCGCTCAAAATTTGTTGCAAAACTCAATTGAGCTTAGAATTCTAATAGGACATGAGAGTACGTCAGATCTCATCGAAACATTGCTGATTTGATAATAATTTCGTCATTTAACTATAACGAAGGCGCATGTGATCGTCACACACGGTTTGTAACTGACGCTGGTTAGTTCCTGATGTAGTTCTTCTTGTACAGAAATTCGAAATTTGTGCCTTATTTTTGGACATTCTACTTTCTAGTTGTTTTTGAAACAGAAGCTTAAGGGGTCTTTCGTATCATCACGGTTTGTCTCGTCGAGACAAGATGAGCTTCTCTCGCCTCGTCTCTCGTCTCGTATTACTTTTTAAATATTGACGATTAAAGTGTGAACTTTATTGACTTACAAAATAACTATTTCATACATTTACTAATCAACTATGAATAATTTAAGAACTGCCCAATTATTTGGAAACTAGAAACTGTGCATAAACTTTGTAAAAATTCTATGATATATGTATTTTTTATCTCTCGTCTCGTCTCGTCTGTTTCTCGCCTCGTTGTTTGTAAGCATGCAGAGTACTCTCTTCTCTCCAAATTCTCTGTTATTTGTCATGAAGCAAACTATACAATAGCGTTTAATAAAAGTCGATTAGAGTATTGTTTATTGACTAAGGGCCTCTTCTATAATTGTATTATTTCGCCCGATATTCCGAAAAAAATTCTCTTTCGACGTATGGAAAACATAGGGTAAGAGAATCTTTGTCAGAATATTGTAGAATCGACACTAAAATACTTTTAACACAAGTGTGGAATAGCAAAAAAAAGCAAATCCATTCTTATCACCTCAAAGTTATAGAAGATTCTAAATAATAAAAGCAAAACATTCTTGGTAATCGAATGTGAAAGCCTCCGTAAACAAACAATTTGTTAGTTGAAACGACCAGAGCTTCAAACCGGAACTGAATCGAAAACCGAAAAAACGCTATTTTTTCCGGAACGAATCGAATCGAAACCGATAACCGGAACAAAATAACGGTTCGCAGTCCTGGAACCAACAATAAAAATCTGCACATTTATCTTCACCTGAGGTGATTTAAAATTCAGTAATCGTACAATTTAGAGTTTCATTTCAACTTATTGTTATATGCTATTAGGTAAAAATATTTGGAGAGACACATCGATAGCCGAAACGTGACGATACTAGACGAGAAATGAGAAATTCGCAGCACTACATTGAGCTTGGAAGCAACGCAATTTTCGGTTAGAATAACGCATTCATAAAAGATTACAAAATAGCTATTATGATTAAATTACAAAATCTGTGCGGCATTTTTTGCAACATCAATTTCCCACCAACACCATCCGATTTATGAAAAACTTTACGCGTCAAAACGCCTAAAAATGGACAAAATAATCTCAGCATATCGTCCGTCATTCATACGTCAAGTCGCATTAAGAGTCTTGTAAGATGTTCTTTTTATAAATCATTTCTGTCAGTAGAAAATCGATCGAAACAATCGAAACTTGCCTACGACCAGAATATAAGATACGACTATAATTATTATCGAGAACTTTCCGAAATTCCATACGTTACAATTGTAATCCAATCCCCTAATTTCCACGAATTTCCCAAACAACAATTAATTGTAACAAAACGATAATTGCGGCAGAGTGTATGCGAAATTTGAATGTCTATTACATATTTATAAGGCTTTTAAATATTCTGTCATTATTAAATTTTAATAATTTTACGTAAGTAACCGGGAAGAAACGCTATTACCGGATTCGTGTAAATCACAATTGAAATATTCATTTTCTATCGTACACGTGCAGACGATAACTGAATTTCAGGTCAATATTCCAATCTTAAAACATCGTATCCTATTTAGTAGCGTGCGGTATGCGATAGTCCGTAGGAAATATTCGGGAAATACAAAAAGCGGCGAAAGGAAACTGTCCGATTTTATACATTCGCAACAATAAATTCCACATTATTGCCATTATATCGCATCGGCATTGATATTGGTATTGTGTATGCATGTTGTATTATTATTATATCGAATTGTGCAAAATTGTTCGCACGACAGATTTTCATTAATTTTATTGGATACTCACCTTGGAAGTAGGGAATTAGTTTACACATAGCTGCACCGAATATAAAATTTCTTAATACTTGACCAACTAGTGTGAACGGCATACAAAATACGCCTAATAGAAGATCAGAAATTGCCTTGAAACAAACCACAAATATCGATCAATTAGTTTGAAATTTTTTGACAAAGATTACAAGTATACACTTGAGTCTAATTAAATAACTCAATCAGGATATAATTAAATAGCTTAAGAATTACGTGATTGAGTTATCTTGTTTGCGTCTCTCCCAATCATCTCCATTAATGACCCTTTTTATTTTAAATTGATCTAATTAGAATCTCAAAGACTCACCAAATTTAACAAGTAGACATTTGTAACGGTTCGCATCCTTTTATTGCGCACCAACGTTACAAGCACTAATGAATTGCCAATTATTGATAGTAAAAATATGATAACATAAAGTGGTATTATCAATTGGCTTTCGAATACATTCTCCGTTGTTGTTGTTGTTGTTGTTGTCGTTGTTGCTGTTGGTGTTGTAGTTGATGATGATGAATTCCCTATTGAAATATTTGAAGACTCTTCAAATATGTCTATGAATGTTCCATTCGATGACATGTTGTTCTAAATGACTGAAACAACCACAGAATACGATTAAAATTCGAAACAGGTTTAAGCTTAATTTATGAGAATACACATGATTTTCTAGTCATGAAATTGATTCATCTTAAAGCAAGCTAAAACCAGGTTAATATAATGTTTACGGAATATACTGCTGTCATATATATCTCTCTCTAAACATCTGACAAGTTTCATCAACAATATACAGCGGTTCAAGTTGAGAATGTCAAACCCTTTTGTATGGCGTTGATAAATTCAAACAACTTCCATAAATATGATATGCAGTTGAGAACAGACAGTAATTTAGATGATAAGCGATTTTAAGAAAAATCCACCTCAACATTGTTGAGAATAAATGAATATAGATTAATTTATTTTTATCTATTTTATATGGGGGAAGAAAACATGCAATCGATCGACTTACATTACGAAATTAGTCAACATTACTGCGTAGGCTGTAGACTTCCGCAAGATTTTCCCATTAATTAAAGTAACTTGTTGGAAGTATTTTCAACAATTAATTAATACAAAATGAACTGGCAGATTTCAGAAATGATGTTCCATCTAAAGAATGTCGTCAAAGCTACACCTACGATTTGTATTGAAAGCGGAACGAAACAACTTTTTGTGCAACAGTTGAGGCAAACTCGACAAAAATGATTATCATCGTACTGGTTCATCTTTTATTAACCTGTTTAGATTTGAATATGTTGATTTTTATTTAAATGGATCACCTTAATAAATAAATTTGAATTTTATAGAATTTTCAAGTGTAAGTGTCTAGACTGCGGTATTCAACTCATGATAATTAAAAATAATTCTACCGAACATCAATTGATATATAGTACTCCTATAATTGTTACATGTGCTTTGTAATCTTGGTGGATGCGCCAGACGAATTTCCATATTACCTATTTTCATTAAGTCTCATGTAGGAGTTTATTTTGGGCTAATTTGGTAAAACTACAAGTCTCCACGTTTCACTGTTGAGATGAAGCCAAACAAAACGCGATTCGAGAAATTGAAGAGAAACCTGCTAATAGGAAGTTTATGCAAATAAATCAAATTTCTCCGTATTGTGAACTATAAAATGCGAACAATTGTTCGTCGACAGTCTCTTACAGCTTGGACGATTCCTCCCATCAAACCTATTTTTCTAATAAACGACACAAGCAACTGGTTTTTCAATTCACAACATGACAATAAAGCGATAAGTATTAATTAAAATTGCCGCAATTATAATAATGATGATTATTTTACGGTGATTGGTAGTTGTGCCGGATACGGAATTCATTATAAGTTTTATGTTATACAGGTGATTTCCCAACGCATCGAATGATAGAAGACTTGCTTAGGGAATTGATCGCATATACGTGCCTGTTGTTGCTGAAGTTTAACTAAATTTCTGAAATTCACAAGCTGCCACTCATAATGTGTTTTCTTAGATAGAAAGCATGGAAATGCAAAAATTCAAGCGTGGCTCGCTTGTCTTGCTGCTACATATCAGACTCATCCGGATGTGGTGCTTGTTTTTTTTTTTTGTAATCACGACAATCGTAAAGTAAAAATATACCATCCAGAGGACTGAGAATTACGGAAACGCCCACGAAACACTGACGCCGATGCGGAAGCAGCAATAGAAGAGAGTCAATTAATTTTAAAACGTACAGTCATCCATTTATATTGCTGAACAATTAAAAAAATTTTGAAACCGAGGATTTCGACGAATTAACAAAGATTAATTAATTTCTACGCGTAATTACCGCACTCTCTAAACGAACACGGGTTCTCATCATTTAAAGTACTCGATTTGTCAAAAAATTCGATTTCATAGATTTTGCATTATAAGAGATGCATTTTTTGTCAATGCCTGAAACCATGAACTGATGTCAAGGTTATTTCTTGAAGCTAAGACTAAATATTAGAAAACTGTTTAGAACTAATATGTGCTTAATTTCTTAAAAACGATAAATGTCTGAGTTGTTCGTTGTTGACAATTAATTTTGTTCAAGAACAGACTTTAATTGAAAGTCTAGTGAAGATTACAATAAAGACGGTCGAAATAATTGTATAAAGTTTTCATAAAAACTATAGAAAAAGTTCTTGGAAAAGTTACACAATTCACACTTAATAAAGCAGAATTTTCAATCTTATGTTAAATCATTCTATGAAATATTCCATTAAATAAAACGTGACGTTATCGGTTCAATATGTTTCCAATTTACATTTTCCAATGAGGTATTATTTAAAACTTCCGATTACGTAAAAGAAAATTCAAACGTTCCTGTTGCTTCAAAGTCAATAGCTAATTTGCATAATAAGGGTTTTGCTACGTCAGGTGATTCTTATTGCGCTTGTAGGGCACCAAGCTATAATCTCTAGTAGCCGTCTGTAGGTTAAACAGATGTTGTTTAATTACGTTGAAATCAACGCTTGCCGCTTCAACACAAACTCCACGTGTCGCATTAATCACCGACTTGATCGTTGGCAATAAAAATAAACAAATTTGTACCGCAAGACGTCAGTGGAAAATTGTTTTGTTCTATTGTGAATCCGGTCTTTGTTTGTTGAATTTTAATTGATTTCCGGAAATCTATTTTAATTGATACGCACACTCAGATTAGCATTTTTTTACTGCTTCTCCAATTATGAGCATTTCAATTGAACAATTGTTTTCCAATTAAAATCCGTTTCGGCGTGCCCTAATGCTTCTGGTTTATATAATTTTTGCAAATATCTTTTGTTAAATTAAAATCAATAAATCTTCTATTTTTATTTTTATTTACATTAACAACAAGTGAAGTTGTACAATTTATGTTCGTCTATATTAAAATAGATGTACCACGGAATAGAAACACTCAAACAAGCTTCTTTATTACACAACAATGAAAATCAGATTGACGTTGTATCGGTAAACGTGCTGTTTTTTTTCTTCTTCTTCTTCCGTAAATTTTGCAGCCAGAAAGTGTGTTCGAGGATCACAAGAGAAGTGAACAGGAAATGGCCGATTAAGATCTGTGTGCTTTTAAATTAGAACGTGCGCTTGAATCGTTCGTAAGCCTCAATTAGATTTAGTTCGATTCGAATGTAAAACAAATCCATTTCGATCAAAATGAAAAAGTGGATCCATCGAATGTCGCGATCGGTATTCAATCAATTTGTGTGCCAAATGTGATCTTGTCAGATTCTCAAAATCTATCCTGCCACCGTGTGAAGCATTTTAAAAGCTTCATTGGAGAAGCACAATACGAGCAAGTGACATTTTATTGAAGAATTTGTAATATTATACAACAATGTTCGCATAGAAGCGGATCGTTAACGTTTTACCGGGTTTTTTTTTCTACAATTACGGGAGTAATTTATGTCGATAACAAGCTATATCAATTTAGACGGATTGCATTATAATCACGTTACAAATAGTTAACAGTCAAACTGTATATAGAGCTGTTGAACGTTAACAATACGACTTGATTTATGGTGGAATTTTAATTAAATTATATTGATTAAAATTCGTAATGAGACAAAGCTTTTGTAAAAAAAAAACGGTGCATTAATTACACTGATTGCATTGAACTTGATCTGTCAAATTTGATAGTAGTAACAGGGCTTCCGTCGTCTTACAAAGACCTCTTTGAAGCGAAGAGCCCTCCAGTCCTTGACAGACGTTAAAACTATGAGGAAGCTGTGGAGTAGATCCTGCGGCTAGCCGAGTAATTGGAAACCACAAAGCACAACTATATCTGCAACCGTACCGTTAAAATTGAAAAATCACGCAATTAGTTCAGTTGTGATTGAAGCTATCATGGTATTGCAAAAGGGTATCAGAATTTTGACCGTAGAAATGGTGGATATAATTGAATGTGGACCAAAACTTGTTAGCGATTGTCCAAACTTCTATCCTAAAAAGAAATAAGTATTCTCTTCCGAGTTATAGAGAAGAGTTGACAGAAACATAGCAACAAAGCGCCTATTGAATCGATAGCGGTTCTGCTGAAGACACTTCACTGAACAAAATTGGTGGAGGCGCCGGGTGTATCCATTATTGGTAAATTAATAATACCAAACAAGATTAATTCCATATATGCTCATTGTTTAGTATTCTTGTGGAACAATTCAAGCGTTCACTTTCCATAGTGTCATTACTATAAACAAACTTAAATGGAGCGTGACGGAAGAGTTTAAATCATATTCCCAGTTGACGCTGAAACTACAAGTATTGTTTTGTTGATATTTGACGAATGATAATGGAATTATTGTGTAAATTAACTCATCGGTTTCCTTTTTTTTGTAATTTGTGTTAATGACCATTTAAAGAGGCAGCTTAAAGTCGTAACTAATGAATGGTAGCGAATTAGCTAGTCGAATCACGACCGATAATTTAACCGATAAAAAAATACCATCTGGAAAGCATAATTTCGTTTTTTAATGCAAATTATAAGCTTATTGCTTCTCGTCCATGTACCATCATTCTTGGTTGGTTTTTGTGAAATAGAACCGACTTTGATACAACTCAACACAGTGTTTACCACAAACAGAAACGTTTCAATTATATTTATCCGATCGGGAGAGTCAATAAAGGATTGATATACAAGGATATGGATCGCAACGTCTATAAAATACATATGTTGCTATTTTATTAGAATTTTTATGGTTAAAGAGATTGTACGATGTAAAAAAAATGTTTAAAGCAGATGAGGTACATACAATTTCTTATCTTTTATTATTTGTAATATAAATAAGTTTGGCCAAATTATAGATACAGAAAAGTCACATATCTACCCTCATTATTTCGTTAAAGTTCAACAAGACTTCCGAACAACTTATCAGTGTGATATTGTTGTAGAGAGCGTCATGAATTCAAATGAAATTTGTTTAGAAGTGGCTAACTTTGAAAACTCTCCGGAAACCCAAAACAATAAAAAAAGAAACAAAATCATTGCTATCATTGCTGCAGCATTACAAATAATGAAATCAACAGTTTTTTTTTTCAAAACTCCCTTCTTACAGCTTATAATACGACGACTTTATTTCGTACGCCCTTTGTTGACGACTTCCACTTGTATAATTATAGTTTAGAAGAAATCTAATTTCCATTTATATTGAGAGACGTGTATAAACGAGGACGTGATTTGTTTGTTTGGAAAAATCTACTTAAAGACTATTGAAATTCAATAAAATTGATGCATTATTTAGATCAAAAAATTTACAAATCAACTTTGCTTTGTTTGTCAACCATATTGATGAGGTTGAATGCGATAAACAGTGCATTTGCTTGTAATTTTTCAAATGAAATTTGTAGAACAAAAAAACCACGAACACAATGAAGAATTCTAAATGAAGCATTGTTAAGTTGTTTCCTGCAAAAAAAATGTATGTTAAATATAAACACAATATTGTTTTGTTTTTCTAATAAATACGATACGATTGTAGGGCATCAAGTTTTTTAACAGTTTGTTTTTCTGTCAAACAATCATCAAAAGTCAATTCCGAATCGTGACTGATTAGTTTCGTGTGTTGTAGAACGTTATAAGCCTGATTAAGCTGTTACAATCTTCGGCATTAGAGTGGCGCAAGAAAAACGATGAGACTTAATTAAAATTGATGCAGAAATAATAATTATGATTAACATGATGACGATGAACAACGTTTACAATTTTACAAATTCACTCCGTAAAGTAAACAAACAGAAGAATTCTAAGAATCCTAAGTAATTGGAATGTCAACACTAATCAAGTATTTACAAGTTTTAGCCTCCGAATATCGAATATCACACAGCAGGGGGATTTGTTTGTTTGTTAATGTGGCTAATTACTTCCGTATGTTTAGCGAAATTACGAACGATTGGGTTTTTCACATCGCTTCCAGAAATTTTCGTTTTTGTACGTGAATACGCCCAGTGAGTTGTCAGATTAGCTTTCCACTCAATTGAAATCAGGAAATTCCCAGTCGATTAAGAAAACGAATGCGATCAGGCAGGATCAAGTTATGAGAATCGTCCATCGTAGAACATAACAAAAAATTCTTAATAATTGAATACGTTTGCTACTTTTCAAATGTTAATTGAGAACAACTGCGTAATTAACATCGTTTTTCTGTTTTATTATTAAAAAACGGAATGTCTACCGGCGCATCCACCAATTTTGTTTATTGGTACCTTCACAAAGTACCATTAATGTAGAGCCTTCTTTTATAAGTTATTTTGCTCTTTCCAGATGTGAAATTTGAAAGTTCGTACATAAATTTAGACTCATCATTTTTGCACAATAAAAAGTGTTTCAGTTGAGATTAATATCAAATTCAGCTTTTACTATAAACTGGATTAAAGTTACTAAAGTTACTAAAGTTAACATAATTCCCGGCGCATCCACCATTTCGCTGCAGTTTGTTTTTTAATATTCCGAAATCGCTTAGAACTGCGTTACAACACTTAGTGAATTGACTGATAAACATACTGTGATCTACAGTTTGTATGAAAATTTGACGCTATATAAGTGGAGGAAATGCTGAAAAGTGGCTTAAGCCAACAATTAAGTAGCCGTAATAATAATTGATATTATTATAGGATTTTCCCCGTCATTTTGGTGGATGCGCCGGACAGATACTCGCATAACGTTTATCTTTCCGATCAGTTGCTTTATGTGAGAAATTTTTGGAAGAATTCGTATGTAAACACCCGTTAAGGCGGTTATAAGTGTTTTCCTAGTAGGTCGTCGGCAAGTTGCTCGCATTACTGTCATTTTATTTTAAACGACTCTGCCGCCTCTTTAAATTTATTTCCCTCATACTTTCGTTTTAAAGGACATTTACGTGGCGTCTAATTTCAATGCATTTTCTTCAAGATAACTCCAATGACAAAGTTGAATCCATCTGTAACTCTCTTATAATTTATTCATAATACACTAGAGAGAAATTGTGAATTATGATGAAGTGATGAAACATTTCTTGAAAACTATACTTGTTTGATTTTTTGCTTCTATAATTTTACAATTCTCCAGATAGCGTATTGTTCTATATTTTAATCAACTATTATCTGTTTCCGACAGTTATAATTTGTGTTCTATGTACACATAGAACGATATTTATTTGTAATAGAATTGTAAAGAAGTTTTCCTATTACATACAACTTTGTATGACAAGAGATAAAAGACATATAGGAATATTATATCCAATAGTAAAAAAAAAGTTCCAAATTTATTTTAATGGAATTGAACAGATGTATTACAGTACCGTTTTTTATACGATTCCCCACGGTTGCTATCAGTCAATAATCTCCGATATGATTTCACTTTTTTATCAAATAATTTTAAATTCTATTTGATCGATGATGATTTTTTCGATGCCAATTACTAGAGCACAATTTTTCGATCCTCGTTAAAAATTCCAAAGACTGATTAGAAACTGGGCCGCCGTCAAAATTCCAAAACTGGACACGAAACATAGATTTACTGTGGATACCGATCGATACATTTGAAATTAAAATCCACTAGGAAGATGCAAATGCATTAAACTGTTAGCTAATTTAACTGATTCAAATTTAATAACACACATTGTCTGGATGTCTGCCACTGATTTATTGTGCATAAACGTATTGTTTTGTCATTCGGAAAGTATGCAAATAACTAGATACATTAGTGATTTGGGCTATGTATGAAAGCAATTTAGAATTTCCTCATTTGATAAGTAACGTGCAGAACGAAGAGCGGTAAATAATCAGTCGAGTGCATCCATCAGGGACGATGGCAGGAACGAACATATTATCCATGGATAACGGATATTTTAACATGCAATGTTCGTCTTCAAGCTACCACCTACATATTCACAAAATAATTCTTTTACTCACTTTGAAACCATCAGACTGATATTTTTATTTCTTTAAATATGTCTAAGTCTTCATCATTCGCATACAGTCTATTTCTAGAGGAGATTTGTTAGATTTTGGAATCGTTTTTCTTAAAATATCCCGTGATTTAGGTACGATTGAAATGCTTCCGTTTTTTTCTTTTATTTTTCAACAATCCAAGGGTGTTTTATTTAAATCTATTGTATGAAAAATTCAAAAGGTTGTACGGATTTCGATCAAATCCACGCATTGATAAAAACACACACAGTGAATTCTACACCTCCGTGAATTAGCTACAAAGCAACTACTACCAGTCATTGCTTTTTCGAATCATTTGGAAGATTTCCCATTAAATGGGGAAAATTGGGATACGTTTATCAAAATACGAAACGTTTCAAAAGCAAAATGTGTTTTTAAACATTTCCTCCACTCCATGCAGAATATTTAAATTTGTGGCTTATGTAAACACAATATTTGGATCTAAAACAAAATCAAACTCAATGAAAGTGAAACCAAATGGAAATTTAAACAAAACACTTTTTTCTTCTCATAATATGGAATCATTAAAGAGAGCCTCTGATGGTAACATTTGTTGGTTGTGAAATTCTCAACGAAATAATTTTATGATAATTCATTAATTTGTTGATAATATTTCAATGAAATCACACCACGTTCATTCATTGTTGACATTAAATGAATTCAAATAAAATCTTTCTTATTGTTTTAACGCAACTAAGCAAAAACTGTACTGTTTTAATGTCAATAAATATGATATTTACAACTGTTTTTATAGCATAAAAATAAACGATTTAGGTTATTTTTGCTTTCAGAATTCTGATATTTCAATTTTCTGTTATTTCAATGTGAACTTTTACAACCATAAATTTGGACAGTGGCAATAAATACTTGTTTGAATGTTTCGAGTACAACAGACGACTCAGATGATTCACCAATAAATTCCGGCTTTTGACATTCACTTTCGACGATAAATATTAATATAGAGGGTGAAACAGCTAACCTGTAAACATTTGATCTGTAGTGGGTGTTCTTCTGAGGAGACAATATTAGCAAACTTACCCAAATTCTTGATTAGTGTATCATATAACCACCTGAAGGGGTGTGGATTGTATCGTTCAATATTTGTTAGTGAAGAGAAAATTACTATGTCGTTTAGATTTCTCTCGTTAGATGAGATGAGAGACAGGCCTCTCTCACCTCATCTCACGTCTTATTATTTCCCAAATAGCAATGATATTTGGATATTTAACGACTAAAATGTGAGCTTTACCTATAATTACTAATCAACTGTGGATAATTTATAAACTATCCAGTTACTTTACGAACTACAGACTGTGCCCACTTTCTAGAAGTAATTTTTACCGAAAAACGATGTCTACCTGAAATAAAGCTTGTCATTTTGAGCAACCATCAAGCATAAAATGCCTGCTCAGAAACCCAATTTTGAAGATTTTCTTTCAAATGGATAAGAAATTTAAAAAGCTTTTATATATTTTTTTATTTTTTCGAGAGACACACTTCGAGAGCTGATGTGAGAGAACAGGTTCTCTCGTCTCGTATCGATTTTATGATAGATGCACTTTTGATCGTCTCAACGAGACGATACGAGACGAATACGAAAGATTCTCCTCTCTAGGACACCATTAATTTTCCCAACTCTCAATTATCATAAAACAGATTATAGTTCGTTTCATGATAATACTCCAGGAGTCTCTCTCTCTCTCTCTCTCTCTTCTACAGTACTCACACGCGCCTTAAAAGATTAAAGTGACATGAAATAGTCTCTGGAATATTGATTGTGCAAAGAAGTAAAAAAAAGCAAATACATTATTGTCACCTTAAAGTTGTAGGAAATTATGAATAATAAAAGAAAATTCCTGGTAGATTGTAGTTGTAAAGAAAAACGTGTAAATCTGTGTAAAAAAGCAATTTGTTTGTATCCAGATGTTTGTTGAAACAGCCATAGAAAAAGTGTACATTTATCTTCACCTTAGGTGACTTAAGGTTGAGCAATCGTAGATACTGTTTAGAATTGTATTTCAACTTTTTGTTGTTCGTTATTAATAATATTTTTTCAAAACACTCTTATAAGTTGTTTATTTTATATTAAAACACCAAAAACTTGAATTAGTTGCTGAGTAATTTCATCGATGATTTTCTCCCAATTACACCTCTGTTTATTTTAGCAACAAACAACAATCCAAACAATTTCCACAAATTTGCTTAACAAACCGCCGTAACGTTGTCATTACCTGTAACAATTGCTCTTTTTGCGCCTCCATAAACTAACATTATAGTGGTAATATCATAAAGTGAAAATTGAAAGCACAAAGTGGCACCTCAATTCAACTTTATACGATAATATCGTGTAGTGGTAAACAGAAATAGACGTGGTAATCGTAACTTTATATTGGAGCTACACCAATCACAGACCTGATGTAGTTTCAACACGTGCCCACATTAACATTCAAAATAAATATACACACACACACCCACCCAAACAATAATAAAAGGACCGCATTTTTTCTTAAGTTCTCGGACATAAAAATGCTCTTGCACGTTCCTGAAAATCATGAATAATAGTTGATATATTCTTTATATACGATGATTTTAGAAACGACTATACTCCCCAGAAAGAATTCGATCAGATAATTCCCAAGCTGGCAATCTCAACAACTATCCGGGACCCGTTTCACATATTGAATAATAATCAAAATAGTCCAACTGGAAAAGTGACCGACCCGATCTTTAGTATTTCTCCAATTCAAACAACTCTCCATTCCGTTTGCTTCATTGTTGTTTTTTGTATACCGTTTGACTTGAATTAATTAACACAATCGATGGCGGGGAGATGATTTGTTGACAAACAAACAAATACAAAAATTGTAAACAGGCTTTATAAACATTTTCTAATGACGCTAGCGGTTCTTTACACAATTCCCGACAGGAACAAACTGCTTATTTGCATAGTGAAAGGGCTCAGCATTGTTGCACGCCACTTTTTGTTCGTTTTGTAATTTTTCCCCATACGATATCTTCCTGGTATAAATTACCGGAATGTTCCACGTCTTTGCTTATCTTTACTAATTTTTCTTTTTATACAAATACCCACACATACACACATTTTTTTATTGCTTGAATAAAACAGAATGAAATATGGTTAATGAGAATTACAACAAATATATCAGTGGATTTAGCGAGCCTTTTAGCCGAGAAAATATAAGACAACTTAAAGAAAGTATTAAACCGTACAAACCCCTGGGGATGAATCAAACTTTACGTAGACTAAGTGAATAACCGTGAAATTGTTCTTATTGCTTTTATACATATATACACCGGTTTCAATTCCACTAGCGTTCAAGTGATATTTGAAATAAAGTAGATACGTCTACAGCAAATTCCTTTTTCGCAAATACTGTATTTTTCTTAATGTCTTTTTTGTTGGCTGAAATTTCCACTTTGATTTCATTCTCATACCCTGATTCTCTTCATCACAACGTTGTATTAAAGCAAATCATGGTATTTTAGAAATGTGTAATTAGACCAAATATGTATTAATTACGCAATATGAGATTCCGACTTGATAAAGTACGCAATTGTGTTGATTATTAATTTGTCATCGACTGGAACAATAAGGTCGTTTTTTTCATGGAAAAAAACAATGATAAACTGGAACGGTTACATTGTGTTCTGTGACAGAGTCTCAATCGAAATCAGATAAACAATAATCGAATTTAATTTCGTACGGAAATCGAATCAATTTTTCGTTAGAATCAAATATATGCGCCGGTTCATAGTTGATGTCGACAGACATCCGCCCATCTACATCGGCGGATACAAAATCTATAAATTCGAAATTGGTTGATTTGAAACGGGCTAATTTTTCCCCAGCACCTATTAATCCAGGAACGGAAATCTAAATCTACGGCCTGTCTAGACTTTATAATGGATTTATAGAAGAACAAAGGAGTTGTAAACGTTTGTTGTTAGATAATCATCATGCAAATACTATCTCTGTTGCAACTAAACAATCTCTAGGAGATTATGCACTTTACTGTATTATATGCAAGTGTTTATTGTATTGTTTAATATAACGATGTTGTGTATAAAACAGATTGTTGGAGAAGAATAAAATATAAGGAGAGGTCCTGTACAAACAGTACACAAATGAAATATTATCCGGGGCGCTACTGTAATATTTTAGTGATTTATAATTCATTTGAAAGGCACGAATAAGACGAAATTGGAGAAATTTCCATCACTTCGTTATCGTCCGCCTTCTATCACGCTCCATTTTGGCAGTCTTCTACAAAATTTTTAAAGAAAAGAGACGTAGAATCGTACTAAAAGGTTCTTGAGATTAGCTTTAAAGTGGTTGTGTTCCTCGAAACTCCAATCCTTTCTATTGCAATGGAACTAGAGATAAATGTCGTGGAATTAGACGAGAATATTTGATGAAATCACTCTACTCCTTCAAGGATAATGAAACGACATTTTGTTAAACAATTACTGCTGCAAATGGTTGTCGTTGTAAGCAAACAGTCTCAAGAAGATATGCACTGTATATGCACGTGTTCATTACATTGTTTGAAGTGAGAATGTGTAATTCTAGCTAAAGCCGATTGTTGGTAAATTCATAGCGTACACACTATTCGAATGAAATATTTAGAAAACTGTTAGTTCCAACGATAAATAACAAATCCACAAGCTAAGAGTGCGTTATTTCGCTGTTGTTCCGTTAACGGGTCACTTTTTGGTAGTTTTCTCCGTGATGATCTTGTGTTCGGTTTATTAGCTCAAACCAGCCTAGCGACCCCACTTTCCACTCCTTTTAAGTGGCCGTTATCTTATCGTGAACCGTGCGATATAATAACCATTCAAGAACCACGAGTGGAAAACTTCTTAGAAACATTATATTGTAATAACCGTAAGAAGGTAGACGATACATCAATTTCTAGTATGCCTTTACCGCATACCCTGCAACACTGACATGCAAGCCGTAAAACTGGATAATTTTGTGAATTCCAGTAAACGAACAATATTGTAGATGAACACAAAAAAAATTGAATATTAGATCCCAATCCGCAACGGATGAAATAAAAATTACTTTCAAACTTGTCGAGAAACTGTAACTTTCTTTCGCAAGGACAATACTAATTAACAATTACACAAAAAACAGTTAACAACCCCAAGACAAATTTTGTTTACAGTAATCAAGATTAGGAGCCCTTAGCGATCGTTTTGGTTGATTTCTCCCCGTATTTAGTTCTCAACAAAAACTCCAAACTTTGTACATTTGTCAATCAATAACTTTCTCAAATTAACATCATTATCTAGAAATTGTCCGAATATTTCTGCCATTGAAAGCTGTTCATTTGGTGCATTGCCTTATATCTTTTTCGTCGCTGACAAGAATTTAATCTATGTGTCTTTTCACATAGTTTTAGGTTAGTCTTTATATTGTCGCTGCGTTAAAAATTTCCAATTTCTCCACCACGTGGCACACCAAATTTAATATAGTCATAAGATTGCTGTTCATACCCCAGTAAAAAAAAAACAGCATCAAATTGTACGTTTATATATCCTTTTTTGTTTTTTGTCTCACGAAAATATTTGCAACGACTTTTTATTAAAAAAATTTCCATTTGCCGCACTTAGAATTTCATTTTATGTAACATGTTGAAATTTCCAAACTAAATTATGGCTAATTTTTCATCCACAATACAATGCCAGCTTTATTGTTTCAAATAGAATTAATAAAACGGTAAATAAACATGATATAAATGTAAAAGTTTGTCTTATAACACTGTCTAGAGTTGGATTTTATTACAACGGTCACATTAAACTTGGAACTCTATAAAAATAAAGTAAACTTTTTCACTCGTTTCTTTTTTTGTGTGTGTGTGAAATTTACTGCTATTAAGAAATCTGATAACACTCTGAAGCGGTCTTTAATTTGTTTAAAATTGGAGGAGTTTATTACATTTTTCTACTACTTTCCTGTACAATCCCAATGGTAATTCTTTTAATCATTCGCTTAGAAGTTGAGAATTGCTTTTTTCCAAGTTGTAAACACCGTAATCTTACTACAAACACGATTTTTTTCCACAATCTCCGGTTATATAGCCGTGTTCTAAACGCTATAGGACAGACAGGAAGGGTGCGGTTCCAATTATAATTAAATCTAGCACACTTAAATCAATGAAGGGTTGTTAATTATACAGGTAACCACACCAAATTAATCTTATTTCTTCGTGTTTCAAATGTTGTTGTTTTGCCACCATCAAAGATTAATTCTATGCGAGATATGTACATGTAATGGAGCTTTTGTCTCAAAATTATTATTGTTATGGTTCGAATTACAGATGTGTTAGTTGGTGTTTGTCAAAAAAGCACAAGCCAATCTGATTGTTCTTAATGGTGTTGGTGATTTCTTTTTTGTGTAAGACAAGAATAGCTAATAATGGCAGCTTTCAATCAAACTTTCCAACAGTAATGGTGTATTTCAGTCAGAAGTTGTGGGGAGCTGAAAAGTTGTGAAAGTTCTAATTAAATATACAGCTTTGGCCAAAAGTATTCGACACCCTTGATACTATTTAAGAATTGTGTGGGCAGAGCTTTTATTATTTTTGTTATTGGCTTGTCGGCAGCATGAATGTAAAGGTGAATAATGGTTGATTTTCCAGTTATCTTTACAAATTGTCGAAAATTATTAGAAAAATTGGATTGTAGAGTGCAAGTCTAAATTATTTAACAGTTAGAAGTCCAGAAAAAATATGTGGCTTTCAGTGAAAAGGAGATTTTATTATTTCAAATACTCTCCCTATACTTTAATAATAATTTATGGATTTCATCCTCGAAAAGACAATCCGGAAGACTTAAAATACGCTTCCACGCCGCTATTAGTTCTTTGTTCAATAAAAATTCCTTGCATGCATTTCTTGAGATATAAGAACAACCAGAAATCAGAGGAAACTAAATCTTGTGAATAGAGTGAACGTAGAACAATTCATACTTTAATTCACTGATTTTTGCGATTGTTTTATGAGCTGTATGAAAACTTTCGCCTTTACTCATGAATTTTCACACCCAGCTATTCCCAAAAGTTAGAATAACAATCTGCCTTTATTGTTTCATCAGGAGGGAATCCACCAACAAAATTCTTTTTGCGTCCAAAAAAATTGATGCTAACATTTTTTGACCGATTTTTGGACCTTAATTTGCTTCGGAGCCGAAGTACCTGGTTCATACCAGTCCTTAGCCTCTTGTTTAGCAGTGTGATGCATGGCGCATAAAGTCCATTTTATTCGTTCTAAAATACTGCAAGAGATGCATAGAAGTTTGCATCCTACAGTATTTTTATTCCATTGTTAGAGAATGCTTTCTGAAACTTTAAACTTCAGCCAAAATATTGCTCATAGTGCCTAATGAGATACCTACTAAATTTCTTTCGATTAATCGACGATCTTCCAAAATCATCTCTGGTGTTGATGCACTTTTTGGGCGCCCTTACGACTTGTACGACCACATTTGAATTCAGCAACTTATGTTTCTACTGTTCAAATGGAAGGTGAAGAGTCTTTATACACTTTTAACAATTTTTCATGAATTTGTTTTGGTGCTAGACCTTCCAAGAAAAATCTTTTTCTATTTTGCGTCAATAATAGCGCAATTTTTAAACTTGCTACTGTATCGATATCGAGCTCATTTCGATACACTGTGTAAAAATGGAAAATGTAGTAATTTTTTTCCATAACGTTGGTAGTGATTATGTCAAAAATCGTAAACAAAATCAACAAAATTCATAGTAATTAATACAACCAGTAATATAACAATCAAAAAATCAAACAATGTTCAATTGTTTTATCAGTAACACCAACGCCCACCAATTTCCCTAAATATCAAATCTCGCACTTTTTTTTTGTAAAAAAGAGCACAAAATAGGCAAAATAGAAAAAATAGTATAAAAAACTCGTCTCAGAAGTCGTATATTGCACTCGTCCTTTAGAAAACTCGCGGCTTCGACGTTCGTTTTCTAAACTTGGACTCATGCAATAATTGTCGACTTCTGACACTTGTTTTTTAATATAAGGGAGGGAGGAGCAAAATGGGCCCCTGGGGGCAAAGTGGGCCCCTTCAAATTTTCAAAGTTTCAGAAAATATTGGGGTAAACCTTTTTGAAATTTCTTATATAATGAGGGATAAAAAGAACCATTCTCTTTTTGAATATTTATTAATTAATTGTAAAAATAAAAATTCAGAATGAAAAATATCAATTATGAATTTTCTTTGAGGGACTCATATTGTTCCAAATTTTCGATTTCTTAATTTTAATGGACGCAGCATAACAATGTTAAATACGTATCAAGGGTCTAAAAAAAAAGTGAACGCGTAAAAAAAAATATTGATATTATGATTTTTTCCTTAAAGGGCCCACTTTGCCCCCCTTCCCCTATTATTTCCGTTATACAAAAATATTATGGCACTTCAACTTTGGACACCTTTGGATATACGAATTAGTCGACAAAACTACATGAAACAGAACACATGTTGATCAAATAGTAGTACCATCTTTAAAACAATAAAGTGCCGAACCTAATAGTACTATTTCTTATTGCACGACAAAACTTATTCAGCAACCTAGTAGACCTTAACCTGTAAAACCTACAGCGGCGTTTCGGGCTTAATCGTTCTTGCTCCACGGCCTCTAAATTTAACAATATATCCACATTTTTTTCACACGACGAACAAAAGCCCCTGGTCTAGGAAGATGATGGAAACTAAATGGAAATGGAGGATAAAGCTGGACTAATCGCAAAATACTTTTAGAAAAGGAAGGTAGAGAGTTGTTCTAAATCTTCCAAACACCTAAATTGCTGCCCAGCCCTGGTATCATTATAAAAGCTTTCATTTTTAGCCACCTGGCCATAATCAGAATTTCTAAAATAACATCGTGAAAAAAATTGCAAAAAATATCACTGATAAGATCAACAGAACATTGCGAATTCGATTCCAAAACATATTGACTGTTAATTAGTTATTGATGAAAAGTCAATTTCTTCTTAACGAAAACTTTTAATTGAAACACACCTTGTTGTGTCTGATGTTGAAACGAATAATCTAATGTTTCATTGGAAATCGAACAAATACGTTTTTGAAATAGTTGTGTAACTTGATCGAAATTGCACTGGCCACCTCTAGTGTTGACAAAAATGCCACCAATGCCACAAGATCAATTCACCTACTGCCAAACAAACAAACAACTACCCTATATTTGAACAAGTGGTTTAAAGTCAAATAAAATAACGCGATGTCGTTTTAATTGAAAATTAGAACTCTCAATCTCTCTCTATCTTTTTGTATCTGTCCCTTTCCAGTCCTATATTTACATGTTGACATAGTGGTGCTAATTTACAGTTTCGCTTCAAACACTTGCGAACAAGTAATAAAGACCAGGTTGCTGAAGGCTTATTTGATTTTTGAGACACGTCATTTTCAACATCTGAATAAACAATCGGATAGAGAAAGTGTTGAGTGTTTTTGCAATACAAGTTGTATTGTTGTTACATTTAAAATATTTGAACAATCGCGTATTTACATACTGATTCGTAAATAGCTCACATTTCGATCACTTATTTTCCCCCTAATATACATTAAATATAAACAGACAGTTCCAACAGAACCTAGAACTGTCAAATTCCAGCAAATACCACATCAACAATGTGACACTCTTTGAGAAATATTACTTTTTTCTACGCATGTAACAAATCTACACACCTGACACACACATCCGTATTCCCCCATTTTTTCTGCTACTGTTTCGTTGACGATATCTTTTCACTCACATAATGACACCATGAATCCATAGTAACAGTTTCTTTTTTCTCGCCGATTCTATCATCGGTATAAATTGCATTTTTATAGAAAATTACCAAGATAAACCGGATGCTGTCGATTATTTTCCTGTGACAAGTCGAACCCATTAAGATGGCGACAACATGGAATCAGAATTCCTGCAAAATATTTCAGGCAATTTGTGACGAATAGACAGATGCATTATCACGGGTAATGGTATGGTTTCTCTTATCTACTCTTATTGTAATCTTCTTAAAATCATTCTATAATGTCGATATAACTCCCACGTCGCTGTGTTGAAATAGTTACCATAACCTTTACTGCACATTATCCATCAATTGCTTTGATCGATCTGTGTCAAACTGATAGGCAGCCAAAGAAGCTGCATCACTGCCATGTTGGCCTCAAATTCGATCAAGATTATCTATCTATTCGTTTACAGACAGATAAATGACGTTCCCCAAGCGCTCCGTTCTGATATTTATAAATAACACAAACTGTCGAATATCATCCAGTTTGGTTAGTTTTAATTCGATCATCCATCTTCCATGGATTTCCATTCAACTTGCGATGCAATACGGTCTTTGTTTACCATCTATTGTGTCAATTTTTTGTTGGCAAGTCGGCCTTTTCTTATACAGCAGACGAGTCTACATTACTAGTGCACAGTTGTTACAGTTATCTCGCTTTTTTTTGTGTGTGTGTACAAACAAAGATTTAAATCATAATTTCAAGCACGTTCTAGTTAGCACAACATCTTACACCGCTTGGCTATAATTTCTTTGGAGCTGTTGGTTTTTTTTTGCTTCTTGTTGTTGTTGATTATAACAAATGGTCAAGTGTAATATGGGTCGATACGGCTACTAATAACGTTTGCTGCTCTTGTACATATTTTCAGGGTAATCACAAATACAAAAGATTTCCGTTGATATACGATTTCAAAGTAAGCTTCAGCATGTAAAGCTCAGTGAACACAACATAATTCACAGTAGTAATGATGAGACAATTCATTACTTTTGTTTTGGTTGGGAGATTTTAATAAGCGCGCCTCCGGCTAGCTTGCAAGTCGTTTTTGTGCTATTTTCTATTATTGAATTTACTATTTCGTAGTAAAATCTAATAAAGCACATGTGGCTCTGCAGCTTTAAAGTACGGACGAATTTAACGGATTATGATTAGAATAATAAAAAGTAAAGTAGCAATTTTATAATTCCCGGCAATTCATGTTTTGATAAATTTTGAAAATCTAATATATCTCTCAGTTCTTAGTATAATTTCAACGAAATAGGGTCTAATTTACATTGATTATGTCCGTTTAGATTACTACAGAAATCATTTCAAATTTTAATCAGCTTTCAAATATCTAATCCTATATCCTACGAATTGTAGATGTTTCCGAAAGTCATAAATTCAAACCTGAGATTAAAATGAATTGCCCACTGTTCTAATTTCGATAAAATAAACAAGAACGCGTCCGAATTGAACGGAAACAATACGATCAGTGATTTACGAAATAGATAAATATTAACTCTACGTACGTAGTAATGTAAAGGCAGTAGTAGTGCGTAAAATTAATATTATTTGGATAAATCCGATTTATTGCGACGGAAAATTGCCACATATAAAATCTAGTCAATTGCACCAAAAACTGAAGGTTTTTCTCTAGAGCACTCGGAGGAATTTCAGCTTCGCCACCGTGCAGCACTTACGGCTGAAGCTTTTTGAAGTCCTACTTTCGCCGCATTATTGAAACAAAATTCGATGCTTACAATGTCGGCTGACATGAGATACTTTTGCCAATCACTTGACCACCTTCAAATTGCTTTAAAAATACACAAACAGTGAAGACCTCACTTCTGTGGATCCAGAAAAGAGGGCAGATTAAGGAGAGCTACTGATCGGGGCCGATCTAAATTCATTTCGACCATCACCGGGACTTGGTGCGCCAGTGTACTTCAAAATCGCTTCAAAGAGAATTGAAAAATCTCCTGCATAATGGTTAATATCTAGAAAACGGGTTTTAGCGTCAATACAACGATTCGGAAGAAACTACTGATTAAGCAAATTGATTTCATCCCAGGATCGCTGTGGATAATTTACATTACATCCTTTCAGATTACCACAGGAATAATTCTCAGAATGTAATCGGCTTCCTGCCATCTTACCCTCATAACCCTACTAAATTTGGAATTACGACCGAAACGAAACTGCCTTAATGTCGATGAAGTCAACAAAAGCGTGTCCGAACAAAGAAAACTGACGCCAAATAGCAGCGCTCGGTTCAAGTGATTTAGCTGAGCGCCGGTTGACTGGAGCCCTTTTTTCCCATTGGCTTGAACTACACCTACCCCAATGAAATCCGTGTTAAATTTAGTGCAACTGAGCATAAATCGAATTATCGTTTTCCAAATAACAAAACAACATATTGTTGATCGATTGAAATGAGAAACAATTTGTATCATAAATCATTTCGTAACTGGAAACGTATAATAATCAAACTTTTATACGTCTATTGGGTGTAATTTTTTTTGGAAAACATCTGGCAGATTTACTATATTTTAGTTGTTGTTGTTGGTATTGTTATTGATATATATAATCAACTCTCTAATGGATTTCGATCATTAATATAGAAAAATATTAATATTTTCAAGAACATTCGCAATTAAATCCCAACTAGTTGTTGAACATCCCACAGGATCAAGACGATAATAACATCACCATCCGTAATTATGTGAATTTAATCCGATTTTATGGAGTGAGATAGAGAGAAAAAAACTGCAATCTCATTAACATTTTGATGAGTTTTTGAATAAATAAGCAACTGTAATTAAAAAGGCAACTTTATCACACATTTTAATGAACGAGTTGTAAGTTTTGGGTACTATAAAAAATTCATACACACTAAAACGAGATTGGGTAGAAAACACAAATCGGAGGTAATTTGCTTTTGGTGTAGTATGGAAGTTGTCGATTCGTTTGTGCCGATACATTTTCCCCTTGACAGAACTGCTGGCACTTTCGGCAAGCTGATGTTTTCAATAGATTTAATGTTAGTTAAAAGCGACTTGTTGTTGTTTAGTTGATAAATATGGTGGTGATTGTTTTGCAAATATTACAATCAACTTTTCAGAGAGAATAATAAAGACAAAGGCACTTCTATCGTCGACAGAAACATAATTCGAACAAACTTTATTTTGGCTTTTTCGTACAAAAGAATTCGGTTTTTAATTAATTGTTTGAATTAAAAGAAACACAACCGTTGCCCGAAGGCATCCTTATGGAAGCGGAGCAGATAACAATAACTTAATTAATTTATGATTAAACAAAGTATTTGCAAAGTATCTCGTACAGCAGGTATTTAATGTTTGCACGACAAATTGCTATACAGATAATATCGGCGAATAAATATCAATTGTAATAAATTATTAGAAAAGTAGACGTTTTCAATTTTGTCCAAATGACAGCAAATTATTCTGGTATTCTTCTAGGGCCTTAAATGTTCCCAATTTAAATAAAACAGCTCGTTTCTGGTCGTAAAAAATAAAATTAACTTATTTTACGGTACATTAAATGGGCAATTATCAACAATTTTATTGCACGAAACAAACGCTAATTACTCAAATATTAGATAGTTTTCTATAAATAAAATCGTAATAATTCACAATGAAATTAACGATAATTACATGTTAGTTTTAGAATTCATTAATCGTTCAAAAAAAAAAATAAGCAAAGATTTAAATGAAAATAGATTACATAAATGCACAAAGCTTGTTACGTCCATGCAATCACATTATAATGAATGAAACTTATCATTATTATTATTATTAAATATTTTCGTCGTAATTAATGAACATTTTTATACGCTTTTTTCAATTAATTAAGAGTGCGCTTAATTAAAATTAGAACTTACCTAACTTTAAATCTATGATGGAGACAATGAATAAGACTCGCCTAGAAGTCAGTTTATTTCCAACACAGAAACTTTCATGGTAATATTGTTGAAATAGAAAAATGATCGCGCACAATTTCTGGAATATATACATCCATTCAAGGGTTCCTAGTGGTGATGCGTTGTAGTGAAACTGGGATCTAACAGGATACTGAATGAAAATACTAACAGATTCAAAAGTTTGTTGACATGCGCCCATACAGAAACCCCATTTAAACCGTACTTTTAATGGATTTACAATTGACGAAAGATCAATTTTATGTAGAATATTAGAAATAGGGATAGTTGTTCTAGTCCCAAATGGGCTGAATTTGATTTGCAAACGATCAAATTTGATTTGCAAAACGGCACAATTAGATTTGCAAGGGTTCGGAAATTTTCAACCGTTATCTGTCTGAAAATCAACAGTTTTTCGAATAGAAATATTTTTGTTGACGTTTTAAAATTTTGGTGGATGCGCCGGGTGGCCCAACTATAATCACCCGCAATTTGTCACATTCATTGAATTTAAATGGAGAAAAATCGAACCAGTGAACCGCACCGACAAGATTTGACACGTGCACAACTAAATCAGAAGAGCAAGGCAAGTTAAGGAAATTAAAATGAAATTTTCCGCTTCGACAATCAAAGTGTTTTTAATCAACCCAACATTCTTATTCCAAATTACCTGGATATATCTTGGAATTGGTTAAAACTGGGCACAAAATTATAAATTTTTTGTCTATATATCTCTCTCTCTCTTTTTAGTTGTTCAATTCGATCTATATCCTTAAGTTAATCTCCTGGCTAGATCCTTTTGTTGAATTTACAAACAAGAATTAATGTGACCCTTTCTAGGGCGTATTGACACAATAAATATATAAGATATTTTATCAACTCCAAACTATGACCGACATTTGTTCGTTTACGCTCCCTTGAGACGTTGATTTTAGGTTCGACCTGTACGATGATTAGAATTTTAAATAAATTCGAGATTATTATGCATAGAAGAAATTTTTTCATGAATAGTTGGAACTATTTAAAATGTGATCAATATAATAAAAATTATGTATCGTGATTGTTAAAATGTATTATAGTTGCATGGCCTGGTTACAGGTGAATAACACTAAACCAAACCATAATCTGATAATAGAGGTGTAGTCTCGTCGTCACGACCATAATTTCAGTAATAAAAAAGTTTCTAAAACGGAAAAAAACTTTAAACATACACACACACGCGTTTGAGAAACTTTAAACAACCCGGAATTGTTAAAAGAAAAAATAAACAACAGGAAAAGCACTTCAAGTAAATAATGAATAAGTAATAGGATACTCTCAACTTTAATTTAGCTGTTTTTAATATCGAACAGTTTAAAAATAAACATGATCTAATAAATCTTTCAGCTGTAGCGGCATTAACTGTTAGATCAATGCTTGAGATTCCTTTGAAAATCCGCTTTAAATCATCCGGTAATCTTGGCCGTATCGAGCAACTGTTATAGCTTAATCGCAATGTACAGCTATTAAATTTATATTTGGACGAAAAAAAACAGTCAAGATTCAAATTGAAGCGCAAACAAGAACTAAACGAAACAACAGCAATAGAAAAAAAATGTACTAACGCAACATGCTCAATTCTTCATTGCATCTGGATGAATTCTGTTAACAGTAAAGCCATCGTCTTCATAATACGATCTATTTGTATACTGTTAAAATAGATAATCATGAAAATTTGCATGTACAAACAAATATCTAAACACGCACTGTTATCATCGAATATGAACCCTACGTGTTGTATAGTAAATGACACAATAAACTAGTTAACTTGGACGATTTTCAACTCTCTCTCCTCATTTATGTTATTATTTAAGAACTGAAAACTAATCCCCAACATATTACCATGTAAATAAACCTATAAATAGGCGCATATTGAACAATTAGGTAAATGGGATGGAGGACGAAAAGAAAACAAAAACAGCAAACACCTACGGATACCTAAAATTATCCACAGTTGTTTCTGAATGTTGTAGACACTTCAAATTATACGTTTATTGACCGTCATCAAATGACCTATTAGTTATTAAACAAATAGCAAATCAACTGAATCCACGAAAATAAACAAAATTCGAGATTTATCAATAAATAATGATGTGTAATTCGAAAGCGAAATCTTTGGCTGTGGAAAACTGTTCGTGTTAACAGTTCAAACAATTAGCACGAGACGTTTTTATCTCATAAAAAAAAATTGTACAAATCACATTTACAACGATTCTTCCTTTTATTGTTAAGTATTTATCGGCTTGAGTGTCCAGATCGAAGGTCGGCAAACTTTTGTAATTAGGGTTGAAATTTAAGTCATTTTTCTATCGTTTTTATTGCAAAGTAGAATTTTGGTTAACTATTGACTTTCTTGTTTTCTCGCTTTCAAATTCATCTAAATGCAAATCAAGTTATTGAGGTTAATTCGATCTGGAAAAATGTTGATTTATAGAAGTCCAATTTTGAGTGTTTGCTTCCGTTGAAGTATGAATAATCCTAATGCTTTATAAGCGATGTCTTTTTGGTCAAAAGACGTGCCAAAAGCGACTGAAATTAGAAAGAGATTGGCGACTCTTTAAGAAGAGTTTTCATAGAATTCTGGGAATCGGGCCAAAATGTTTGATTACAACCAACGCTAGCTTGAATGCTCGTTCCAATTCTGAAATTTTGCCTTTGTCTTCATAAGCATTTTTGTGCAAATCTTCTTTTATCTTTGGCGTTACTTAATCTTTTACGGCTCCTCTTGCTCTCCTATTGCAGATTAAATTCGTGCGGCTAGTACGAACTTGAAAAAGGTGAATCTTGTTGTCTTCGTTTGTGTAAAAATTGCCTTTCCTTAAGCATCTTTGCGGACCTGCTCTTTCAAGTCCATGATGTTGCGCATCAAGTTCTTGCGATAAATTCTGTCAGGAGAAAGGTAAATTTGATTTGCACACGCCTCCCAGTATCTCTGAGACTTTAGATAATTACTAATCAGTAGATAATATACCATATTATGGAGGAGGCGTAAAATTCGACGATGTCTATTAGAATGTGTTTATCTAAATCACAGTTTCAGTGGCAGTACGACAGGCAGAAAATGTCTTCCACAAATCGCTTCAACTTATGCAAAACTCATAACGTGTCTACAGTTCTTGTTTAACATCTAATATCGTAAATTTCATAAGCAATCTTATCATCTTACCGTTCACCGTTACTGTTTCAACACGACAACGACACGAAACAAAAAAAAAACTTTAATAATTGTTGAATTATTGTAAGATAATTAAAATCTTTTGTTAAATTTATTGATTTTCCTTTCAACTTCACCAATTCATGGTAGAACTGTCTAGAAAATTTTATTATATTTTATGGTGTTCATTTCGATGTGGTGTTTCCGTACGAAAGATTGCATTCAAGCAGAGTCCCTCTAATGCTTTTAGTAATATTAAAGAAAAGATACGAAGCGCAAAACCATCCAAAGCACTCATTCGCTTACTCACTCACTCACTCACTCACGGCCAGTTCACTAACACAATACCAAAATAAAACCATCAACCAGACAGAGACGAAGCCATTTTACTTCCTGTAAATAAAGCTACATAAATTACAATTAATCATTTCTTTTTATTTGCTTTAAAAAAAAAAACACTTGAGAATTAACCCTTTAGCGAATATTAAAAAATCTCGAAGAGTCAAGTGGAAATATTAAAGTGATACATAATTTATGGATTTTTTTCCGGTGAATCCATTGTCGTTTATTGATGGAAAAAATATCAAGATAATAACAGTGGGGGTGGTTGTGGTGAGTTTTGTGTTAACGCTTCATTTAACAGGATATATATCGATATCAGAAAATGATCGGAAATCTGTAAAAAATCGTCCTAAATTATATGAAAAGATGGATAGAACGGAAAACTTGAAACGACAAAACGATACAAGATATCAAGCACAGATACAGAATTTTTTTCAAACACACTGGATATAAAATATTATTATACTGTTATAATTCTATTAGATAAAGCTGAAATACAGCTCAAAGATAAATATAATCAGATATGCAAAATGGGCCATTATTTCTACTAAATTTATAGAATTAAATCCGAATTACTGGTAGATTTTTTGTATATGGGTCAAAATATATGTCTTTTCGCAAACAATATAAATAATGACTTGAAGAAGAAGCGAAGCTGTTGGGCAAATACAACGGTAAAAAGTTCAACATTGATGGATACAATGAATTATCGAGTTATCAACGTAACACACAGAAAGAAAAATGATCAAGGAAACCGGAAAAGGATCCCAACTTAAAGTAAAACAACTAAATTCATATCATTTGAAATTCTGCTATTGTTATCGGCAGCGATAACTAAACTAAATAAATGAAGGATCTGCCTTATTCATGGATAAATCTGAAGAAGTATCAAACAGTTTGGCCAGTACAGCGAAATTTGGTAAAAATGGCAATAACTTTTCAAATTCATGCAGTGGCCAAAAGATACGAAAGGGTTGCTTAGTTTTAAAATCTGATATTTGAGATCAATTATTTGAAGAATAAATCGTTACCACTCAAGATTTAAATTCGCAGATGTCAGCAAAATCGTTTCTTAATAAACTTTACGGTACAATAAAATTGAGTTATTTTTTTAATTAATTAATTAAGCCTTCAGTTGACTACTGCTTGAATTTGAAAAATTACTACTCCTTTTTTTCATATTCCCATATAACTAAATGAACTAATTAAGAATAAAAAGACAAATAATCTTAAAAAATGGGCTTTTAGATTGGGCGAGAAATGCATTAATCCATTAATTTCAGGTAGTGTAATCTGCCATATTCTAAAAATTTTGAAAATATTATAAATGCGAGGAGCTCAGCTGTTACTGTGTGTTATTTTGTTTACTAGGCCCTCAAGGGCCTAATCCTAAATCCACTACCGGTTATCTATCGATAATAGAATGTGGAAAAAATTGGAAACAGCTACCGGAATTGAACCCGCCATTCTGGTCTCAATGTTTCAGTTGTTAATTTCAGCGCATTCAAATATTTTAAAACACGCTATTATAACACGCTATAAATCGTTTTAATTCCCTAGTATTTCTGCAATCGAGTAAATCAAATTAAAATGAATGCATTTATTAAAATAAATCGCAATTATTTATGAATAATTACAATCTAACAACTGATTTAACGGCTCATGATCAGTCAACGGACTGATTAATATACTTCGTTATTTTTACTCTCTCTCTAAATATTTTTTTGTTGTTACATGTAATCAATAAAATGCATCAACGCGATATGTCGTGACACGTATAGCGAATAAGAAAATATTTATTTTATAGAATAAATTTACTAGAATAATCCCCCAGGAACATACCTTGAATTGTGGTAGAAATTTATATCTTACGTTTTACTTACAAAGGAAAATAAAATGGGTCGAGTTATGTTTCAGAATTAAAAATGATCTGAGAATAATAATAACCGAAAACAACACAACAACAGCACAATAAAAGATGAGGTAAACAAAAACAACAATGTTTCTATTCATAATGGTGGAATGTTTGGTTTTTTGCGATGAGAATTCCACCTACGGAAATTCCGATAATTTTAAACTCGTGTATTCATCGAGAGGTGGGTGCTAAGAAGTTGCGTTTATTTTTTTTTTGTGCATCTTTCATTATTCATTAACCGTTAATTGAGCCTTCATAACGAACAATTTAATCAAGTTAATTAGCATCGTTTATAGGGGACTTGCCGCATGGAAGTTTAAACAAATTTATAGAGATAACAACTAGATCTTGTATTTCGCCATTATTTGGCGTACTAATCTTCTTTAGACACGACTCATTTTTATCTCCTAAACCTCCACTTAGACCAGTAATTCCGCTCGGCAAAAGCACATATTAATTAAATTGAAGTAATAAATTGTGGAATTATTGATATAAAAAGCCGAGCGGCTTGTTCCAAATAGTCCATCAACAGTCGGTCTCGATTCGGCATACTGCGCGACTCATCAACGGCCTAACAAAAGCAAATCAGCAACACAGCTTTTGGAAATCAAGAGAGAGTCTGCTAGCTGCTTAGTACTCCGAGAGGTGAATGTATAATCAATAATCAATATTTAACTTTCGCCTTCCCTTACTTCCGCTTGAAATTCAAATTACAATAATACCACTTTCTTAAAATAATAGCCAGACTTATAGGGATATCATAGAATTTTTACTCCCTTCGATATTACCTGATGCTCTGACTCTCTTGAAACTTATACAAAACTTTAAAATCCCCATAAAGCCCCTAAGATCTAAATGGTAGTTTATATCAGAAAGTTTACCTTGTCAAAGTTAATAATAAACAAAGTTTTCAAACATGTTGCAATGAACGTAACAGTAGTAGAAACTTATCAATAATAAATTATCATTAAACAAGAGAATTATAAGTCGTATTTTTTGACAGTAACATAAGGAGAAAGTTCAACGTAAATCATTTCCAAAGTATATAATTACAATAATTTTGAGTAGAAAAATACGTAAAATACGTGAATACGGCCAATCTTATCATTAAGCAATTATAGACGGTCACGCAGAAAGGGTGATCTTATCGCAACACAGTGATAAATACCTCAGCTGAATTCTTGGCTCTTAAAAGGAGTTTTTAGTTTTTCAGTTCGATAAAAATAGCGGCTAGCGTAGCATAGTGAACAAATTTCACTGTAATATTATATGAATTTTAAAAGTCTGCTTGACGATCAAAACTGATGAAATCAGTGGCAACAAACTTCAATAAAGGCCGAGTACTCTGTTCAGTCTGAAACTTTTACAAATTTTTACAAATAATAGAAGAGCCTTTGTAACTGAAAGGAACTTGTTGTTGTTACTTGAATGATGGAAAAATGACTCTTAAAATTTGAGGGAGAGAGGCTCGTAACTCTCGAAATTTTCTCATGTATCGCACCTTACTACTGATAACTAAAGGGCGGATATCTGCTCCAAGTTGGAGCAAGGCAAATTCTAGTCTCCTGACAAATTCGTGTAGAGCGTATCGGCAAAAGCTGTTGTACTTGTATATTCTATCTTTTCTTGTGAAACGTTTCTCTATACAAATAAAGTCCGAACTACCCCGCACGTAGAGAACCAGTGGACCAGTTAAACTGCTACCGTGACGTCGCTACGTTACGGCAAAAAACTGGTGCCTAGTGGTACCGTATTTCCATGAATTTCTGGTCGCTCTCTCTCATTCTTTAAAACACGGTTCGTCAACGGCAACAAGCTGATATTTTTGCCATAGAAATTTAAAAAAAAAACAACAATTTTTGACAAAATAAATAAAAAAAACTTTAAAATTACGAACACATTTTTTTTGATTTGTTCTACGTGTATTTTCTTATAACTTTATGTAAATACATGCATTAAAATTAAACTAAGCCAATGGTACATTTCAAGCATTGTAATTCTAATCAAATGACCTTCAATCCGCCCTTTACTGTTAACAGTTCCAGTGTACCTATTGCGTCTGCCGCTCCTGTATATGCAGATAATTGACAGTAATATAATTGTATACGTGTAACTTCAAGAGTTGTTGCAATTTTTTTATAAAAGAAAACAATAGAACGTAAAATATTTGCGTTGTTTCCAATCTATAAGTTTTAACATTTTTATATTATTCTTGAGCTACAATTAGAGATCCATATATTATCATAGCTAAACGGAGGACGGAATACCAACGTTGCCACGAGCTTTGAAAAATATATCTATCGTGTGTTTTTGTTTTTGTTTATCTTTTTATAACAAGCTTCGTTAGTTTCTTTCGAGTTGCACCTGGGCTTATCTGTAAAAAAGGTCGGCCCTACTATTATTGGATTTCAATTGGTATACTACATTCAAAGACCAAAAGGTTACTAGATTTAACAGATTTGTCACTACCAGTCCCTTCAGCATAAAAGTAGATGAGCTAAATGACAAAATAACAACTATTAACCAAAAAATCGACTGAAACACAAATTAGTACTATAGTAAATTTGCTGGTTGAACGTGAAATTTTAAATGACAAATATGCAACAGCACGCTCCAAAAATCCGCAAATATGTGGTATGGCGCTTAAAATATATATAAAATAACAGGGTGATTCATTAGAAAAATTATTTTGAAAGTAACATTAGTTCTTAAAAAATCCCAAACGCACAAAAAATCGTAATAATAACAAATTTTTAGATTACAAAAAATTTGTAAACAAAAACATAGGGACTTTTGGAGCGTGCAGTTGTACATTTGACACTTGAAATTTCACGTTCAATCAGCAAGAATCTAGTGATGTTTTTTTTTTAAGTTTGTTCTCTAAATCTACTATACTCTGTCCAAAATTTAAGTATAAAATTTCAAATTACAGAAATGAAACTAATCTACGCAATGAAAAGTAACCCCTCAATTTAAGTCTCCAAAATTTAAATTCTTTATTATATTAAACTGAAAATTGATTCGAAAAGGGTGTTTTCTATTTTGCGTCAATAATAGTGCTATTTTTAAACTTGCTACACAGTGTATCGAAATGAGCTCATTTCGATACACTGTGTAAAAATGGAAAATGTAGTAAATTTTTTCCCTGACGTTGGTATTGATTTTGACAAATGTCAAAAATCGTAAATAAAATCAAAATACTTAATAATTTTTGGTAAGATATACAACCACTAATACATCAATCAAAAAAATCAAACAATGTTCAATTGTTTTATCAGTAACAGCAACTCCCACCAATAAATAAGGGCTCAAAATAGGTAAAATAGAAAAAATAGTATAAAAAACTCGTGTCAGAAGTCATATATTGAACTCGTCCTTTAGAAACTTCGACTCGTGCAATAATTGTGGACTTCTGACACTTGTTTTTTAATATATTATTACAATCTCCAAAGAAATATAAAATATCGAACTTCAGGGTAAATATAAAAAAAATACCACCAAATTATGTAAACAAATACGTAGGGTTTTATTCAAACAGGAGTGCCACAATATAATGTTCTTTTTCATTTATGTCAATATGTAAGAGTTAGGAACTTTTCAAACATTAAGTTGCTGATAACCTATCATCGGTAATTTGAAACTTTATATTCAATATTTGGACAGAGTATATACAATTCCTTAATCGTTTGATAAAACTTGACAATGTGGCAACATTGGAGCGACGTCCTCTATTTAGACTCTGCTATTGAAATTTTTTCATGTACGCAGGGCTTCTCCTCCATTTACATTTTGTAAATAAACACAACATTCGTATGTGTGTGTGATTCTAATTCATTACGTGAAAAGTAAACGTAATTCTACCGAAATTGTGACTCTATTAAAATTATCTTATTGTAAAAAGAAATTGCAAGAGAAAAAAACGAATAAAACCATCGTATCAGCTGTGCAATGTTTACTGTTGTTTTCCATGGATAGTTTCTATGAAAATTGTGTTTCGCAAAACAAATAATGAATGGTTTCAGTACCGGTGAAGAAGATTCTCGTGGGCCAATTGATCAAATATGTTGTTTAATTGATAATGGTGAACGTTGTAATCGTACAGCTGGTAATGCATCGTACAGTAAACGTATACAAAAAACTGTAACACAAAGACGTCTAAATTTGGCCAGTGATAATTCTGTATGTAATTCCCAAATTAATTAGATATTAATCATTAATAAGTTAAATTAAATTTCTAGGCTAGACATATTTATATTTGTGATCACCATAAAATGATCATACAGTGTGCCAGAACGAAACGTCGACGCAAAGACTCCGAAGATGATAGTAATGAAACCGACACCGATATACCCGAAGTCGATCTATTCCAATTGCAAGTGAACACATTGAGGCGCTACAAAAGACACTACAAGATCTCGGCTCGGCCTGGACTGAACAAGGCACAATTAGCTGATGTAAGTCACACCGGGGTCAAGGTCTATTTTCAAACCAACAGAGACGGTTTTTCTATATAATAACGTAAATTTCAGACCTTAATGAAACACTTCAAGACAATACCGGTGAAAGAGAAAGAAATAGTGACGTTTTTCATCTATACAGTGAAAACGAATAGCAATAAACTGGACCAAAAGAATGGCGCCAATAATGATACTACTTGAATGGTACCGTTCCTGTTTTAGTTTGTATTCTATTTGATTTATTTAAATTATCCCAAGATATCATGGACTTTTTTGTAAGTTATCGAATAAAAATATTTAAAATAATTTATTTATCGTTTTCTAAAATGATAACATCATCTTCTTCACTCTGAGAATCGGAAATTTCTACACTCTCCGTCATCTTTTGGGGTGATATAATTTTCACATCATCATCGCTATCCTCCTGTTGATTGTTCGGTAGAAAAATCGCAGTATTTTCCGCAACTTGTACCTCTCCAATATTCCGTTTCTTATGCCTAATTTTATCAGTTTTAGGCGCCTGCCACACATCCAAACATTCCTCTAATGTTTGCACGTTTCCCCCAGTATCTTCAAAGAAATTATTGGAATAATTGCTATTCAATCGTTGTAATTTCTCGCGTTTTTCATTGTCAATATCAATGCTCGCTTTGATTTGCGTAATAATACTATTCGCACGCGAACTAGCTTTATTTAACGATTGTAAAATCTTATCAGTTGTTAATTCGACTTTCCCACCCAAATGGAGAGTGCACAATTCCTTGTAACTGTTGATGCCGATCGTTAGGAAAGCTTCAGCAACACCTTCTTCAAGTAGATTCGGATCCGTTACAATAAACTCCCTAAAAATCGGAAATTAATAGACTTTTTGTTCAAATTACGGAAATTTACCCGCCACTGAAGATTGCAAATGTTATACTAATCGGATAGTGATGGATCACCGTTCGGATTGGGTCGCGTTGTTTGATGCTGTGCACAACGAACTCCTCACCGTTACATGTGACATCCGGCCGTCGGAAATGGGCCAGCGATGTTAACAAGGCGATCGAGGCACAATCGATCATATTCCCATCGTGATTGAGAACGTTCAGATCGCAACGTAACGACCAAACTTTCTCGTTTGTTTTAATACACAACGATTCTAGATCAACCGCTTTCGAGTCTTTTATCAGTTTCTCTAATAGACGATTCAATTGCACGGACACTTCTGATTGACGGCCAACTTCGAAATTGGGTGCTGCGATCGGATTCAATTCTAAATTGATATTCAGGATGCCTTCGCTGGGTCGGCTCGATTTTGGCGGTTGGATTTCGCAACTCGTTTGTGCTAAAACTCTAATTTTGCTATATAAAATTGAATTTTGGTTGTTTATCGAGATTATACCGTGTTCTACCTAGTGTTACACAACAACAGCCCCAATCTTTACCGAATTGGATTTTGAGATCGCGAAACTCGTCGAAGGCCCGGCCGTCCAATCGCTACAAAAATTAATTAAATTAATTTGAAATTGTGAGTTGAAAGTATTTACCATCCATTCAGATAGCGATTTTAATAGGAATTTCTTTTCGCAATTTGTTACGAGATTATCGCGCATTTTCGGCGTTTTCACAATTTTCAAAACATACAGATAACCTCAAAAATCGCACTGTTACCAACTAGTAGGGATTTTTTTGTGAAACCACCGGAAACTGCGTCGTCCATCTTGTTTCCTTTTCGTTTTATTTATTCGGACGGGTAGGTTAGATTATTTGTTTTAACACATATTTTTATAATAATTAACAAAAAAAAACAATTGCTTATAAAATTATAAAACAAATTGTCGATATTGTTGATTATTATAGATATTGTGGTAATTTTGTGTGATTTCAAGTAAGCCATGTGTTGACTTAACCTCAAATTGGCAATTGTTTCAGATTGATCATCCACCACAATGACCAACTCTAAAGGTTACCGTCGTGGTACAAGAGACTTATTCTCGCGCAAATTCCGCCACCATGGTGTTATCCCATTGTCCACCTATTTAAAAGTGTACAAAGTCGGCGATATTGTGGACATTAAAGGTAATGGTGCTGTACAGAAAGGTATGCCTCATAAAGTCTATCATGGTAAAACTGGTCGTGTCTACAATGTAACCCCTCGGGCATTGGGTGTTATTGTTAATAAACGTGTCGGTGGTCGTATCATCCCCAAACGTATCAATTTACGTATCGAACATGTCAACCATTCGAAATGCCGACAGGACTTCTTGCAACGTGTCAAGAAAAACGAGAAATTACGCAAAGAAGCCAAAGAGAAGGGCGTCAGAGTTGAATTGAAACGACAACCAGCTCAACCACGACCGGCACATATTGTTAGCGGTAAAACGGAGCCTATCCAATTGGCACCAATTCCATACGAGTTTATTGCATAATTGTATTAATAACACAAAATAAAAGAAATTTTCGAATTTTAGTTTCTTTTATTTATATCTCAATTTATTCATTATCTAACGAATATTTACAGAATAAAAATAAAATCTGCTTTGCAGTATTCTTATAATCATCATCATCTACGCTTTGCCTTCTCGATAAGTTGAGAAGTTTTTAGGTGAATTTTACTTTAATACACATTTTTTAGTTTAAATCATTAGTTGATTATCTTATTATTGCTAATTATATTAAAACAAACTGAAAAAAAAACGTGGAATCAGTTGTAAAAAAGTAAAATTCACGAATTCAGTCGCTAATTTTTTTTGTTTGCAACTCTTAAAGACGTGTTGTTCAACAACAATTTGTCTTTTAGTATCAATTCTATTTAATTGTAGATTGTAATTGAACAACTAGTACGATTTACAAATTGAAAAATGACAGTAAACGAAAACAAATACTAAAATAAATAAATAACCAACAGAATTCCTTTGATTTGTTTTTCTTTGCAATTATTTACAATGTCTTCGGATTATTTTAAAATAAATTACCCGGTCCCAAGATACACACTGTGTTTTAGAGCACTCGCACTTACAAATGAGAGATTTCATTCAATTATCTTTGTACTGACTCTCACTGTTTTTGATTTATTATAAATTCATCATTAATTTGAATTGATTAATTAATTACATTAAATAAATTAAGGCAAGATCCGTGTGTTAATAAAGTTCATAAACTCTCACGTGATTGATAGAATAGAATGTAACCAGTTTCTGATGATTTTTGTGTGTCTGATGTGAGGCCGTAGAAATCTTCAATCGTTGATGCATCAATTTTCTAACAAACAAAAACAATTAATTATTCACTCAAATACAGTGGCGGATCTAGGCATAGAGGCCCATAACGACCGCGCCTAGAGCCGCAAGATTTGGGAAATAAGTTAAAATACAGAAACCAAACAGTAGACCACTCGTATTGACACTGAGAGGCTTCGACAAGTTCTAAAATATGTGACATCGGTTTTAACTAAAGCATAGACTTTTATTAATGTATTTCATCCCAACCATGAAACAAACTCATTTTTCAAAAGTGTTTTTAAGATTGCCAATAGCAGTCTTGAAAATTGCATGTGAGATTGATCATTCGAACTCTGAACTGATTATCTGAGCTTCTGTTTTTGACTAATTGATTCAGTTACAGGGAAACATGCAAGAAAAGCCTGTAACATTTGAAATTCATGTTGTAGCCAATAGAGGAATATTTGAAATGGAGCGCTTGATTGAAGCACTTCTAGAGAAATTGTCATTCAAAAATAATTCGATTTCATTGCCCCGTGGGATTTTTTACTACTTAAAGTGTTTGATGGAACAATTTTGCTTAAATCTGCCAATTTAAATACCGAATAATAAACAATCGGTGATTATTCTTTTGAGTTCTGCATAAATTTCAAAAAGTATTGCTATTTATTTTAATATTAGCTGTACCCCGGCGACTTTGTTCGCGTAGATAAAAAGTACGTCGCATAATGTGCTGTTATCTGTTAAGTTTTTCGTTTCCATATACAGTCGCGATCAAAAAAATTTGGGCGGCGTTTTTTTGACGTTTAAAAATCTTTAATCTGGGCCAAGCATTACTGTTATTATTAACGTTCGAAATGTCAAAATTAATGACTTTTTTAATATAAAATATTAAAGGCTGTCCTACACCAACTGACAATTAGATGTCCTTGACGTCCAAAATTTTTTGATAGCGACTGTATGTAAGAAAAAATACACATGACAACGTCGCGGTGACAACTGACAAGTGAACGTGTTATGGTGAAACAATAATGCCCTTTTTAACTCCGTTAGAGGGCGAATTTTCAAAAATCCTTTCCTAGTGAGCGTTTAGAGCACCTAAGGAATATATGAGCCAAATTTAAAGACTATCGCACGAATAGTTTCGGAGATATCGTGATGAGTGAGTGAGTGAATCAGTCAGTGAGTGGTAAATCACTTTTATATTTATAGATTTCCAGATTTTGGCTACACTAGCACTTTTACTAGCCAAACGGAGTATAGATATTATTCAAATGGTTGGGAATTTTTTGGGAAACTTACATCAACTTGATCATCATCGAACAACAGCCAGAAACCATGACTTTTAACAATACTGATGTAATGGCCACGATTCGGTCCACTGCCACAATGTATCACAACAGCAACCAGATCGTACAATCGATCAGGATTTACTGCATCGTCCGACTATAAAAAAAAAAATCGCATTTTATTTAATGCTTACATTAAATATTTTAATTCGCTTACAGTATTAAATAGTCGCAATTCTAAAGGGAATACAACACGATGTGATACTTTAATATGTCGATTATATTGTTCCATATATTTGAAACGTTTCAAATGCAATGCTAAGATCATTGGTAATTTTTTGACACGCATCCTCTTCTGTGCCTCTTGGTAACTACTACAGTTATCACATTTGAATTTATTATCATTACATAATGTTTCTGTATTACTAAAACAACGTAAACAATGCGTTATACTTGTGTTTTGTTCGATGTCGACTTGTAAATCGAAAAAATCCTCATCTTTACTACTGATATTTTCACAATTCAAACATCTGGTTTCACTAGTCAAAATACCCTACAAAACAACATATCAAAAAATATAATCTGCAATAATTAATGGTAGAATACCTGGAATATTTCATGCACCCACGTCGGTTCTGGTGGATTATGTGCTGTACCATTCTCACCAGCACCTTTCGATTTGATATTATTAGTAGTAGTTGAATTCTGTTGCCTTTCGGCTTTAACAAACCGAAATCAATTTTTGTTACAATTATTTTAATGTATTTATAATTACCTAAAATAATTTCACTAATGTGATTGATGAGAAAATTCAAAAATTCGTGTGCATCCTGTTGCATATAATTATCGAATTCTTCTTTTTCTTTTCGTAGCCTTGCTATAAACTTTTTCGGTGCAATAGAGCCGACTTTCTTTTTCTGTGTAGCAATACTGTGAAACAAATCGGCCAAACATGTAAGTAATGTCTCTTTAGTACGTTTATTCTTCGCTTTGTACTCTAATACTCTATCTCTAAACGGTTTACAGAAATATAAAGCTTGTAGAACCGAATTACTATAACACGTATTACCAAACTGTAAAATAATCAACGATTTATAATTTGTGAATTATTCGATTATCTGTAATACTTACATTAACTAAGCCAAAATAGTGTTCGTTTGATGGGAACTGTTCAGAGCCAATATCACGTTCCAATTGGGATATATTCGCACCCTACGAAAAAAAAAACAACAAATTTATCGTCTACTAATCGAATTAATAGAATTAAAAGTTTAATGAAACAATTAAATTCAATAAACAGTAGTAATAATAATAATTAATTATGACAGTAAAATCGAGTGACATAAATGATTATGTGTAGTTAACCAATAAAATACGGTAAAACGTATTTATTTCAAATTAATCAAAATTAAAATTAATATTGATTAATATTTCTAGAATATTACCATATTTTTCTTGCTAATCCATTACGTTTCTATAAAAAACGTTAAATAACAATACGTTCAAATCACAAAACTTCCCCATTATTGCATTTTTTTGACAGCTGTAAAACAACCCATGATAACACTGAGCGACAGTTGACAAATCAAAGGGGGAAAAAAGCAGTTGGCAATGGGAAATACCCTAGATTGATTACAGTAGGACCCACCCAAAAATTTTGAAAGCCCACTAAATGTAGCGCACCGTATAGAGATTATATTTGTAATGTTGCCAATATAGCCGCATGTATTTTTTTTATTTGAAAGGTGCTACAACTTTCTCAGTCCTTGAGAATATCTGCTCATATTAGAAAAAAACCAACCACACAATCCAATTTTATATTATCTATATAAATTAAGCCCAGGTGTCGTGCATTCTACCATAAACCTTCTGAAGTTCTGCAAAAATAAGCTCCTTTGGCTTCATGATCATCTCCTTTTCTCTCTTTCTCTTCCATTTATAGTAAATTCACGGACCAGGGGTTTACTAGATTTTAGTTGGTACGCTTGAATCTAGTTATATTTCTGGTGATTTCTTTGTTTACATGTGTATATTTCCTATTATATTTGGATTACGTACTTTGTTTAATACCAATTTAAGTCTGTCAAATCTAGTAACCCTTTGGTCCCTGAATCCACTATACAAATAAACTTTACACCCCTCGCCTTCAGACGGAATAATAATATAAATCTGTTTCTCGAAAATAGAATCACAGCCAAAAGAGCCAAGCGGTTTAAAACGGTATAGCTTCTTTTAGTTTGATAAAACTTAAGATATTTTGAAGATTGAAATAGAACAGATTGCAATAAGTCAGCTCTTGAAAAATCTAAATTCCTAAGATTTTCTGCCTTAAGTTAACCCCTCTGGCAGATTTCTCTTACTTCCAGCGACCAAAAGCTCTTTCTCTGCTACTTTCTCGGGCCTTCATGTCTTCGTATGTTTACTGATTTCAGTTGTTTCTTCTCGTTTTATAATTATATAATAATATTATTAGCAAAATAAACAAAACCCAAATTATTGTGATGCAAAATAGGTGCTGAAACGGTGCCACATTAGAAATATCTTTCTGGGTATTTTTTTGAAGACTCTTTTGCCCTCTGGAAAATGCTTCAATGTGAAATATTTGCCTTGCAAAGATACAGACAGTTGAGTTTAAGAATTTTGAACAATTTTATCCCTGAATTGAAATACAAGGCAGTTACTTCGCTCAAAAATGGCTGGGAATCTTTTATAAGATCTACCTACGTGTAGGAAAAACAGATATTAAAGAGTAGAAAGTGTTAAAAAGAATATAAAGTCTGCAGTTTAATTAAATTCACTTAAACAATCGACATAACAAAAAAGCCAAATTTCTGCAATGTTGTACGTTTGCTAATTAACAAAAAATATAAGTTGTATTTGTTCATCAAAATCAAGGAAACGTGCAAGAAATTTATTTGTTTACGGTTTTAAGCTTCTTCTGTTCTGCTCGAGACGTGTCGACACTCTAGGTTGCAAAACACTCGGTTTTACTAGATTCCAGAAGCTCATATAGGCTTTGAAGAGCCTGAGGCAAATTACTACATGAGCGCTTTGTCTAAGAAAGAAAAACCTACAAAAGTTATTGGAATAACTGAAGACTAGTTGACTAATTGAACGGGACCGGACGCTTAAGTATCATTAGCCTTATGATAAATCTATCCATGCTGAAAACAGCACAAATACGCTTCTTGGCACTTTTGGGCAGCCACTCAAATGGTTGAGACGTCTTCCTTAATGCTAAAAAGAGCAAAACATGTCTTGCTAAATATGTTTATTATTATTATCATAATTATTTAAAAAAATATGGATAGTTGGCTTAATAGCCTGAAACAGAACTTTGAGGGCCTCAACACATATCAAACCACCGCACATGTCTCCACTTAAAAGGGCACCTCTTTAAGGGACTGTCACATTCCATAGACATTATTTTAAATATTATTTATTTTAATCAAAAGGAATAGCAACATTTAAGGCGCTTTTTATAACATTTTCTCAAAAGTATCACTTGAGTATTCCAGAGTTACGACCTCACCGAGACGATACAGGAATTTCTAAGGAAATCAGGAGTTTTGACACTATAGTGGAAATATGGCAACAGCCATCAATTGCACACTAACACACGCGCTTATTTTTGCACTAGCAAATAATTTTATTGATAACATTACAATCCATTGAATCATTTTAAACGTTACAACTAAAATGATCAAGCAGTATAAAAAAAACGGGTACATTTTGTATTTGCCGCTATTAAAGTCGCCAACTGTTGTTATTTATCGCTAAAAAATCCCTAGATATTGCACTTGCTCAAAGAATTCAACGATAGTGTCACGGAGTATAGATATAGGAGTCCGAACGGTATAGGCTTTTTCACGATATTTATGTACATAAAAATGAACCCAGAGAATAGTACATTTTTCTGTCACTCGCGGCGCTAAGAACAGTAGCGTACTGATAGTGGTCGCGATAGTGGTGGTTATAGTGGTCGCCTGGACTTAGTAAATTTCGACTTATAAGCCAAATTACTTTATGGTTGAGGTGCACAAAGAAAATTTTCTACCGTAATTTCTATGAATAGCAATTTTGTCCGCATCTGGTATGAGTTGTAAATTATCCGTTGCTATTCATGTAAATTACGGTAGAAAATTTTCTTTGTGCACCCCAACCATATGGCTTATAAGTCCAAATTCACTAAGTCCAGGCCATCACTATATCGTCCTTAACGAGAATAACGAGTACTCTGCCGATCGTAGCGCGCTCTGCCGGCAAAAGTTTTGTCCCTAAATTCGTGCCATAATTTTAACATTACGTTCGGACTCCTATATCTATACTCCGTGGATAGTGTGATGGTGTGGTGTAATCTTATCTCAGGCATCATGTAATTCATGATGTTTGTATGTGTGTGTGTATGTGTGTTTCATGTATGACTATGTGTGTGATAAACATCCTGATAACACCCATATAAAGGGACAAAGAGTGCATTTTATTTATTCGTAAATATAGTGGTGGTGTTAAATTTTTAATTTAATTTAGTTTGAAAAAGTTCTTCCCTTTTTTCCCGACAACACCACCACCCAGCCATTGTCGTCGTTGAAAGTTTGATGACCACAACAGTTGCCACCACAGCCAACTTTGTCATTCTTATTTGGTAAGTCTTTTCCTGTCGTTCATTGATACAACAAACCGGAAATGGTGTTGTTTGATTAGAAATGCAAAAATTGATTGTTGAAAAATTACATTCTGCAAGTATTATTTTTAGCCTCTAATTGTAGATGAGCGTTCTTGTTGTAATTACAGGTAAATTTTAGATAATAAAGTGAATCCGATTATGGACGAGGGGACACTGAACGATCTCCTGGAATGTTCAGTATGTTTAGATCGTTTGGATACGTCCAGTAAAGTCCTACCATGCCAGCACACATTCTGTCGGAAATGTTTAGAAGAGATCGTCCAAAAACATAAAGAATTACGTTGTCCGGAATGTCGGGTTTTAGTTAAAATAAAAATCGATGATCTACCACCCAACGTTTTATTGATGAGGATCTTGGAAGGCATGAGGAATTCATCTAATGTGCCAAAGAAACAACAAAGAATCATCCGGGGAACTACAACAACAACGGCCAATCAGATTCCGTTATTTGTTCAACAACACCAACTACAACAACAACAACAAGCCACACCGGAACGTAAAATTAACAACAAACAAACATCACCGCATATCCCAGCCACCCATCAGCCGTACGCCAAAGCGTTGTACGATTATGAACCAAAAGAACCGGGGTACGTTTGCTATTCAATCAAAAACAGGCTCTTTAAATATTTATTTTCATCAGAATTGCATTACATTTGCACAAGATAATTGTAACTAGATCAAATCTATATAATTAGAGTTCATTGTCGTTGGAGAAGTTGTGTAATATGGAATGTTGTTATATTTAGAAATTTAGAACTCGACTCCGCTATAATTAGATCTGTTTTTTTTCTTCTGTTTACAGTGATTTGAGTTTTAAAAGGGGCGATATTGTTTTCCTAAAGAAACGTATCGATGCCCATTGGTTCCAAGGTGAATGTCATGGTAAACAAGGACTATTCCCATTGAATTATGTACAAGTTATCACACCATTACCAAGTCATATGCCGCAATGTAAGGCTTTATATGATTTTCAAACTGATAAACATGAAGAGGAAGGTTGTTTGGTATTTAAAGAAGGTGATATTATCACGGTTATACGGCGTGTTGATGAGAATTGGGCTGAGGGCAAATTGGATGGTCGCATCGGGATATTTCCATTGACGTTTGTTGAATTGAACAATTTGGCCAGATCGCTGATGAAATTATCTACAAAGTAGGTCGATTTTATTGCACTATTTTTTTTTCTATACATAAATATGCATTTATACAAATTGTGCCTTACTGTTGTATTTTTAACGGTAGGGGCGTATATCGAGGAACAGGTAGCTATGATTCCTTTTAGCCCAGGACTATTTAAACAAATTGGGTGTCTTTCCCAAAATCTGCCCAATTTAATCGATTTTGCAAAGGGAAGCACCCGGACTGATCCAAACGAACTGGATGCGTAGTTTAAAGTAAATATATTTGTCGATTATTTCCCGGAAACTCCGGTCCGGCACCAACCAGATCCTGAAAACATCGTTCCTGCTTGTTTGTTCAACAAAATCATGTTTTCTGGGATTTTCGCCCTCTGATTAAAAATAGGTGCATTACAAAAGAAATAAAGATACAACTCGCTTCATAGATTTTTCATGAGTTAAAATGAAATGCTAGATTACACAACTTTTGACGGCTTATCTTATTAAATTGCAGACTTCAGGTTTTTATTATCATCTACTTAATTTTGTGAATTGTAGTTTCTCTCTTTATCTGATACACACGTTCGTCTATGGTTCCAACAAAATCGGGTCTTTCCTGGGAGAAAAAATAGTTTCTATCAATATTCCGAACAGTACTAAAAACATAAGAATAACAAAAACCGGACTATTTTTGACATCTCTTAGCTCTTCTGTAAATAAAGAACGCTTCCTGTAGAGAATGTGGTTTTTTAATTGGCCGCCCCTGTATACAATTATTATTTATTATTGAGAAATGCAATAATTTTTCTTGTTGTTTAGTTCTCAGCCGGGTCCGTCGCGGATCGCTCCACCAACTCCAACCACCGAAGACAGTACCCCATTGATACCAACTGATCATTCACGTGTTGTTGTACAACAGCCAGTGGTACAACAAAATTTACCAACTTCTGATTCCAGTTCAACATTAAGTTCAGGCACTTCCTCAACAACAACAACGACACCGAATGTATCATCAAGTAATACGTCATCGAATGCCAGTACAGCTCCATCATCGCCGGCATCACCGCCGCCACGAACACAACCAATTCCTAGAAATATGGCTCAGTATTCAATTAAACTCATATTATTTGAATAATTAAAATTAAATTGTAATTTTATAGGAAAGTGGATGTTTTAGGAATGTCACATACATCGCCTAATAATCATCAACAAACTAATAGTAACAACAAAGAGAAACGTCATAGTTTTACCGGATTAACAGCTATGACTTTTAATAAATCGTCATCATCATCATCATCAACGGCATCAGTAGCCGCAACCAATCACCACCGACATTCGGCTGAAATTTCCGGTAGTAATAACGAATTACATGACGACATCAAATTACCGGCAAATTACATTGCTCTATATCCATATAAACCGCAAAAATCTGATGAATTAGAATTGCGTAAAGGCAGTCTGTATATTGTAACCGAACGTTGTCAAGATGGTTGGTATAAAGGCACATCGGCACGTACCCAAAAGAGCGGTGTATTCCCCGGTAATTATGTGGCATATATCGATAAAAAAACCGGAACCATTACAAATAATGGTGGCACAATCAATTGTAACAATCAAATCGATCCGAAAATTGCTGTAAGTTTTACAAGAGGTGGTAAGAGTTCATCATCACAATCCACCTCATCATCATCATCATTGTTATTGTTATCGCCACGTCAACAACAAAGCTTTAGCAATTTACCACCAGAATTACCGCCACGTTCAATTAGTCCTGCTGTGAATCCAACAACGATCTCGTCAAGTTGGCACGGCCAACAGCAGGATAATGCGGCCTGTGTGGCAATTGGACGTAGTAGTAGTGCTATAATGCCTTCATCAGCTTCCACACAACAGCAAGTAACTATTGCTACTGCTGCTACTCCAACTAAAACAATTGATAAGGTTTGTTTTACATTAATTCCATTATCTGTCTATCCTTTGTTGTTTATTGTTTTATTGTTAGTTATTGGTTTGTATATTTTTGTTTTATCATCTAATTAAGTTGTTTGTTTTGTTCGAATTCATCACTTTTACTATAATTATTTGATTAACTATCCTTCAGAGCAAGGATCGTAAAGAAAAAGGTGTTGGCTTGATGCGTAGACTTACTAGTATAAAACGTTCAAAATCACCACCGCCACCATCAACGTATTCAATGGATAATCCGGTATTTGAAGATACAGTAGCTACAGCACATCCTGTACATGTCAGGTATTTTTCAATTTAATCTAATCTAATATACTAGATCGCATGTGTTGTAAGATCAACGCTTTTATGTATGTGAAATGCATGCTTAATATACTTTTGTGTGTGATTTGACACCATCCCAACTATTCCTTTAGGTCTGGATCTTGTCCAAGTCAATTGCTTCAAATACAACCAACTGTTGAACACCACCGTTTGTTTGGCTCCACATCACAACGTCTTAAACATAAAGAACGACCAAGTGTACTCACACATACTTTAAGGTGTGTTTGTTAATGGCACGTTATTAACCGATTCGCTTAATTTTTGTTTCGCTTTCATTTTCATTGCATAATTATTTGAGAATTTATGAATTTAACAAAAAAATATTGTTTATTTAGAACTGAAAATTCAGCCGGCAGTTCATGTTCAAGTCCGGATGTTGTACATCATTACAATAATCATCATCATCATCATCAACATCGTAAATCGAATTCATTAGATGCTAATAATGGTGGTGGTAATAATCATCGACAACAAACAAAAGCAACAACTGTTGTACATACGGTTAATGAATTGTTCCGTTGCGAAATCCCATATCCTCCAAATAGTGAATACGAATTAGAATTACAAAAAGATGATATCATCTATGTACATAAGAAACGCGAAGATGGTTGGTATAAAGGTACATTGCAACGTACTGGACGTACGGGCTTGTTTCCGGCAAGTTTTGTTCGGCCGGTTTAAGCAGTTTTTTTTTAACAAATAATCATAGTGTCTTCTATATTTAACCATGACCATTTTTATTTAAATTAACAAAATGCCATAATGGTAATTAATTAATTAATCAATTACAAAAGATAAGCAAAAGTTGTAAATAATTCTAAGATTTAAACGTATTTTATTTCAAATTATTGTAAGTGGTGTGTTGAAATACAAAAATAAGATACTGGATGTGTTCAAATTAGTGTAATTGTAAAACCTATTAGATTTTAATTATAACTAGAATTTGATGTTACCGGTTTATTTATTCAAAAGGTGATTGGTTGTTGTTTAGATTGTTTGTGCTAGGAATTTGTCTAAAAGTTTTCGAAGGGAACAGGAATTGCTGCAGAGTTTCTTAATTTATTTTAATAAGAAAGTATCGATTGAGCCAATACTGTTTTAAAATCAAATAAAATAATCTATATTTTACCAAAACATGTAACATTAGTTTTAATATAACAATAAAACAAGTTTAGTGTTTTAATTCAAAATTACCGCTAAAGTTAATTACAGTACGCAATCCTTAAGGGTAAACTACATACAACACCATCTATTGAAAATGATTGCAAGCATACCATATACAGTAAAGTCCTTAACGTAAGAGATTGTCTTGAATTATTCTGCTCACGGACCACAAGGTTACTAAATTTCGGTTGGTACACTTGAATCTGGTGATTTCATTGTTTACAGATGTGTATTTTCTCTTATCTCGAGATTACGTACTGTGTTTAACGACTAGTAGTCAAATCCTATGGTCAAATCTATTAACCCTTTGGTTCCTGAACCAACTGTACATTTTTCCTTTCCCGTGGATTTCTTTTGCACAATTTTGTGATTGTGCAATTTATTCGTCTAAAATTCTGTCTTCCTGGCCCTTTCATCTGAATTCCAGGCTTAATTGTTTGATCAAAGACCAAAAATAGTGATCTAAAGTTGGGCCAGTCTTATTTCAGAATCATTTGCATGTACACCCAATTGTGTTCTTGCACAACCATTTTTTACACGATTTTGATTTAACACGAATTGAAAGCAATCATGCTCTATAACTAGTTCTGCTAGCTACACTATTCCCTGGGTGCACCTATATAATACGAATAGTCTTCTATTTTTCCATATATGGAACAAGTTTTTCTTACACGAATATTTTTAACACGAATTCTTCGAAAACGTATCTATCGTGTAAAAACAGAATTAGATGTAATCGTATGCGTTCGTTGGCCTCAAAGAGAAAAAATTAGTATTCAGATAGCAGTTTTTAAGGGTTGCGACCCCAAACTGGTACGTTAAATAGTTCCTTCTCATTGACTTTTAGTTCAATCAAATATACAGAACAGGACTGACCAGAAGCCACTGTGAAGCAGGCAACTGAAGAGGCGTGAGTTTACGAAGGCATTTTTAAGTGCGTCTTTTACTTGATTTAGCACTATCCTCGTTATAATTAATTGGAAACAAGAATAGAATGGTCGTGACATTGTTGGATAATTATAAACTTGTTCTATCATTTGTTTGAAGAGCGGCGACGAATAAAGTTAGGGTATGCCTCTAGATAAGCTGGCGCCGGTCCTGGTAGAAATTACCGAAAATAATGCAGTTTTGTTGTTTATGAAAATTGCCACCCTTGAAAAAGTTGATTTGTTTTGTACAAAGTTCTATTCAATGATTAAAGAGATACGCAAATAACTTTCAGCGGATCTCTTCAGAGCCAGAATCATCTATACTAAACGTTAGTAAGACCAGCAATTTAGAACCACAGCATTTAGGAAACACGTTCACGTCCCTAGCGGTTTTGACGACACGGAAATTCTACTGCGTAATCTTCTTCATAGCGTTTTCGCCGGACACCGATGGAGTTTTGACGGAATTCCCGTGGAGTATTATAAACGAAATGTTGATCGTACAATCACAGAGTATTGCTTGTGTTTTGGCCGAGATTTGCTGGTGTTCGTAAGGGATTTTTGAGGGATAGTGTGAATACCGGCAATACTCCACAGGAACTCCGAGAAAACACCGCCAGAATCTTGTGTCGTAATTGCACAGAAAACTCCGCGTTTCGACTGCTAAAACACCACCTAGTTTCAGCCGAGATTTTTCCGTGTCGTCAAAACCGCTAGGGGAATGAAAAGAAAAATAAGATACATTCGCCACTTAATAATTTTGGTGAAAAGAAAGCAGCTAGATCACTGAAGGTGCTCAAGTTCGGGGTAATAAAGCGCCAGTACTGAGCCTCAAAAATGTCCAGAAACAGTCAGCAGCAAATGTTTCTTCTTAACACCGATCAGTGGCGGACTGAAATATATGAGAATTTTAAAATATGAGAGCTCATGGGAATTGGTAATTATCAGCACTAATCATGTAACTTCAACCGTTCGAAGGCGTAACTTCGAAGGAACATACGCAACCCTCACAGCTCTTAAAACTTTATCATGTAATGTAATTATGTAGTGAAGTAAATAGTCCAAAAAAAACAACCCGTGCCTCTGAAGAATCAACAGAAGATTATGACATTTCTCTGACACCTCTTTATTTCTGAAGACAAGAAATATTGTAAAATGACATTTTAATACTATTAATTCAAAATTACCGCCAGCGTTAATTATCGTACGTAATCTTTACGGCGACATCTGTCAGAAATGTGGTGATTTATTGCAGTCGTTAGTGCGCATGTCAGTCAGTGCGCATATGCGTACAATACCAATTTGATGCTAGCGCGGCATCATTCATTCAGATCGAGACAAACAACCGTACGAGGTGGATGTTATTAGACAATGTCGAAAGTTGGTGATTTAGTATGGTTTGTATTTGATTAAAAGTTTTTTTTTAATTCCGACGTCATTTAATTAATAATTAAAATAAAATTTAATTAATTTTTAATTTTTTTTAGGGCCAAGATGAAAGGCTTCTCCCCATGGCCCGGCCGTGTAAGTACAAACACAAACACACATTTTATATTCAACCCAACCGTTATTCCCTCCTGTTGGTTTGCGCGCGCGTCACTATACATATATATGTGGCTGATAAACTTGAATATTTCCTCAAAATAAAAGTCCAAATAAGTTGATTTTTATACTACCCCTATGAACATAACCTAAAATTTCCTTTTAATAATTATGCTAATTGTTTATGTGAATTGTTATTAGGTGGCCGAGCCGCGCTCGAATTCATCCAAACAACAAAAGAAGGGTTGGCAGTGGGTATACTTCTTCGGCAGTCAGAATTAGTAAGTAAATTGTTTTGTTTACAATTCTAATCACCACCACCACCACCCCCCTGTAGGGGTAGTTTTCTTTAAGCGTCGCCAATGATTAATTTCGTTTGTAATTTTCGTTTCTAGTGGCTGGATTGAAGAGACAAATATCAAACCGTATAAACAGTTCAAGGAACAATTCGCCAATGTTTGTAAAACTGCATTATTTAAAACTGCTATCCGCGATATTGAAGATTATATAACAAAGATAGAAGTAAGTCTATTATTTTTTATCCGATATTGTTGCGTTTTGACATGCCGTAAAATTGAAGTCCGGCCACCAGCGCCGGAAGTCTAATACGAAAATGCCTGTAAGAAAACTGAGGAACTTTGCGTAATTTCTAAATAGCAACACGATTTATGATGATACAGTTGTTATTTTTTCCTTTATCAAGTAGAAAATATTTATGTAACATTTAAATTTATTTATAAAAAAGCGTTATCTATCCAAGATGTTATCATAACAACAATTTGGGCGCCAAATGATCAAAGAAGTAATTCCTGTTTCTAAACAACTGTGTTACAATATATAACTGATGTTATAATAATATCGTGTTATACGAGGGATCGACTATTAAGGATATCATTAAACTACTTTGCCTCGTGTCAATAGTAGGTGTGCCGCAGTATAAGATCCTGCTGGTTTAACAGACAGATCATAACCCTCAATAAGGTAAACTTTAGGGCAAGTTTGAGGCAATTGTTTGTTGTATCAAATAAAACAAAATCTCAAAATTATGTTGTTTCAATAGGAACATCCTTTAACGGATGATAGAGTAGATATATTTCTGTACTTGAGTGCGCTTAAAAATTGAAAGTCGAGCTAAATTTGTATGTTCCTAAACATTATTAGCACATATTTTTCTATGCCTAATCTTTAAAATCCTAAAGTTAAGGACATTACAGACATTAGAAGAAAACACCTCACCTGTAGCCACTATTAAAAAGCTGTGCTATTAGAGTATAGTCAAAAATTGTAAATAATTTGGTACTTGAAGTTTGACCGGGACTACCATTATTCCTCTTCGAAAACTTCCGTTTGCAAAATTTCTTTCTGCAAAATCTCGATTTATTTTCTTTTTAGCTCGTTTTAGACGTTTCATCTTTGAAATAATCATTGATAAAGTATTCGTCCAGTGCAATCTTTCAATAGAATAAATCAATTGCGTTATTGAGTAATCTACCACTCGAGCGGTGTGTGGACTCATTTCGTTCGTGCTCTCAACTCCGCTCTCTTGTGCAATGGACAAATTCCCCCGTACTAGTTGCACAATATAGTATATCAGTCGGAGCAATTTGATAATAACTTTTTGCCACTTAGGCAATAGCTTCTTTATCGTCAGGATTAAAAAAACATAATTTATCAAAACACGGTTTACGATTTAAGAGAATATTTCGGCATCTTACTTATTTTGAGATACCCGATTTGTCGCGTTAAACGACCCCTCCCACTTATAAATCATCCTGCTTTAATAATAAAATAACTAAATAAAATGTTCTTGTATGCACTTGGAATAATTTTGAAGCGGAAGCCGGATTTTTGATTTGGTCTTACGTATAGTCTTCATGGTATCCTTCCTAGCTAAAAACGCCTCTCATATTATAGAAGGGGGACAGAATCTTAAGAGGAGTTTGTTCCTCACTAACAGTCACACCCAATGGAGTTTTGATCATGCACGCTTTAGTCTTGTTTTGCTACACGATTTTGGTAGTAATTTCGTACTATATAGACACAATCATTTTGAATAAATGAGTTTGTTTATAAAAGCATGTAAGCTACTGTGCGAAAGGCATAGGTTAGAACAGTGATTCCCAAAGTGTGCGCCGCGGCTCCCCGGGGAGCCGCGATACCGTCATTAGGGCGCCGCGAAATATTCAAATTTTCCAATTCTTGAAATTTTGCGCTTTTAAAAAAAGAAAGTCTTCCAATTTTTCAAGAAAGTCAAAAATTTAGAAAAAAATCTGATGTATTGAGGGCGCCACGGAAAAAATCTGATTATTTAGAGAGCCGTAAACCGGAAAAGATTGGGAAACTCTGGGTTAGAAAATTATGCAACTTTTAAATGCAGTTGCCATTTACAAATTCCAGGATACAACAATTTTTCTGGCAAAAAAGATGTCATGTCTGGTTGAAAATAACCAGATCAATTTTGTGAAATATAGAAAAGTCACTAAATGATTTCTATACAGAAAAACATAGATTAGCGCATCTTATTTTTTTGAGGCTAAACCGTCAAATTTGCCAAAAATTACTAAGATACCCAAAATGCCTCAAAGAAAAATATTTTCCTTGAGCGCAAAAATTGAGAACTCTCATGCCAGTCTAGACACTAAAAAGTTAACAACAATAGTTATTTGCAAGGTGGTAAAGTCATACTTTATTCGCGAGTGGATAAAGGGAATTTTTCCACCGTGTACAGTACAATATTTTTTTCAATACTTGTTCTTAAAATTCTTTTGAATTTATTTTATTATTTTAATTTTCTAATAAGTTACGACATTAATTACTCATACAGTTGTCAATGTTTGTTGGCTGCTATTGGATTTCTCTAAATAACTAGCCATTGTTTTTGTTTATTTGATGTCGGTTGCTTTGGGATTCTATAAACAACTGACATTTGTTTTTATTTATTTAGTTGTCAAAGACAACACTTTTATTGATCTCGATGGTAAAGTAGCACTTTACCGTTGAGGTGGGTAAAGTAGCTGAAATCATTTTTTTTTCTAAGGGACTTAATGTAGCAATTTTGGAAGCAATAGTTATTTACTATATAATGTGATAAAGTCATACTTTATCCACGAGCGGAAGTAAAGTGCTACTTTACTATCTAGTTTTTAGTCGATAAAGTACGACTTTTACAGCAAGTATTGAAAAAATAAAATCCTCTATTTATCCTAGAAATCTGTGTCCCAATCTTTTGGAGACATCCTGTATAAACAGCGGAATTTATAATAATGGAGCATTCATTAAGTTTTTTACTACAAAAGAATTATCATCGTAAACAGAGCCGGCCCGAGCTTTCCTGACACTCCAGGCAAGCTTATTTTCGGCTCCCCTATCCAGAAATTAATAATTGTAGTTTTGTATATTTAATAGCCGAATTCTTTGGCGTCTTTGTTAATTACTTTCCTATTTATAAAATTATTTTTTAACTAAATTTATGATCAAAAATAATTTCTTTTGATAACAAGAACAAAATCCCAAAATAATTATAATCCTCTGTTAAATTTTAGATAAATCCGTAACAAAAAAGTTTGGTGTCCCATAGAAAAGTATCATAAAATATTACGTATTAAAAAAATTCAAAACAATGCAAAAAATCTACCTTTTCGAATGAGAAGCTGTTGAGTAAAAAAAGACTCACAGTTTACATTCAGGTATTAGTTGCATAACTTCAACAAAAATTGAAAGAGAAACCATTATTATTAGAAGAAACGACATAATTATTTGAAAGGCACTGGCACTTACACTAGCACTAGACGTAATTAATTATTAATCAACAAAAAAAAATCACAATTTTTTAATCAAAGTCTAAAACCCAACTGAGCAAGAACGAACAAATCTAAAAAGGGTGTTAAGTAAACGGGAAAATATCAAAAATGTCTTTTATAAATAAAAATACGGCTACCCAAATGAAGAACCCAATACAGAGGAAGGGATTGGTACTAAGGGGAAACTTCAGAAAAACTTCCAAAAGTTGATTTGGAAAATTCCAGGTCCTAGCTAGAATTCAATTGCAAGGTCGCTAGGTAGAATTTTGACTGAGAGAATTTTCCAAAAACTGAATACCTTTTACGATCTTCCAGGATTGCAGATAGAATTCGACTCCTCTAAAAATAGCTTTTTTCCAGATTGAATCATATCTTCCGTATTTAGCAGCAGTTCCAAAGACTTCCAAGAAAGTACTTCAATCGCATATTGAAGAAATTCATCAGAGTTAAGACTGTTCTATGATTTGTTTTTTCAATTATCCTCTCATACTCCTCTTAAGAAAATGTTACACGTTCAGTATAGGATCCACTAAAAAATGCCGCTCTAGGCAACTGCCTGCTTTGCTGTGGTCTCGGGCCGGCCCTGATCATAAATGGCACCCCTATTCACATGACACTGCCATTGGAGTGAGAGGGTCAGATTTAGGATGATATTAAACAAACTTCAGGTTCCATTGAAATAATTTACAAACATATCATTCGTTTTTCGTATTTACCTTCAAAAAATGGAAACGCCTTGAAATAATTAGCTTCAGACGCTCATAAGCCTATAAATTGGCCTCTGGAGAGTTGTATGAAAATTATCGATGTTCAATACATACGGGGCCCTTGGGTCAGATGATACCCGATTGATATCTAATTCGATGCAAATTTTCACTTCAATAAATTTAGATCGAAATTGCCTTCATTCAACGAAATCTGTGATGTTCCATATCTACGAGGTATACTAACATTTTTGTTTGAATGTCTAATCGATGTCAGTTGTTCACCTGCGGTTTTTGGAAAATACAGCGGAATACAAAAATACATAATCTTGTCTGATTTTGTGACCTATGTAGAAACACATTCTACCATTCTATGAAGATTCTCTAAGTTATTACAATTAACCAACCAAAAAATAGCAAAATGCTGTAATACAGAAAAGATACGGCCATCTTATAATTGCTCTATAACTTATGCTTCAGCTGAAGTAGAATGCCGTAGATACAGCTCGTGAACTGATATTCGGGAGGCTACATCACATTTAACTTTATTTTCATTGAACCACATAATTTATTTTACAGAGAACTCAAATTTCCTATAAACTAATTCTGTTGATAAAAAAAGAAAAAGTAGGTTATTAATCCTGATTAGATATTGAAAAAATGCCAGAAGGTTCTAAAAGATTCAGGGATATAAGGTGCTCAAAGTCCGTGTAATTATTTTTTCTTATTCTTCGGGTTTGGAACAGTAACTTTTAGTCTATACTACTTATTAAATCAGCATAAGATAATTGCTTTTCTGCTCTTCTGAAACTGTCAGGTAATTTTTTTGTGCGCATTTCTTAATATCTACTTTGCTACAACATTACTTCTTTCCATTTAATGATTAACGTCTTACAGTTTGTGAAACCTCGTTCCCACTATTAACTTAGAAGTGTGGCCCCTGAAAAAAAAATCAATGACCCTTGATTATCGTTATTGCAATACAAATAAGATTCAAATAATTTTTGATAGGGGTCATTCAATATGAAATCGTCTGATTAGCGAAGCCGACTAATCTTAGATTTTGCGGTAACTTTGAGGGACTATTCTTTAGGATCCCAAAGAACAAAATTTATGCACATTTAATTTTTCTAAGCGACCCTTTCGGCGTATTTGAATTAAGACTTTCAAGAAATGTCATTATTATGCTTTATGAATTTTAGCCGTAAAAATTTTACCGTTTAAAATATCTGTAGGTTTGTGGCGGCATTTTGAAAGTGACAGATGGTAGTTTTCATGTGATCGATAAAATTTGTTCAGCTAATACCTGTCATTAACGAGATGATGCTGAAGAGACGTCTTTTTTACTCAGTTTTTGTGTTTTTGAACTGACTCCTAATGTAAGTGACTGATATTACTCAGAAATTAAGTGTACATATGATAGAAAAAATAAAACCAAGAATCAACCCGAATAGTCTACTCGTTATATACAAAATCTTGTAAATTTCATATCTTTATGTCGCATTCGATACGTTCTAAACAATAGTCTAAACAATGGAATTTTTAGAAATTTCAAAATTTCAAACAAAGAATTTGTATAGAAAGGGTGGGCTATTCGGGTAAATTATTGACTGCTTTTTATTTTATAATATGTATACTAAATTTCTGAGCAACATTAATCACTTACATCAAACAGTCGAGACGCTGTAGTCAGTTAAAAACACAAAAATTGAGCATCATTTCGTTAATGACAGGTATTAATTGAGCAAATTTTTATCTATCACATGAAAACTACCATTTTTCGCCTTCAAAATGCGGCCCCAAACGCGCAGATATCTTAAAAAGTAAAATTTTCACAGTTAAAATAGATAAAGCTAAAGAATTACATTTGTTGAAAATCTAAGATTAGAGGGCTTCGCCAATCAGACGATTTCATATGGAATGACCAGTGGCGTATAAATAGGGCCCGCAGAGCCCGCCGCGCGGGCGGACCCCCGAACTTTAGGGGCCCCACAATGTAAGAAAAAGAAAATATTTTCATAAATATGTGCTTATGTGCAAAAGAAAAAAACGAAAAAATTGTCTTTAAAAAAGTAGTTGACATATGAAATAGGTATTCTTCTAAAAACCTCCTATATACGTAGTCTAAACTTCATAGAATCAATAGTACTTTTGTTCTTATCTTAAAAAACATAACTAGACAAAATGTATATTGTTAACATCACTAAAGAGATTTGAATTAAAACATTAGTGGAAATAAATGAAGAAGAAATTATTTTTAAATCAAGAAATCTTGCAAATAAGTACCCAGAAGATACTGTTTAGTAAATAATTAATTTGAAGACTGTAATACTGTCAGAACATTCAGATGTAGCAAGTACCTACATAAGATTTGGCAAATTTTTTATTCGTAAAAAATAGATGTATCATAAGCAGTTTTGATGACCTGTGCACTGTAACAATTATTTTTGATACTTCCTGTTACTTCTACAACATTGAAAAAGTCATTTTGGAAATAAAATTTGATAAAAAGGTATTTGAGAAGCACAATATCACAATCTGGACTTAAATCTTTGAGTGAAAGCGATGATACACAAAATATTAATTTGGACGATATTATCACCGAATTTTTAGTAAAAAAAACGAACTTTTGAATAAACATACCTATTATTAAAATAATTGTAAATAGTTCAAGTGTGTAACAAATGTTTATGAGACAAATTAGTATCATTTTGAAAGCAGTGTATTGGGAATATAAGCAACTTAAATGATTTTATGTTATGGATCACTTTAATTTGTGGTAGTTCTTTTATTTTAGAGAGGGCCCCCGAATTTTTTTGCGGGCGGGCCCCAAGTAGCTTAGATACGCCACTGGGAATGACCCATAAACGAAAACGCTACTGAAAAAACTCTTTATTGACTGTCCATTTCGTATAAATAGCACATTATTGGTCCCATTGTTTTTTAAAGGTGCCCTGTAGTAAGTTCAATTGAAGAAGTCTATAGATATAACTCTCCAAATTTACTTCACTAAATAAAGAAACACAAACTTACAACAATTGTCCAAATTGCACATGCTTCCGCTGCTCAAGTAGTTCTTGGCGCTCAAAGTTTGAGGTTTAAAAATGTAAACATGCTCGACTCTAAAGGAATCTCAATTTATCTAAATATAATTGTTTTTAGCAATTAGTTAGAGAAAATTAAGCTATCGCAATAAAATGAAAGCTCAATTATTTTAGTAAGTTCCATAAGCATATTTAGGCATCTTGAAACCTGTCAAATACTAACAGCTACGTTAGGCCCAAAATGCTTTATTCTTTAGAAATATAAAACAATATTTCTGATACCCAGAGTTAAGCGTATCACAAACAAACTTCATATGATAGGGCCAAAGTTAGAGAATCAAAGCAAAACTCCATGAGATTTTTAAAATGATAATGTATTTTTTTAATAGGAAGATCCAAAATATGAATCCTTATTCGAAAGTTTGCTTCACGAAAAAGAGGATGAAAACATGAAAACACCTCCAATTCCATCCCCGAAAAAGCCGAAAAAGGTACAATTTTTCTTTCTAACTTATAACAAGACAATAAGAAAATTGTTTCCTTTTATTTATTTGTAAAGACATCAAGTGCAAAACGTCAATCATCAGAAACAAAAAATTCACCAGCTCCAGTTCCTGCAAAGAAACCACGACAATCACCAGTACTCAAATATGATGAGAACGGTGCATCTGAAGAACCATATGAAGAAGAAATTCTAAATCTACCACCTGCTCTAAATAAACCTGTAAGTAGTTGTTTTAAGTTTAAACTTAAAATACTTGCAAAACATATAAAACGAAAAACATTAAAAGACCAATCAAATTTTCTGATAAATCTTTAAAGGAATCACCACAAATTGATTTAAATGAAGTCTCTGAGGAATTGAAGAATAAAAATATTCGTCCATCATCGTTCGCATTCGGTTTCATGGGTTTAGGTGTAATGGGATCAAGTTTAGTGAAAAACTTGATCTATTCAGGACATACGGTGAATTTATGGAATCGATCATCTTATAAGGTAGGAGCATTTTTTTCTGTCACATTAATATCAATTAATTCAAACACAACAGTTGATTTTATGATTTATTTTTTAACATTTAATCATATCCGATCACAATTATTAACAATAGGATTTTGTTTTTTTTTTAATTTTAAATTAATTAATAATAAAAAATAGTTATATTTTGGTACCCGCTAGATCGAGAAAAATCACCCCCTATACCAGTGTAGATTTTCATTCAAATACCTATTAAAACAGATGGGTTAATTAATCGTTAAAGACTCAAAACACTAAGTCTATATGCTATTTATTCTACATAAAAATCAATCTGGAAGCTGATTTAGTTGTTAGGTCTCTCTTCCTCTAAAACTCAAAAGGTTTTTTAATAAAAAGATGATGAAAGAAACAATCTTGGGCGGTAGTAGTTTTTCATTATATTTCGCTCTTTACCGAGAAAGTTCAGTCTTTCTTTTAAATGCCTAGCAGTTGTCTCGTATTGTATCTCTCGGTGTAATTAAGTCGAGCGCTTCTTTATGTATCTTTATCGTCTCTTTTTTTTTTAATTTTTATACGAAACAAATAAGCATAAATAGAATAGCGAGATTTCTGCCTTTGGAGAGTAATGAATCGTCTTGGTTATAGTATAATTGGCACTACTGTGGAATTCTACACTGTGATAGTTTTTATTATTATTTTTTTAATAGCGTTACTCACATTTATCACAGCACATGTTGATTATTAATTTATGATAAATGAAATTAAATGAAGAGATGAAATATATATTTTATATATTTTTTTGAAGTCTGTTATTCTCTACAATGTTGTTTCATTTACTATTTCTTCAATATTGGCAAGATTATCAGTTTTCTTCTTTTTATTCTTCTGTTGTATTGTGTTGTTGGTAGCACTTGTTGTAGGCAACTCTGGTAGACTTGCACTTGCTTGTATGCCACATTGTTGACTTCCTGATGCTGTCAATAATTCCTCAGTACTATGTGAACTCTTTATACTACTACTACCACCGTTCGAATCCTTTGTTAGAATATCTTCTAATAGTAATTTTGGAGGTGGTGGTAATTGATCGTCTTCAATCATATTGATATAAATACTACCAGACTGATATATTGGAAGCACTCTTGATCCCAATGAATGTTCAGTAGGTGTATAATATAATGATATACGACTTTGTGTTATATCATCATCTTCATCATCATCATTATTTGTTCGTTGTTTGAATTGTTTCATTGAAGCCGCATGTTCTTCTTCCACCAATCCCGGTAATTCTTCAATTTTCGTCTTAAAATACATATCAATACTATTATCACCATTTAAATCGAATATTAATGATTCAGCACGTCCACAAGTACCGGCGCGACAATTTTCAAAATACAAACTTGGAAGATTCTCAAGGACTTTATTTAATGTTTGCTGTTGGTATTTGTACGTTTCACGTATTTGTAATACTTTATGTGAACTAAATTTACGTATTTTATTACGTTGAAATACGTAATTTTCACGTACCCAATTCAATTGTGTTGTTGAATAATCCCGTACCTTTTTTACCTGTTTAATTTAAAAACAAACGAAACAAAAAAAAACATTATTTATTAGTAAATTAAATAGGTGTGTAAATAAACTTGTTTACCTGATCACAATATTGGCCACGTAATGTTGTCAAATGTTGTGTTCCAATATCACGGAAATCTCGCAGATGTTTCGCTTGTGCTTGATAACTGTTTTGGATCCATTCCATTTGTTGGGCACAATTGTCCTTGATTCTATTGACCTGTTGACAATTCAATTAATTAATCGTATTGTAACATTTAAAAAAACGCGTAAAATCATGATGCTTACTTGTTGCGTGTAATTCTCACGTAAACGTTCCAACTGCTGTGATTTATATTGTTCGATATTATCTAATAATGCGTACAATTGTCGAGTGCGTGGTGATACACGATCGCGTTTACAGAAACTGCAAAAGTTGTTTAGAAGACCGAATCTGAAAATAGATGAAAATTTGCTATCATTATGAGAAAATAGATTTTAAGATTTTTTTTGGAAATTTCGCATGATTACATCCAATTCTAAATACAGTAAAACCTCCATTTAAAGATATTTTGTAAGATTGTATGGGGGGTCAAGATTGGCTCTCTCAGAATAACTACTCCATTCGAGACGAACAATTTTTTAAGCCGCTGTAAAAAGGAATTGGACAAAAATAAGACAAGTTCATAAAATTTTGATTTTGCTTCAAAAATAATGACAATGGCTATTTTAAGTCTGTTCCTCAAGCTAGAATTTCCGTATTAGAAAGTTAGTGAAAGAACTGGGGCAAAATTCTTTTAGAGCATTGCTTCTCAAAGTGTGGTCCATGAGTCCATGTACCGCGAAAATAAATGAAAATTGTTGCAAAATTGTAGTGTACGGCGCCAATGTGAGTGTTTCTTCTTTACCAAAGGTGTCATTCATGTGGCTTTAAAAAGTTTGAGAAACACAATTAGTATTTTTGTAAAGAATAGTGTTGATTGTCACTTAAAATCGATTTCTAGACGGAAATCTTAGAATTTCGTATTTATAGATACAACCGGGGAAAACTCTAATTGAGCAGTGCTTCTCAAAGTCGATAAGGTCTCTTCAATTGCTCCGCGAATAGATAGAATAAATGAAAATCGCTGCAAAATCGAAATAATTTGTTTATGAAAATGTATGAGTGACCAATATTGCCATTAATATGTCAAAATTTAGTGCACGCCGACTTTAAATGTTTGAGAAGCACTATTGTGTGGAGAGGTTTTACAGTGTATTTAATTATTGAAGATTCAAACGGAAACAGTTGTCTGGCAGGCTAAATCCAATTTGGCAATAATTTGCACCGGCCAAAATTAGATCGAGATTCTTAATAATTGAAGTGGAGCGATATAGGTTGAATAATACAAAACAAAAAACTTACCGTCTGAGTAGAGTACGTAAGAGTTGTACTGCTAAAGTTAATCCTAAGAAATAAGTGGCACATTGTAGTCCAACAATTAAACTCAATATTCTAACATTATTCCAATCAGTTGGATCAATATGTAATAAAACAGAATCAGTTAAATTAGCAATCGGATTACTAGCATAACAGATATAACGTCCACAATCTTGTCTCGTAACATTTTTAATTAACAACGTACCATTATCAAGTATTTGTATCCTTGGCGGTATAATACGTATTGGTATGAAATGTTGATCGTGTGCATATGGATGATTTTCAAATATATCAGGTATTGATGGATCAGGATTATAATGATAGATTTGTCTAGATGGTGTTACCCATGTTATTGATGGTGATGGATTTGATTGGTGTCGACATTCTAATATTGCATCGCTATTTAAACGATATTGTTTCGTTGGTGTTTTATAAATGATTTTCGGTGGTGTACAATTTAAATGTTGTAATGTTGCTAACATATCATTTGGATATGCATGTGGACCACAACTTAAATCACTCAATATTAATTGATTTAAATGTTTCTTTTCTTGATCATCTAACCATGTTTGAAACCAATACATACGACAATCACATGCCCATAAATTATTCGATATATTTAAATATTTCAATTTCGTTAAATTACGTATCGATATTGGTAAATATGTTAATTGATTGCCGCTTATATCTAAATATTGTAGATTTGGTGTATCGGATAATACGTAATTTTCAATTTTCTTCAAATTGCGATTGTTGCGTATATTCAATTTTAATAAATTCGGTATACCTAATAATTCACTGTTGTGTAATTCATCGATTTTCGTATTATCTAATGTTAATGATCTTAATAATGGACTAAAATGCAATAAACCAAACGTGAAATATTTCAATTCATTACCACTTAAATTCAATTCTTTTAATTTGATTAAACCACGAAATATACCATTATTAACATTTTGTATTGGATTATTTGCCAAATTTAAATATTCTAAATTATTTAATGAATCAAATAGACCTTTCGAGATTTGTTTTATTGAATTATTTGATAAATCTAATTTTTTTAATTTCGTTAAATCGGCCAACGAATTCGATGTTAATTTCAATATTTGATTATTATTCAATAATAATGTTTCAATAAAACGATTAAATTTGAAAAAATGATCTAATATCGTTACTAATTGATTATTCGATAAATCTAATAATTTCAAATCGTACATTGGTGCAAATACTTGAAATGGTATTGCTAATAATTTATTATTTGATAAACATAATTGAACTAAAGTTGTTAGATTTTTAAAGACATTCCTTGGTAAATCATCAATTTGATTATATGATAAATTCATAAATTGTAATCTTTTAAAATCGTCAAATTGATAATCGATTAATTTCGTTAAATTATTTGCAATCAATTCTAATCCAATCAATTCATTATGTTTCATTAACAATTTATCTACATTTACATTATAATTATTACTTTCGATCCATTTTAAATATTTAACATTCTCTAAACTCAATGGACCATTGATTATTGTGACATTCTCAAAAACAATTGTTGTAATATTTGTTTTATTATTAATTAAAAAATGTTCAAATTGATTAGCATCATATTGATGATTTAAACATTTCAATGTTTTATTTGTTATAAAACAATTCTCTAAACCACCATCATCACCATTTACATATTGTTTTATTAGAAATAAAATGATAAATAGATTATTTATTATAATAAAGTTGGCATTTCTTAAATACCGGAAAATTTCCATAATTTTATTATAAACATTGTCCCATCTGTTGTAAATTTATAGAAATTTTGTTTAAATATTTTTTAACAAAAAACAAGTGGGACCTGTAACAAGAAAAACCAATCATAGTCGGCTATGATAATAACAAAACAAAAAAAAAAACGGTGGTGATTTAAATAAATTTTACGTTAAAAATCGACACATGTTAACTAATTTTTGCTCTTTTAACTGATAAAGAAACCCTACACTTACCACTTTCTATATAACGTAGATCAAATTGGGAGAGCCTTGAAATGATGAAAAATCGCACGAATTCTTGTAAATAATAAAACTAGCTCAATTAATCGTTTTGTAATAAGAAATAATTTGTTATTATTTTTTTGTTGTTGATAATGTGTTGTTTGGAAAATTTTTATTTTTATATTTTGGAAAAACTATCTGCCTGCGAACATGACTCGTCGGCTCGCTCACTAAAACCAGCTGCACAAATCTAGTGGGGTCTGAAGTATATGGACGATTCCATTTTCTCGACATTCGAGGTATGGTCGGTTGTATACGAATTTATAGCAGCCATTGATATAAATTTAGTATTATAAAATCGGTAAAATCAACCAAGTAGGCTTAGCTTTTCTAATTATTTTTGTTTATTACTATTATTATGATTCTTGATAAATGTTTTTCAACTCTTGCTTCTACAAAATTTTAAAAAAAACCATTTAGAATTTTTCTAATTATTTATTGTTTTTTAGAAATTTTTGAATTTGTTGTTACTCAATTGAGTATTAATTTTCATAGTAATTGGCAATAGAAAAACCGTTACGATACGCAACGTTAAGAATACGACGGGAAGTCTCTCTATCTTTAAGTGTTTGTGTGTTTGTGTGAATGGATCGATAACGTTAAATGTTAAATAGAGATGAATATATAGACATAGCTGTTTTATAGAAAGAAATATTGCTATAAACGATCAATTTCGTTGTTTTCTCTCTCACTTTCTTCTATCGATTGAATGATTTTCTATTTAGTTATCTAATGTCGAATACAGTCCATGACCTTTACTTGGGGATTTAATAACAATTTTATCAATGTTTACATCGAATTATATACAAAACTGTATGAAATATTTCAACTCTGAATAAATAGTTCCATTACGGAAATTGCGAAATAGAAAGTTCTTCAGCAATACTTTCCAGTAATTGGGTGGAATTTTTGTAAAATTCACAATTATCTACTTTTGTGGTTGATGCTACAATGGGTGTTTTATTTTTATTATACAAGGAATCGCTTCTAGAATGTCTCCCTAATACAAATTTTTATTGTAACATTATCGTTATTAATTCAAAATGGCGTTAATCTTGACGTACGCATACAATCTAGTAGGTCATGACCGTTATGTATACAACAAAAAAGACATTGTTTTTAAGAATGGTTTGATTTTCTTTAACAATTATTTTTTGGTTAATTCAAAATGGCGCCTCTATTAGAATTTGACGTAGCTTTAGTTGTCCTTGAGCGTTGCTACGCAATCACAAATAACGTATGCTGTATTCAACTGTTTATTAGGATAACAGTTGGGAAAATCTTTTTACCACAAATTCCATTTTTTCTCAATAATTTTGTAAATAAGATTAACGTTTATTGAATGTCTCTTTATCATTAATGTTAATTATAACACGCTACAATGTTGATTTGTTTATTTTGCATTAATAATTTGTTGATATATAATTTATTGCTTTTTAGATTGTATCATTAGTGTTTTTTTAAATTTTGTCCTCGTCTTTTTGTTTTAAAATTATTAATAATCTTTAATGAAACATTCCAAGAACATGTAAATGAATTTATCGCTTCCTATTAATTTGAAACAATAAAATAGAATTTTTAATCATTTTAACAATAGAATAGTTGCAAAATCTTTATAGAATTAAATTGCAAAAAAATTATTTTTGCTTATTCCAAAAAAAAAATGTTGACTGATAAGAATAATGTATACAAATTTCTCCAAATCTACATAATATTCCAGGAAAATCCACCCATTTTGGAGCAGTTCATTTGTTTTGTAGCTGGTAAAAGAAAGTCTTCGATTAACTACTCTTTTTTGTTATATCTACAGTAAAACTTCGTTATAATGCCCCCGTTTATAACAATTTTCCGGCTATAACGCTTTTATTTCTTGGTCCTGGTCCCAGCAACAATTTGTAGGAATATGTAGTTTGTTTTCCCTTTAATTAGAAGAAGTAAAATACTTGCAGTTTTTTTCTTATGCCCCTAGAAAAGCATTATAACTGTTTACAGTATTACTGTAAACAAATCCGAATTTTTTAGTATACTGCGTTCACTATCAGTAGGGACACTTGCATGGCCAACGTTTGTTGTGTCGATATGTTACTGTGAATGTCCGAAATTTGGTGAATGTCGACATTCACATAGACGCTTGGTGTATGTCCGAAATATTTGCTAATACCCTTATTTCTGAGTTAGGGCGGTTACTATGATGCGCAGAATATATTTCAGTTAGGTTATTTTTAATATAGATTTAATCTGCCTAATATTCCCCACTTTATCTACATTGGTTTCTAGAATCCCACTTTCTAGTTACACCATCAGGTATGCAATTTAGGAATTTTGAAGTCTTAATTTTGTATTGAAATAATGACCTGTGACGCGTGGCGATGTAGAATTTGAAATTGTTCATCGAAAGTCCGAATGTACAACAATGTAATGAAATATTTCGGACATACACCAAACGACTATGATGTGAATGTCGACATTCACCAATTTCGGACTTTCACAGTAACAGATATATGGGAGAGAATACTCCCGTCCCCCACGCACTTCTGCACCAACGTGATAAGCACGGACTTTAACATCGGTAAGGTCCGTTTAATGTGGAAAACATATGTTCCAATATATCCAAATTTAATCACAAAAATGCTCAAGGTTTTAATTGAAAAACAGATATTGTGTAAACAATAACAAAACAAAAATACAATTGGCAAACATTTTTGTGAGAATTAAATGAAGTGAACGCTGGCGTTCACTATCGACTATTCGTATCGATAATCGGGATTAATAATAGCAAGGCGTATCATCTTCCACATTTTCATCCTTTATACAAGAGAACATCCCTACAATTAATGTTGATGAGAATATGAAAAAGGGTTGAAAAAGAATTTTTAATCTTTAGTCGAGTGAAATTTTTCAAACCACAAATCTTTCACAATTTTATAGGTATATATCGCTGAAATTGTGCTATATGTATTACATATAAATAATGAAAATATATGAAAGATGCCGTCAAAAGTTGCTGCTGTTCATTTTTTCACTAGCATGTGTAGTTTTCCTGTTTACAATTAATGAAGTAATTTACTGGACACGTGTGTAACAAAAACTCTATCGTCTCATTTTTTAATAACGTACAAACGCAAAATGTAGAACTTTTCGCATTAATGCCAACTAGTGCATTAATTCATGCGTAAAGGCTCAGGTGTGGTTATAACATTGTATAGTGCGAGACTTAGTTATAGTGAATTGACTTATAAGTCACTAAATTATTTTATTGCTACCAATTGTAAAGATATAATTTACACCGCTTTACCAAATGCAGTACCGGTCCGAGAGGGCATGAAGGATATTATTATAGTGGAGAAGGCGCATGGAACTCTTGTTTGCCCCGGACGCAATTAATTCTCGATCCGGCTTTGGCCAAATATTCCGAAAGCTCTTTGTATCTGTAAAGCACGTAGTTGTAGAAAGTCCAAATTATAGTAAAAGATCTTTTGGAGACAACCGCTAAGAGTTGTAAATTATATTTTACAATTGATAACAATAAAGTGGATCAATTTTTTTGTTAAGATCTATCATGAAATTTAGTAACTTACTAGGCAGTCTACTGAAAATTGTTTGGTACTATACATTCAGTATCGATGCAAGTGGATATAAAGATTGTCCATCGCACAAGGACGTCTGTGAAAGGGTACGTCGAATTAGATCTAGGTCAATGGCTCCCAAGTTTATTTCTTTGCGTACCGAACACATAATTTGGGGATTTCCAATTTTCATTGACCTCCAAAATTATCGAACAATTGTAAGATTCCAGACACCCAAATTAAAACTAAATTAAAAATCGAAACTTCTTTTCACAGAGAGACTGTAAACTTTTTTGGTTTTGTTGTATTAGAATAAAGTCCTATGAATGGTTGCCTTTTCTTTATTTAATTCTTGTTAATCCTTGCCAGAAGAAAGCAGACAAGCCATTAGACCATTAAAACGAACAATTAAAGGCAGCTTTTTGTCTGTGAAAGAACATAGCTGTTGCTAGAATGGATAAAATAAATTTGTTTCGAAAATCATAATTTTGATAAGCGGAATAAGTGCTGTGCGGCTTTCCAAAATGTTGATTGAAGAAAGACGATCTTTTGTGATGTAAACAAGCACTAATCATCTTTGATCCCTCTCTAACAATAAGATTATGTATAAATGAAATATTAAATTGATTAATTAATTAAATAAATAATCAATTGCAAAATCCACGAATCTAACTCGTTTATTATTTCACAAGTCCTTTTGTAGCCCTGAAATATACAAGTACATATATATCTTACGCCAATTCGGGCACACGGCTGAACAACTGAGCGACCGAACTTTTTGTTTACTGTGGCTCGCGCGATCGGCAAATAGCGTGTAGGCCAAGGAGCAGAGCCGGACCGAGACTAAATTGCACCCGGAGCAAACAAGTGTTTCAATCGCCCTTTTTGTTATATAATCATTAATATTCTTCATATTTAAATAGTTCGGCGCCCCATTCGGAACGGCACCCGGAGTAGATGCACCCATGGCCCTCTCCTCGGACCGGCACTGCCAAGGAGTAAATGAAATTGAAAGTGTATTGCCCAAGTGCAACCTGGCACTGTATATGTTATGAAAAACTGTAACTTATCCAAAGCGCCAATGAATTGATAATTTAATAGAAGGTGAGGGTCCTTGTACAACTCCTAAATCAATGCTTTGAAAACGTCGTCAGCTAAAACAAAACAGAATTCCGTACATAAAATCGTCTTAACAGCTGTAACTCAAAATTTGACAGTGTTAAACAGAGTTCTCATTGAATTACTTATTATTTGCAGGGCATTGATTTTTATATTGTGTATGTGTTTGTGCAGTAAAACTGTAAACATTGAATGAACCCTAACTGTAAAACTCAAATACGATACAAGGCAGTCGGATCTAGTATTGGCAGGGAGCGGAGTAGGTGGGGGACAGCTGATTTGTGTTGTTAATTGCAAAAATAGTCAGTGTAAATTTTATAATTTTCCAAGAGCCAGTTGGAAATTAGAGAAAACAGAAAAATGTTGTTTTTATAACGAATGTTTACTTTTTACCACTGATTTTACATATCTCTCACAATTCTCGAGCATGTCGTTTTGATTGCGCCAATAATCCAGTAATCCAATAATCCAGTAGTCGTTTCACTGGCTATTTGTGGGCGATTGGCTAATATCTGTTGTCTCGATTTACTCTCGTCTTCCACAACTAGATGTACCTAGCGGATTTAATATACAAATAGTTATGGTATTATGTGCCGTTTCATGTAACTTTGTCCCTCATAAGGCGTGGCTTGTGGATGATTATGAAGCTTTTCTCGGTGATTTAGTTATGAAACGGAGTATAATTTGAACTATTTAATTGCCAAAATATATTACTTTATGATACGTGCCATCGTGCAAAAAAAAAGTTAAACTTGTGACACTCGAACGGTTAATAGAGCTGTTAAAATTTTTCGTTGAGTCTCAGTCGAAAATAATGTTTAGAGTAATGTTTTGTTTATTTGCAGTGCGACAATATCAAGAGCCAAGCTGATAACAACCAAATGGGCTTGGTGCAAACGTTTCAAACACCTTGTGATGTTGTCCAGAATTCTGATATCATCTTCAGCTGTTTAGCGGATCCACGTTCAGCTAAAGAAGTAAGTTCTATCTATACAATAATACTAATAATAGTAACAATAATAATAATAATAATAATTTTCTATTTATTTACATTATTAATTTGTTTGTTTGTTTTTTTGTTGTGTTTTGTTTTGCTGTAGGTAGTAATTGGTAATTGTGGTGTAATCCATCAAGCCGATGGTGATAATGCTTTACAAAATAAAGGATATGTTGAAATGACATCAATTGATCCAGATACATCAAAAGATATCTGTAATATAATTGAAAGTAAAGGTGGTCGTTATTTAGAAGCACAAATGCATGGTAGTAAAAAACAAGCAGAAGAAGGTAATTTAATTATCTTAGCGGCTGGTGATAAAAGTCTCTTTGATGAATGTCAAACATGTTTCAAAGCAATGGGCAAAACTGTATTCTATTTAGGACAAGTTGGTTCAGCAACAAAAATGAATTTATGTTTAAATATGACATTAGGTGTTATGTTAATGGGTTTTACAGAAAGTTTAGTATTAGCTGAACGTTGTGGTTTATCAATAAAAGATTTTCTAGAAATCTTTAGTTTATCAGATGGTGCAAACAATTATTTAATACGTAAAGGTAATGTTATCTTACATAAGGATTATTCGAAGAAGGAACAAGCATTAGAATATATGCAGAAAGATTTAAAATTATGTTTAGACATGTCGAATAATGTTAAACAGAATTTACCTGTTGCTTCAGCGGCTAATGAGGCATATAAACATGCTAGAAAGTTAGGCTATGATAATCATGATGTTGCAGTCATTCATAGGAAATTGAAACAATAATTTTATCAACATTTATTATTATTATCATTATTATTATTATTATAATTATTATGATATAATCAGATAATTTTATTATATCAAGTACTATTTCAATTATTTCTTTGATGCACATTTTTTTATTATTATAATTTTTTATAGTTAATTTAATAAACAGTTTGTGAATTCTTTGTTATTTCCAAAAGTAAGGGTTGAACAAAAAAACAGATTTGACAGAAAATTCTAAGATTTACAATCCATCTAGTAATTTTTTTTATTTTTGTTTTGTTTCTAGAAATTGAAACAAAATATTATTGTAATGTGCTAATAAATAATGTTTTAATAAACTTTTTTTTTCTTTTGTCTAGTTCCCATTATTATTATTACTATTATTATTATAATTATTATTATGATTTTAGAATGTATTGATGGAAAGTATCCTTAGATTTGGGTATGTCATTTAAATTTACTTGTATTTACGTTTTCTTTTTTATTGTCTAAATAAAATTATTAATAAAAAATTATGTTGTTGTTAGATGATATATCCATTATTATTACAATCCTTGTTTTTGTACCAGTTATAAAAAGTCTAAGATGACACGGATATCCAAATTACACGCTCTTGTATTACATTGTCGATTTATAGCACGAATCTAAGGGGGAATGAGTTAAGAGATTAAAGTCAAAGTCGTATATACTAAATTCATTGATCAAAAGGTACCTAGATTTAAGTTGGTACCCTTAAATATAGTTATATTTCTAGGGATTTTTTTGTTTGTTTCCATATCTCCGCTTACAGTCCTAAAACTACATACTTTATTTAACCAGACATCTGTCAAATCTAGTAGCCCTTTGATTGGTGAATTTAGTATACACGATGGTGATTGATTATAATCAATATAATGGGATAATAATTATTATCCTATTATATTAAATCTGGTTATCTGTAACAACTTTGGGACATAAGGCAAGCAGTTACATCTTTTGTTAACATATCTGTAGTGCCCTATGATAACTTTGACTCTAATCTCTCAAGTCATTGCGATCACTATAATTCTGGAAATAATCCGTCTTTGTCTGATACATTAGACAACAAATCTGCCTGTCCAGTGTCGAGGCTAAGGACTGGCCACGGGGGCTTCTATCAGGGGTGCAACCTAGAGAGTACGCAATCGCAGATTAAAGTTATTGTATTGTTTCTCTTTCTACTAATTAGATTTGAAGGCGCAAAAATTCAAATCTTGCCCTGGGCGGTAACTACTATGCTGTGCCTGTATTTTCGTGATTCATAAGTTTGTTCAATTCATACTACTGCGCTAAGATGAATTGTCGACAATTCCAACCTTTTGCATACTTCAATAAGGATTTTGTATTGAAAATGTAGTACATTTCTAATAAAGTTATGGGCCTAAAATAATAAGTCTAAGAAAGTGACCATCCCCCATTGTGCAACTCAATGCAATTAGTTATAGTTGCAAATAAAAATATTGCAGCAAATACGCGAAATTACTAGTAGATCTTTTCTAACACGATAACTCGTAGGAGAGACATTTCACATGTCAACGGTAACACGGAATTCTAAATCAACAGCATTTATTGTGTGATAAGAGATCGTATATCAAGCTACATTACGATGGAGCCTTCTATAGCACTATGTATATGTATTTACAAAAAGGAATTACTATACTAACAGTAAATATTGATTAATTTTTGTATGGCTTATACGTGTTGTGTAAGACCTACAAAAATTTATGCTATTTTGGAAATGAAGAAAAAATTGTTGGCATTATTGATAAGCAAATGATTACAACGGCTTATCAGTGTCAGTAAATTAAAGAGTACTTTAAATTACTTAATTATATACGTATTTCTTGTAATAACAAGATTGCAACTAATTACCGTGTTATACAAGCACAAATTTTTGATAAAATTACCTATTGTAATTAAGATAAGGTATAGGTACACAAAAAAGTGTGCTGATCGGGTGCAATATATTGCGGGCGTGTTAAGAAAGACATTACAATCGTGTTGAGAAAGACTCGGAGACCGTAAACGTATTCCACTTTAATTCGTTTAAATTCTCGATGGCACGCTTGAAATAGCATACGTGTTATGTAGGAGTCGTGTATCAAAAAGCGTGTTACAAAAGAATCAAATTATCTAAACAGTTAGTATTATTGATTAAACAAGAAACTATCGAATTTCATCAATTACACCATTTTTTTTTAGGACATCTTAAAACATTCATAGATCACGTGATAGTAACCGATTTACGATTTATAATATTGGAAAAATAATTGATCAATAAACAATCAAACTATTTCAAAATCAAGTAAATAATTAATAGTGGGAGATAATTGTTGTACAAAATAAATCATGCAGTGAAAACAATATGTGAAAAATTTCCGAGAGGCGTAATAATTTAACCTCAAAGATTTCAACGCCATCTATCGTCGATAGCTTGCAAATACTCGATTTTTCTCAAATATCTAGCAAGAAAGTCATCGGGAATTTTCTAGATTTTTCCATATTACAACCAATCGAAATAAGAGAAATGAATAATTTTTTCTAAGGGAAATTATCCATTAATATCAATAATCGAATAAATATAGAAATAATCGTCTGTCATGACAAATCTAGTAAGTCATGACAATTGTCATCCATTTACCGTTCGTGTAATTTTTTTTTGTTATTGGTTCTTATAAACATCCATCTCTGTCCAACTCACTGTTTCTGTATATTTGCAACACTCTCACATGTACGTGTGTGTTTGTGTGTGCGTTGTTGTGTTTTTGCGCATCTTGATGATGTCCTCGTGTCGACTCAGGCGCACCATTGTTGATGTTCTCTTGTCTCTTATGCCCCGCCTACTATGTTCTTCATTCCTCTCGTCTTGTTAACAAAATATCCCTAAAAGTGTTGATCGTATTTCGTGCATTTAATTTTTGTTTTCCGTTTTATCATTCGTATGTTATTGATTTTGATTTGGAATTATCAACGATCAAATCGTCTATGAAATTAAATTGAATCGAATTAATAGAGAAAAAAAAAAGAAAACGGTAGAATTTCGTTAAAATACACGATACATTCCATACGCGAAATTCGTTTTTATTAAAGAAAAATCAAAGATTTCTATTTTCGTGTGCGTGTGTATGTGTGTATGCGTGCATTTGTGTTAGTGTCTGTATACACAGTTTTTCGGTGAGTGGATGTTGTTTTTTTGATAAAATCGCAGTGAACTGTGCTCTTCAATTGTTATTAAAAAAAAGAAAAATGATTGGTTTTTGTTTTAACGTTGCGTTTAACATTGAATAATTTATCAAAATAAAATCGTGTCGCGATTGTACGGTGTGGTTTAGTTATGTGATTCGTTAATGGTTTGTTTTTCTTTTGATTTTCTGCGAATTTACACTAGAACCTTCCAAAAATCGTATTGTTTGGTTGCATAATGGACCATCCATTTACAACGTGATAACGACGATAACAACAATAATCATCAAGGAACTTTGTGTTTGATAGAGTTTTCTACCGATTTTTGTGTGACAAAACAAAAAAGCCCAAAACTGAGAAAAAATGGGATAATTGTGGCATAATGGAGGCTTTGAGACATTACCCGGATAGGTGAGTTTCGGTTTTTTTTTTGCTGTCCGAATTGGATTTAACCATTCCGCGCCTATCTTTTTATAAATATTTGTATTTTTACAACGCAAATCAAGGCTAAATTACAACCAATTATTGTATTTAATCATGAAGAACATTTATGTTAGATACGTAATAACAATAATCATAATTATTGCAATTATTTCATAAACATATCAATCAAATTAATCGATATTGAAATTGGGTAAATCTAAAGAATAAACCAATGCAATGTCGCCAATATTCTAATCTAAGTTTGTTCTAATCGGTTCTACGTGAATTTATGTTGGCATCCCTCGATTTCAGTTGTTAAATAACTTAATGTTCATTTGTTCTAGAAACGTCAAATTATGCAACTGGACGCTCCAAAAGTCCCCCAAGTATAGGGACTCTAATTGCAAAGTCGCCACTCTATATTAAAAAAAAGAGACTCCTAACGAACAAAATTTCTCCAGAAATAACAGTGGCCTGCAAAACACAACCCCAATAATAACAAATTTAGTGGTTATACTAAAATAACCGAAGAAATGCGTAGGGACTTTTGGAGTGTTCAGTTGCCTAATTGGCGTTTCACGTTTCTCAGATAACGACTGAATAGAGTCTATCTAGAATTTTCGACATTAATGTTAACACTAGTGTGAAAAGTGCTTAATGTCATTGTTGTATTTATGAAGCAAGTAGTAAAAATGACATGTTGCAAAAGTAAATAGAATAAAATCACTTTTAACACTTGCCTTAATCTTAACTATAACTAATACGCGATTATTTAACAAATTGAATCTTTTCATGCGATGAAAAAACGATAAAACTTCCGGTATTGTTAATGAAACTAATAGCCTTTGTCAGGGAAGACAATTAAAATATAGTGTAATTATCTTTAGTACTTGTGTTAACAATTTTGTACTTTTATATTATTAATCTTGTAATTGATAAGTATAATAAAAATTACAATAATTAATCCAAAAAGTGGATTTGAGACTAAATCAAAATGCTTCTAGAGATATCTATGAGTAGAGAGCGAAAGTGTATAGTAAACTCAATGACTTAAAAGATTAGAGTCACATCTATCATGCTTTAAAATAGCCACATATATTCATGAAGATCGCAGTTGGTCTAATTTTGTTATTTTAACTTTAATCTCTTAAGCCGCTACAGCCATTATAATTGTCGAAGTTCGAAATTTACTTGCTACCTTTTGTTTCAATATGTAGGTTTTCATTGCAACATAAAAAGCTAGATCGATGTCACCTTAGTAAGACTCATAAAGCCAGAAAATCTATCGGAAAGTCTTACGTATTATGATATTAGCTTCTTCAAGTAACTGGCTAAAGCGAAGCCAATTACCAAAAAGGTTTTCGTAACCTCCCCATTAATGTATACGTTGGAACAGATAATCTTATTCAGACGTGTTTTTTCGTTTAGTAGTCAAGAACACCTGTTTGGATAGTCGGAGACTTTACTTCAAATCCGAATCGCGGAGTTAAACGTTTTCCTTGTTCATTATTAAAACCAGGAAATCCGAAAAGTTTGTACATTCGCTCTTGATCAATGCCATACGCTTAACACCCAGTGGACCTAAAAAGTATCAACATAAATATCAGTTCTGTAGCAGTAATCGTTTTAAACTTGATCCAAAGAATCAATATGTTCTGCAGGTCGTAATTAATCTTTTCGTTTATTTTGAATCTTACATAAATCAAATTCTTCAATGTTGCCCTATCGCATCCGCCAGACATGATCCTATGGATGGGATTCAATGAAAAATCTTCCAGTCTTTATCCAATAACGTCTGTGGTTACGAACAAACTGCTCACAATTGTAGAAATATATAGTTTACATTTCTCACCAGTCGGCCTGAAGGCTCTTTGGATCTCGCACTATAATATTCCCCATCAGCTACTATTCTGCGCTTTACTTTGATTATTTTAGAAGTACACAAGCGACAGAATAAGCAAAATGTATGTACTTTAGATATCCAAGTTATTGAATTATGCCGAATTTACACGGGGGCAGTGGCTAAAGTAAGTAACTTAAGCAGGCCACTAAATTTACTCACTGACATTGTGTAAACGTTTGATTTAGTACTAAAGATAGTGAAAAAAAAATAGTAGATACTAAATCAAACTTTCACACGACAGTGGATAAATTTAGTGACCTGCTAAAGTTACTTGCTTTAGCTACTGTTCCCGTGTAAATTCGGCATTAGCCAAAGATACTACATATTTTTCTTATTCTGTCACTTGTGTACTCCTAAATGAAACGAGCTATAACAATGAAAAGTGTCAAAAGTAACATTTTATATTGATGATCAGTTTTAACATATTAGTGGTGAATAAGATCTAATAATAATAATCATAATAATCTAATTTGCATTTATTAATTTTTATTCAATCCCTCCTGTCATGTCCTAATAGAAAATTACGGCAAAATCTGGGAGAAGTGGGATGAACGGAATAAGTTGATAAAGGTCAGTTTTTTAATATCAGCAAGAGAGTTTCACATCTATTTTTAGTAACAAATATCCGCTAATTTCCTGAACACATACTTCATATTGAGAGATAAAGAAAAAGCGACAAAAAAATATGGTAGTAAATTAAACACACGTGAACGAGAGAGAGATAAAATTTTTACAGTTCATTCACATGTAATTTTTCTTGGGAAATTTCCTTTCTTTTCTTCGATACTTTTTTTGTTGTGGTCGTTGTTGTTGTTGAAAAGAAAATTATCACTGTTCTATTTTTCAGTAAATTAGATTGTACTAGAACGCGGTGACGCGATTAGTTTCAAGAAATACTGTAATAAGTAATATTTTTAAATGTATCGAAGAAAAATTGTGAAACTTTCCTGTCTGTGAAAAATTTCGCATTTACCCGTAAAATATAAAATAGAAAGTCTTAAAACTGACTAATAGCTACATTTTCCACCCTCTATTCAATCGACAAACAAGTAAATTGATATTGTGTTGTCAGTGTCGCGATAAGTGATTACTGACAAATTAGTAAGACTTGAAATGTGACAATTATTGCAGAAAAACAAAAAACATAAGTGTTTTGAAGGCTATGTATAATTTTTTTTTAAAAATATTATGGTAATATATGCAAAAATGACAAAGTATGTGTCATATGAAACTAATTAGAATAATAACCCAGGGGTACAATTTATGACTTTACATATCTACGATATAGGTTGGTCGCGATTTACAAAATTGCGCTCATTGTTTTCAAAGATCCACAATGTATTGTAAAATTTAATGGTCGTGTTCGCAGATGGATCGTATACAGTAGTGGCCAATTAAATAAACATATTAGATGAGTAGAAAGCTAATAAATAAATAAAGATCAACTAGAGGCCTTCCTAATGACTATAAAAGACTAGGAACTGTTGAAACTATTCAAAATTCTGTGGATTATGTTTCTGTACTTCACAAACTCGTCCGTATGTCTAAAGTATCTTCAAAATAGAACATCAAGTTGCTTTATTGCTTCTAGCTTGATGCTTTGAAATTCGTAAATACAAAACTTTGCTATATACCCGTGAAATTAAAAAAAAGATCGATTTTTTCGTTTTAAAATTCAAAAATTCCACTTCCTTACAAAATTATAGCAATCAATTTGACGGAACGTCGAGTTGGGACAGAAACTAAGAGCGTTTTTTTCGAAACAGCGTTCTTTTTTATAAATTATTGAACACTCATTCTTTTTTAAAGAAATTGCACACTAAAGTTTGAAATAGGTACTGTAATTTCTTCATTTGTCAAAATAAAAGAAAAATCTCCGTCAGACTATAACTGCTAGTTTATTTTCCAAGATACTTTTTTATTTTTGAAGATTGGATAAATTTTGGTGAGGTTTTGATATCGACAAGAAAGCGCTACGGTTTCCATAAGTGCTCCATATGTACCGGTAAAAAACAATGTCAATATTGAATTTTTAACTATATATAAGCGTCTTACCACTGACTCATCAAGATATCTCTGAAACTATCCGACCGGTAGGCTTTAAATTTGACATATATATTCCTTTAGTGATATAAACGCCCACTAAGAAAGGATTTTTGAAAATCCGCTCTCTATCAGGGTTAAGAATGGCATTAAAATTTCAATACCTTGAAAACAGCTAACATCCACCTGTCAGTTATAATTGTGACGTTGTCAGTTTAATTGCGACGTTGCGATGTGTATTTTTTTTCTTATATACAGTTGCGGTCAAAAAATTTCGGACGTCAGTTGGTGTAGGACAGCCTTTAATATTTTATATTCAAAAATTCATTAATTTTGACATTTAAAATGCTAATAATAACAGTAATGCTTGGACCAGATTAAACATTTTTAAACGTCAAAAAAACGCCGTCCGAAATTTTTTGATCGCAACTGTATATGGTAGTGAAATACTAACTGATAACAACACATTATGTGACGTACTTATTTATATTCTACGCGAACAAAGTAGCTAGTATTATAACTAATGGGCGGATATCAGCTCCAAGATGGAGCAAGGCAAATTCTAGTCTCCTGACAAATTCGTATAGAGCGCATTGGCCACAGCCGTTGAACATGCATCTTTTCTTGTGAAAGGTTTTTCTTTACAAATAGTGTCCGAACGTAGAGAAGCAGTGGACCAGTTGAACTGCTATCGTGACGTTACGGCGAAAAAGTAGGTGCCTAGTTGTACCGAATTTCTATGAAATTCTGGTCTCTCCCTCTCATTCTATAATAAGCGGCTCGTCAGGGACAACAAACTGATGATTCTGCCGTACAAAAATTTAAAAAAAACAATTTTTGACAAAATAAATTAAAAAAAAACTAAAATTATTATCATATTTTTGTTGATTTGTTCTACGTGACTTTTCTTATAAATTTATGTAAATACGTGCATTAAAATTAAATTACGCCAATGGTGCATTTCGAGCCTTGTGAATCTTGCCAAATGACCTTCAATCCGCCCTTTAATTATAACAATTCTTCAAAACCACTTGCTTATCAGTGCACCCAGGGATATATCACCTCTTAAAACACGGGTAACAACTCAGTTTGATATTAAGAATGCAATGGAAACCGGAACTCTTGGCGGGCTCTCATGATTATCAATAATCTGCGGACTGGTTTTTAAGAACCGCTGCTCTAATATATCCCAAATTTGAAGTTACATTGTACCTACACTCAGAAAATTCTATGGTAGCACCAACGATACATGTATAGTAGTTTTTTTTAGATGGTAAAAATTATCATACAGGTAGTGAATATTACTATTCATATTGTTCATTTAAAAATGCAAATGGTATTCGCTACTATCAAAATTTTTTACCATACTCAGATGATAGTATCTACCATATTTTTTTCTGTGTGTACTTAAAGGCTTGTTAAATACTGATGTGTTCTATAAAAAATGAATTCTACTAATTTTTATGACTACGTAATAATTATATACCATTTAATAACACAAAATTTTGCATTATGTCGCAAATCTTCTACATAGAGACTCGCTCAGAGACCACTAATTCCGAATTGATTTAGATTAGAAAATCTTCCAGTAAATAGTAAGACCAAATTATTAAATCCTTTACGTCTATGAGGTAATATTCCATCTCCATCTTATAATATTTGAATGTCTCTATTATCTATTTGTAGCTTATAAAGAATTCTAACTGCTACAATAGAGACACGCCAACACTGTTTCTATCCATTTATCCAGCTATTTCACAAAGGCATCACAAATTATGGCTTAGGGCTGTTTATGAATATTTTCATGTAAAATTATTCCCATTTGGTCATCTCGGTCCATTCATCATCATCTTTATGGGTTTTTTTTTGGTTGCACCATTTTATAATGATGGAAAGGTCATCACCGAATTTATTCAGTGAAAGTCTGGAAGCACGTTTCACAAGAATCTGCAATATTTTAGGCGGAGTTTAATAGGTCCTTTGCGCGGTTAATTATAATGTTCTCTATTTTATATTTGTGGTGAGTTTATGTTCAAATAGATCAAAGGTGCTTCCAATTGTCACTAATCAGGAATAGTAATAATTTACAATCGATTATTTAGTAAACATGTCCAGTTTTTGTTTGGTATGCATTAGTAATGAGCATATTCTGGCCCAGATCTGAAGATTATGTAGTGATGAGCAAAATATTTCTTGATATTGCTCTTTTTCTTTATTTAGGATGTCGTCCTGTTGTTTCCGCTGTTACATTTTGATTGATCCGAATATCCTCCAACTTTCTTGCCACTTAGTTTTAGGTATTTCAGTCTTAGTTTCAGACGTGTAGCAAAACTAAAATATAAAATTTTTTGACTAACACTATCTCTCATAATTGACTTGACAATTTGATTGCGGAATACAGTGAAATGTGTCTTGTATTTAGAGAAGTTTGTCTTGTTTCTAACGATAAGAGCCAATCAATCGTGAATTCTTTCATCTTGAAAACGTGAAAAAGAATGCTTTGAATTACGTTAATCATCAAAAAGGAAACTTGAAATGCAATACTTTCATTATCATTGCACTGCGTCCGATAATTATCGAATAATATTAAACGAATGGCTATATTTCGTGTGTTTTAATTCATCCATTAATTGTTTCGTGTCCGTACGTGGACGTCGTTAGTGGTACGCCAGGACATGAATGCATTTTGATACGTCGATGTATTTATTTACACGCACTAGACTCTCAGAGTGATTATAATTGTTCTTAAACACAAACTCATACTTACATTAGTAAAGGATTACCAATTGAAGGCTTAAATTTTGTTGTACATAACGAGAAAGTTTTTCACAGCAATTTATTATTCGTTAATTTGTTGAATACGACACGATTTTCTATGATTTCTTCAAGGTACCTTTATGGATTCAGAAGTTTGTATTTCATTTTTCCTTTGTGAATGAGTGCCAGAAGAATGGATTACTGCGTTCGAGTTTACAAATGCCTTCGCAGGATTTTATTTGAATTGCATCTAAAAAATGCTTAAGAAATGTCCATTTTTTGGTATCCCAATCTATTCCCGAGGACGAGATACTTGTGATGAAGACAAGCCCTAGATCTTGATAGGCTTGGTTTTTCTGGCAAAATTTTTGAAATCTTCTAATTGAAAAATTCTTTTAGTTTTGCTCTTGGTCTTGTTTCCATAAATTGATCTTGGTCGATGTCTTGCGTGAAGTATCTATATTATTAGAAGATACATTCGGTCACAGATAAAGCCGGCTTTTATACTGGACTTACAGACTAGAGCAGGGGTTCACAAAGTTTTTCTTATGAGGGCGAATTTTGTATTTCCCAAATTTTTTTCGGCTCAATTTTCGTAATGTTTTTTTAAAATTATTATATAAATTCTTTTAATAAAAATAGTTATCGTAAGCGATAACATTGGGTTTGCGGGACCCACACTTTGGAAGCCCAAGGACTAGAGGAATATAGGAAATGCAGTGTGGCGTATATACTATTTATTGTCCTACAAGTCCTTTTTATTTCCGAAAAGCGAAAAAACTTAGGTGAATTGAGGGTTTTTAACGTGGAAAAACAAAAGGTCTATTAGATGGTCACTATATCTTGTAGTAGGAAGACAATTCTCTTCCTGTATTAAAAATTCAAACTCCTTGAATCTTTGTAGATTGTAACGGAACAGAATATATTGATTTATTCAATTAGAATAATTAGTTTCGATTCAATATTATATTTAATTAAAACTTGTTGCTGATCGATTTTCGTTTTATCTGTAATAATAGTAACAACAAAAAAAAACAACGATTAAAGTAATGCTTCATAAAATTTTGACAAAAACATTTTTAATAATGATTGTCATCACAATTTAGATAATAATACACTTTTAAATGTAATGGAAATTTATCAACGAGAGTATAAAGATCGTTAATATTAACAATATTGCTAAAAATTTAACAAATCCTGAACTGGTTAGAATTTTGCTATTTAGTTAGTGATACACCTATCACCATCACCTGGGGAACTCCAGAAACTAGGTGAACAAGTCGAAAACGTCCGTTGGCGGGGTCGTCCAGCTCCTCTATAGCCGGTTGACTTGCTATCAAGGGCATATTAGTAGTTGCCATCCTCAACAACATCATCATCATCATCATTAATTAATTAATATTTAGAGGGAGTTGAATAATTGCTACATTTTTTTTATTATTATTAATTTTATGGGGTACTATCCAATTGCGCAGTCGCACTACTGCTTCTGGATAATTTTTTCTTTACGTTTATAATGTACATGAATATGTGGAGTGGGGCAGACACCTGTTTAGAGACTCGTGTTGCTGTCAAATTCAGCTTCATAGCTAAAAAGTTGGACTGTTTACAAATAATTAACGACAAAAATTAATTAGTAAACAATATGTGTGATAATTAGTGGAAAATGTGATTGTCTAAATGTTAAATTTGTGCTAATCTCATCCTCTCTAATAATTCATTTGAATACACACAAACAAATCAAAAATTAACCATTTTTTTTGTGATAATTAATTAAAATCAAGTGATATGTGTATCTGTGATATATTTTCTAATGTGTTTGTTAACAGCATCCATTCATTATTGTTTTTATTTAATAATTTGCAATCACAACAAACATGATTGGTGCAGGCTATTACGATAGGAATCCCTTATTGAAAGGCACACTCAGCAGGTAAAAAAAAACCCTTACAATTTCCTTCTAGAATATTGAAAAATTGTTGAAATTTAAAGAAAACCAAATCGAAAATGAAGAAACAAAACTATGCATACAACATGGCGGTGTTATTGCGAACACTTTCACCGCCAACAGGATTTCTAATCGCGCGACTCCCTCGCCCTCGAGGTTGTTGTTTTGTTGTTGGTACTCTGTTGCCATTCTCTTTTTCGTATTTTTACATCTTGAATCTGACTTCGAAAATTCGTTGTTGTTTTTGTATATTTTGTTCGTTGATAAGAACCACTATTGATTGTATGCGTTTCTTGATTGTTTTGCAAATATTTTCAATTGTCTCTCCAATTAATTACGATCAACAAAATTGTGTACCTATATTACAAAAAAAAAACTTTTAGAGAGAAAGTTTCTTTGGTTAATAAACGGATAACTTTCAATAATAATATCAAGATAACCAGTGTTTTTATTTTGAATATCCAAATATATTCATCAGTTTTCCGGTTTCTTCAACTTTTCCACTTATCATGGTTGCGGTTAATTGTTGTTTTTTCCTTCTGTTCTTTGAAAAATCCATGACCGATAACTTTAATAACTTGACACTATCAACAAGTAATAATGAGCTCCGTTTTTATACGTTCTGTTTTTTTTTTGTCTTCAATCAATTGTTTCAATAATGATGAAATAATGGTTGACTGTTTAAATTAATTAATCAGTTTTTCTTCTATTTCTTTAGAACGAAATTCCGATGAAAATGTTGAAATCGTTTAAAATAGAGAGGCAGTATTCCGTTTGCACGGTATTATTTAACGCGGCATAGATTTGAATCGCATTTTAAACGGTAATTTTGATAACCTGATTAACGCCAGACCAGTCTTGAAAGCGTTAAGATGAGAGGTGAACAACAAACAGCTATTGTTATCTAATTACATCCTATTTTTCTAAGATTCGTAAAAGTTAAAAGTAGATTTTTGACGGAACTTGAATCGTTTAAGAGAAAGATTAAAAAATAGGACCAATTTGTTAGATCCATGGGATTGTTGCCTTGTTTACATGGATTGTTTTCTTTTACTCGTTCATTTTTCCTTTCGCTGTAAAACGTTTTAACTCAGATCGACACAAGACCGGCTCATTTCAAAAGGAATAGCATAGAAAACCCTTAATTGGGTTAGAGATTGTTCTATGTAACTTAAACCATCCGAAGGCGTAGCTTATGTGAATTGTCTCTCTAATATCGATAGGACTTGGAAAGAACGTTTTCATGGTCGTCTTTAAAAAACATTAGTTTTGTGTCCTTTAAAGAAGAAAGGTCGGACCCTTCAATTTTCTCCTTATCTCATTTTAGCCCCTATAAAAGTCGTAAAATTGCTTATTGCTTGTTTGATTTGTAATGTTTCTATAGTTTATAACCGTTACGGTATATCTAGTTTCAAATTAAAGGAACAGCGAAAAAATTTTATTTGGATAGTAGTAATAAGATAATAAACAGGATATCTGATAACACGCGTTCTAATCAGATACGTTTGAGTTATCATCGATAACTTAAAAGTATTTGATTTTGACAATTGATTAAAGATTAAAAGATGTAATGTTTAAAATAAAAACTGAGAGAATTGTAAAATGTTTAGTATAATTTGAAAAGCATCTTCGTCCCTCGTTTTACACGAAATTTTTGATACAGCTTCAGGGCAATGTAAAGTATCTGCCATTATAAATACAACGCCATCTGGATGAAATGTTAACGCCCCTTATTTTCATTGTCTAATCCGAGTCGGCTTATTGAATTAAACGATAAACAACTAAATACTACACTCCTTCCAAAAATTAAGTATAAAATTTCAAATTGCAAATAATAGGTTATATGCAAATTAATATTTCAAAAGTTCTTAACTTCTACATGTTTACTTGAGACAAAAAGAATATTTTGTTGTGGCACTACTGTTTGAATAGAACCCTATGCGTTTGTTTACATATTTTGGTGACAATTTTTAAATGTTCTATATTTCTTTCGAGATTCTCAAGTCTTTTGAATTAATTTTCAGTTAAATAATTTTGGTACTTTAATAGAGGGACTATTTTTTCGCTCCTTATATTTTTATCATGTGAAATTTTATACTTAATTTTTGGACGCAGTATACTAGTCTATCTTTGCATTAAAAAAAAATACGGTCGTCCAAATCAAATAATGACTTTAATTATATTTTACAAAAGACTATGTATTGAAGCCGTAAAGAGTGGAGCTTTGCTTTTAATAAGCTCTTTGCATATTGGATTCAGGGACCAAATGATTACTAACTTAAAAAAGATTTATCATTAGAATAAGTAAGCAGCGTTGATGCAATTCGTATACAAATAAATCACCATAAATATAATCAACTCAAGTGTACCGACTTAAATTTAGTAATTGTATTGTAATCCTGAATGCACTATGAGAAAAATGGACTTTAAATTAATTCTTATGATTCCCTATTCGATTTGTGAAATTAATCCGAAGTTTACTCAAATGTGGACTCGCCTTTAGGTATCATTTATTACGTGTAAGAAACACGAAAAGGGTGAGATTATCACAAAATTCAGGCGTTAACTAAACGATACATTATGCAATCCTTAAATAACATTGTTGTCGGCTGTAATCACTAGTCACCGATTTATAAGTACAGTAGAACCTCGATTATCCCTGACACGTTATGGAATCAAGAGAATACACCGTATACCTACAATTACACAAATCTGTAAGTTCAATTATTTGATATAAGTAAACGAAGCAGTATAGCAGAGTAATTTGCAACACACAAAGATATAGCAAACAATATTCTTTTTAACGTAAAGCTATAAAGTTACATGAATAATAAAGGTCAGATTTGTGTATGAAACAGGAACAAAGCATTAATTACGTCATTGCTCCACATTCATACAATTTTTTTTGCGTTGCGTTTGAGCTATTTTAAGGATTTTATTTGATCGTAGCACAATTATCGGTGGACGTTATAGGATTGTGTGTAGGTGTAGTAAAAACTGTAATTCTTGTTTTTCGAATCAAAGATGTTTTATAGTTAAGTCGGTCAAATATACAGTTGACTATTAAGTGAATTTTAGACGATCTGATTAAAATTGATTGTTTGATAAAACGCTCTCTTTAAGTAAATATTCAGGTCAATGTCATTATTTTATAGTACATTTTATGGTAGTACATCAACAAATTACAACACAATTACAAATAATTTTTGGGGTTTTATTTCGAATTAATGCGATTATTGTTGTTATTTATTATTGTTTGTTTGTGGTTGATACAAAAAAAGTTGACATTTAAAATGAAATTTCGATTGATATCTAATTATATAACAAACACTCTTCCGTATTTCTGTTTCTTTTCAATTTTTAATCCAATTTTTTTCTATTAATTCCATCAGAAAGACTATTACGTATTGGTATTATGATTTATTAGTTTTTCTTTTGTTGAATTAACAAAAAAAAAACACAATTAAAAATTTCATTGTTTTGTCATTTGTGTTATTATTGAAGAACCATCGAGGTCATTTTTTTTAACACCATATCGATAAAAATTGCACATTAAAATGGACATTATTCACGATAATTCATGGACGAATACAACAGGATTAATGCACACTAAATAGACACAATTTTGTAAAATAATTGTACACAAAAAATAATTGTATTGAACAAATAAAAAAATTTGAAAAACAAAACCATTAACTGTTCCAGAAAAAGCAAAACTTCTTCCTATTGGCAAGAAAAGAAAGAGTCCCGAAAAGAAAATGAGATCGTCCGGCAAAAACCTAAAATGCAAGTATATTTTAATTAAAAACTTATTACAATTCATTTGATTAGTGTGCGACTACCTTATTTTAATGTGCACTGTAGTTGTCTTTTATTCTTTACAATATTTTGCTATAAAGTTATTGAATTGTTTTCTAAATATCGGTAAGTTAGTAGTTTTAAGGTTCGATAATAAAGTGGAAAATACCGTTATCACTGTTCATTACCAGCGACAACGACGACGACGACGGCATGAGCGTCGCCGTCAACGACGTCTGTTGAACCATTTTTTTTCAGTCGTCTATTTGTTTGATAAAATAGTAGAATACTAGTACAGTTCGTTTTGTTACTACTGGTTAATTTGATACAGTCTAGACTGGAATGAGAGAGAAATTATTTGTTTTTTTTGGTTTTAGCTATTGTGACGTTTTAAAGAAATCGTTCTTTGTGTGTCAAATTTTCTAATATTTGAAAAAATTCGAAATGAAACATCTTGTTTCAAAACTACAATAATAAGTAGAAGAGAAATATAATAATAATAATAACAAATGGATACGTGAGGCGATAAATTTTCGATTTGTATTTATTGCCATTTATTTTATTTTAATTTAACACAATCATCGTAAACAGGAAATTAAATTAAACAAAGATAGACGGATTTTTTTTTGAAAAATAACTACAATTATATTATAAAGTGGGATTTAATGCTGTAAAAAAAAATGAAAACAAGACTAAAGGTACTCACCGTGGTAGTATTGTTGGTAATTAGCCATTTCGTTCAGATCATGTACCGGTTGAATGAACCTCAATCGTCTTTAACTTCCCATACTTTTTTTGTTTCTCATGTGTTTTTTTGTTCACCTTCAAGTTTAATTTTTTTATTTTTCAAAAATCGATGTGCTATTATTTAACAATAGTCTTCAACGTTTCTATCAATACTTTTTGAACCGAGTGACTGGACGAAAAATTGGCTTTTTTACAAAAACGTTCTCAAACCATAGTACTATCCAAATATTAAAGTTGCGACAAAATTAATAAATATAAACCACCTAGGGCCGGACTTATCATCGAGCTGATGAAGCCTAAGCTTCAGGTATCTGCTGCAAAGGAAATCTTGTAGATTATTTTTCAGTTTTTGCCATGAGAAAAGAAGGGCCTTCAACTACGTAACTTAAAGCTTATTATGCTTCACTTCTTTTGGTTACCGTTTACTGTCAATTGTAGATACTTATTAACAAAGCCTAAGAACACTTAACGATTTATGTTAAAACCATTTATTTTTTGTTTATTTGTTCTTTGCACGTAGAAAGTCGACTTGAAATTGTCGCAAAATACTGACAATAATCTAGTATTAGAAGAATCCTTCCAACCTTTTACATTATCGGTGCTCAGAAAAATTCGTCCCTGCTGACTTAAATTGAATTTGGTAATTCTTTTACAAAGGTTTAGTTTAGTCAGACATTACACTGCATACAGGGTATCATATCTAAGTTTTTCCCCACTCGCTGGTTTGGAAATAGTGAGAAATTTAATAGCTAAAAAAAATAACTTTTGGTTTTAAAATCTTTTATACTCGAAACTTTTCACAATATAAGCATTTTATATAGCAGGGTGAATCAATTGAAAAACTGATCGATTAAAATGCCAATCAAAATTGTTTAATGAACCAGTTCTGATAAAATCTATAAATTTTCATATCAAAATCAGTCCGAACGTTCAATACCAAGGATTTTTCTTTTGACTACTATAAGAGTATTTATTTTTCTTCATCATGGACTAGTGTTCAAAGTAATTACTTTGAATCCTTGATTTTCTCTCAAAAGTCTTCCACGGACAATAGAGATATTTAAGCGGGAAGAGTTAAGTGCAACACCCCATATATTAAAGCAGAAATGTCCAGTCGTGCTTCTGTTTGTTTGTTTGAGTGCAGACCGAGGGATCATATTATTATTGCAATTTCTTATGCCGATTGATGTCGGTGTAATATCTTTCTTTAGTTAAGCCGGTTAAATCTAAGCCAATCTTTGAGTAAATGAGTTTGAGATTAAATCCTAAGACTCTATCGAAAGAAAGGGATTGCTTGCCTCGTCTTGATTTTGAAGAGAAAATTACTATATCGTCTCGGTTTCTCTCGTCAAGATAAGACGAGAGACAGGATGCTCCCGACTCGTCTCTCAAATAGCACTAATATTTACGTATGTTAGGACTAAAGCATGAACTTGGTTAACTTACAGAATAACTACTAATCAAGTGTGGATAATTTATGAATTACCCAATTCTTTTACAAACTAGAAACTGTGCATAAAGACAACTTTTATAAATTTTTATTGACAATCAATGTAGAAATAAATTCAATTGTCCCCATCAAGAACTATGGACCTAAGCAATGATACGTCCTGTGTAATTGCTTAAGAATAATACACAACAGACTGTGCGTTATTTTTTTAATTTTCATTTCTTTCTTTATGCTTTTTCTTCAATTTAAATGTTACTGGTTATGGGTCATCGAGAGCCTAGTCGAGAGAAGAGGCTGTCTCGTCTTGTTGAAGCGAGATGCGAGAAATTCTCATCTAGGTGGCATTTATACCTAAAACTTGCAGTGTCAAACTATACTTAACAATAAATTCAACCGTGTCTTTTTGATAACATTATTTCAAAATTTCTCTTCTCAGATACAGTTCTGTTTTTCTTTCTCAATAAATTGGACTGTCTCTTCATTTGATTTTCTATGAAGACGTACTTTATTATCTGTTTAGCTCTCTTGTAACTGGAAAGATTCCCAGTTTGCTACGGTGTGGACGGATTCCCAAAAAATTAAATTTGTAATACAAGATTTTACACGTACAGATGACATTCTATTTTTATTTACAAAAAAAAAAGCCAAATATTGTTGTTCGAATTTGTTTTGGTTGATATGCGATATGACTGACCCACATATCTTACTTATCACGTCACGAAACCACGTCTAATTTGCCTTGATCGGTATAGTTTGAAAGTCAAGTTGACTGAATTCAAATTAGTATCGACTATATATACTATAAACAATTTGTTTAGAAGACAACAACTTGAGAATCAATAGAAACTAGAAACTGGAATTTTACCAAACTTAAACCGGAAATTATCTCTTGTCACTGTATACTTATTGAGTTATTTTAACAATAATTTCCGGTTTAGTTTCTTTTCTTTTTATATAACTATTTGTTTTATTTTCAATTTGATAATAATGATGATCATATGAATAATAATAACAATGTGGATAGTCTATAAAGCTGTTTAATGTTATTGATTACTTATAAATAAACAAATATAAATCAAAAATAATAATATAATAAAAATAATAGGTAAAAATAATTGACATAGCTTTATTGTTAAAAACACTGATACAGTCTTACATCATATAATTGTAATTGTTGTTGTCTGTCATATCATTAACTGTATTTTTCGATTTAACTACTTAGTAATTTTTTATTCATATTGTTAATCAAACATATTATTTAAAACAATGTATTTAATAACTATAATGACAATAATACAACAAATGAAATGGTTCGAGTTGTAAAAATTAAAGATCAATTTCGTTAGAATCAGTAATGAGAAAGAAATAATCGTGCACTAGATAATTCAAAATTATCCGATTTACATTATGAATTCTTAGTTATAATTTCAAAGCAGTACGATTATAATTATCTTCTTTTTAAATTTAAAAATCGACTTTGACAATCGATCCATTGACTTTAATTATTAACAACTGCAATAAGATAATTTACAGCTTTTCTAATAAATCAAGAAGGATTTTTGCGGCTTATTTTATTCAAACCATTCGATCTTTTTTATTAAATCAAACTTTTGTACAGTAATTTCCTCTGGAAGACTAAGAATTCACAGCTTATCCAAGCTAAGTGGATCAAATTTAGTTTAGACTTCTGTAAAGTTTAAATTCTTCAACGACTCTTATGGGTGGCAATGAATTCTGGGAACCCCAATTTCAAAATTTACTAATATTATCTTCTCGAAAATATCTTGCTCAGCATAAAAAAACAGTTGTCTTTACTTTGAAGTAATGACGCAAAATCTTGTCTCGATAAGGTGTTTGAAACTTTAAATACCAGAATTCTAGCCATGCCACTGACAATGAGACGAGAATCTCGCGGATCCTTGCTTGTATAATCTTGTCGAAATGTGCTGCAAGATTAGTCTTTTCGTTATCACAGTTTGTTGGGTAAAACGGGCAGACCAAGATAAATAAATTTTCTTCATAAAATCAAAACGAGACGAGAGACTTCTCGCTGTATCCCAACAATGCCTAATTCATTTGCAACTTTTTTCTCTCATACCATTCGGACTTGGGAAGTTTCTGTCTGCCACAAGATTCTTGTTATTGCCTTTCAACAATAGAGAAGCTTTCTAAAAATTTACGAGTGTCTAATTTAAACTTTCCACTGTCGATAAGCACTGTTTTCCATCGAAATATAATCTTCAATTCTAAAGACCTTAACTAGCCGTAACAACGTGTATATTAGCTTGGAAAGACCGATTTATGACGATATTGTTACCTGTCTATTATGAAGAGTTAAATTTACCAGTGAATACTTGAAAATGTTTTTATTTTATTTAGGCGACCGGTATTGTTAGTTGTTGGTGTAATAAAAACTGTTAGAATTTTTCAGAATTCTACCTGTTTTAGGATGTTGATGACGTTTTTCTATGAAATATGATCGTTTTACAATTTTACACAAATTTACGCTAATTTTTTTTTTTTCAAATGAGAACTGTATACACAAAACAGTTATAACTTTCACCCGTTTCAAAAGACAAGATCTGCTGTCGAAATTCATATTCTCGTTGTTGATTGGATTCATTATCCGTTTAATTAAAAATGTTTACTATAATTAAATTTTCATAATACCTACGGTAATAATTTTAATTTGATAACAGATTAGTTTTTTACAATTCTAGCATTGTGATTTGAAGAACAATTCTATGTAGAATTTGCTGTATATAGTATAAATCATTCTTGAGCTTTATTGTTCCACTCTATTTATTTCAAACTATTAGGAAATGATCAATTCGCATGATAGGTATATAGTAAAAATTCTCGATTTAACGGATTATTAATGTATCATTTTCTTCAAGTAATAAAACAGTTTCTTCTTACATGTTGAACGTGACATCTCCAATTAAGCTAATACTTCTCTCACCTGTTGAACTGTCAGGTCTTGTCGTCTTGATTTTTATTATTTTAAGCTGGAAAGAGAGAGAAAGAGAGAGAGACTGTATATAGCATGCGGTAATGAAACTTTCACGTATAATTTAATCAGTACTAACGGTATAAAAATCGAACAGTTTCACGTATAACAACAGTAACACTATTAATCAAACAGCCTTGAATGGAATGTGTTTTACTAGTAAGCGAAATTGTATCATTGGTTCCCGGTGGAAACGGATCATTTTTGCGTTATTATTTTTTTATTACGTGAAGATTTTGGGTCCTGTTGATCATGTCTCACTTAACCGCCACTCAGGGCCGAGCTGAAATCACATCAAAACAGGCAGTCGCAGTGGCTTATAATTTCAGGGGCAGCAAAATCAGAAGCAACACTCTCGACTGTAATGGACAATTAAAGGCACGCAAATTTAGGACGTAAGGCGGGTAGTGCTACTTAATTTAAGTCAATTTTAAGTTGTGGTATATCAATAGAACTTCCAAATAGATCAAGGTATATCCGTAAGGTCAATAATAATAGAATAAATAATAAGAAAAAACCCAACTTCCACTTTTTACGGAAAAAAATTTTGTATTTATTTACGTGTAAATCCTTGACATGCGTGTCTGCTTAGTAATATTACTGACAATGGCCCCATTTTTTTTGTTTTAATTTTTTCTCTTCATTTTTGTCCAGAATTTACACAGTTTTAGTTTGTTTACAAAATCTGTTTCTATGCAATAATTTTATCAATAAAAGAATTAATATAAAGGTCAATATATTGATGATAACCCTTCTGTTATATAGTGTTATATAGTTAGTTTGTGTATTTTTTTCCTACGATTATAATTAGAAACTGGTAAAATTTAATCTAGAATGATGTTGTTAAATAAACCAATAAGGGTTGTTGTTTGTAAATCTCATCTAACGTTTTATTGATTCATAAATAGGGTAGCGAGGGCGACAAAAAACCTATTTATCACCCAACGATTTTGTAAATAAAAGTAGAGAGGAAACAAGAGAGATAGACGAAAGACAATACATCCGCCCAATTAACTAAATGAACTAATTTAATGGTAAAGTAATATAAAATTCGATCCATATTTAATGGTAGATTTGCCGTTATACCATTACCATTATAATGTATCCCAAGGAAATTACCACAATCATTTGTATACAACACAGAGAGAAAAAAAAGTATTTCCTTAATCCTCCTTGGGTAATTGATAAAGGAAAGAAATCATTAGTGGGAAGACCCTCAAAATATCGCACGTGTAAAATACGGTTCACGTGATATCTTTCTCTATAAAGTATTCCACCGCGCGCCATATCTTAATATTGATTTTAAGATCGAGTTTGCTGTGGTTTTTGCAATTGTTAATAAAACTCAAAAAAGAAGAACAGGGAAAAAACAGACAGCTAGAACGTGGAATAAACTTTCTACATTATTCATCTTATTAAAAGATAAATATGGTAGAAAAAAGGGGTTGTTTTTGTACGAATACTTCGTATTTGTAAGAAAACTAATTTCTAACAAGTCTCCAGCTTTCTGTTCCACACCATTTCCTTTTCTATTTTTAAAATTAACCCTCCTCTTGAGAATGTAACAACTTTTTCTGTGGGGTGTATTCGGTTTTTTAATAATTCTATTTCAGTGGTTTCCAAACGTTTCTGATCAGTGATCACGTATTCTCGATTGGTTGATGGCCACTATTGAAGGGTTATGTCATTATACAGATGTAGCATTTAATCTAAAAACTCTGCAGGAGGCGGGATATGAGGTCAATGGTTACGTATAATATATCAAACTGTTCCAGTTTTTGTAGTTTTTTCTGCTTTAAAAGGCACACACGTGTCGGGAGTACGGCTTTTTTTGTACAAAACTATGGCTCGTGGGAGGTTGAATGTATCGGATAAAGATAGAATTGTACACCTTGGAAAAATTAAGATATTACTACTAAATGGAATCTGATCATTGTAGAATTCGACAAGGATACAAAATTTTAACAAATAAAACGTAATTTTGAGTGGGATCTGAACTTTCCTGAACTTGAACTTTATTTTTATTATAAGCTCGAGTCGATGTAAAGGGAATCACCCTAGCTTTTTGACGTCTCTTATCTGCTTTTCTATATCTCTCATCTACAACACAATCCTCCACAAGCCACGCCTTTAGCAGGTCGGAGTTACATGAAACGATCTCTACGCTCTTAGATGACTCGTCTAACGAAACTGTGGTTATGTTAGAACAAAACTTTTTATGTTTCTAAAAAAATATTTGCATCTACCTGAAAAATTATTTATAATTTTCAAATAGAGGCGATCGGGGTGCAATGGGACAGACTTATTATATCGATTGAGGTGCCAAAAAAACACATCTATTTCGAGTCGCACATTAAAAACACCAAAAATGCCGTTGAAAGACGGGAACTCGTCCTAAATTCTCCTGAGTGGCACTCCATATCCAAAATAAGAGACTAGAAAAAGCCGAGTATTGGCGAGGGAAGGCGTCAAAAATTCGAAATAATTGCGCCATCCCTGCGGTATATTTGCCATATTTTTGAGACCTCTATAAGGGTCGACGCCAAATAATCGTTTGAATCTGTCTCGTACCGGACATTACCCCTTTGTTGTGCGCACTTAATAATTTCTCTAATAACTTTCTTACATTTTTTAAATATTTTCATAAAAAGAAAGTATAATGGTGGTGGTGGTGAATAATTTAAAAATAATATGAAAGAATCATGACCTTTTCAGTTGAATCTATTGCGAAAACCCACGCAAAGGGGTAGACGTACGTAAATTTGACGATAAAATAACACCACCCGTCTCCCGTCAAAGCATCTATCTCTATCTGTCTCGCTGCAATTGTCTAGCTCTCTCTCTCTATCTATCTCTCTTACACCAACACTTATGACGTAGAGTCGGTGCGACGTAACCGTTACGTCATAATCTAAATTGTTGCAAACACTTGTGGTTTTTTTTTAAGTTCGTACAATTATTTTAAAATGATATTTTTTGGTCATTCGCCTGTATTATCCACAAATATAATAATAATAATAATAAATAAATAATAATAATAGTAATACCGAAAAAAAAACAAAGTTGGTCTACGTGCCAACAAGTTAATATCCATTAGAAAGAGATGTTATAATGTGATTGTAATTTGTTAAAAAAAGATAGATGACAAGTCTTTGATAAATCGTTGATATTATCGTGAAATGTTTGACTTTTCTAGACATTTCCATCAGATGGCTCCACTTAACCACCGTTAAAAACGATTTCATTTCTTATTATTACTCTATAAAAATTATAATTATTACTATTATCATGGATAATCATTATCATAATAATAATAATAATAGTAATAACATTAATAACTATGATAATAGTAATATAAATATTGTAATAATTGTGGGATAGGCGTTTTTTTTTTGTTTTTATTGTTACAATCCACAGATGACTTGATTTTCGCGTCTTTAAAATATCCTGAAGCAATGGCTGAAATGACAATAGCAACATGGCTTCCGCTCGCCTTTCGTTAAGTGGGAGTTCATTTTTGCTTCCACTTAGTAAAAAAAAATAATAAACAAATTAAGTCGGTACTTAATTATACGATTGATATGGAATTTAAATAAACAAACATTTTTAATGGATTCATAATTAAGTAGGTTCATAATTAAGAATCTCTACTTGTTAAAAGAAAATCAAATTGAGGTTATGTCAAATATTCCACTGTGACGTATGCGTTTGTGTGTATGTGTGAGTGCTTGATTTAGCCACGTGCATTCCGTGACGTCATTGTTTCTCTTTTTTTCTCTCCTTTTTCTTTGATTGAAAAGTGCACCAAGATCAGGTCGGCGCCGGCGCAATTCACCGTTAGTGAAAATTGCATTTGTTTTTATTGGATTTTCTTATGAAATAAACGGTAGTAATTAACAGGTAATGAATATTTTTTTAATCGTTATCAGTGTGTGTGTATATGTAGTGGCGCGTCATTTCAAATAGGGACAAAAAATTGTTAATTTACAGAGAAACCTGTGTATATTGGTCTGATCAGTGGCGCCGTCAAACCGGAGTGGCGGCGATGTTTTAATACATATAACACACACACACTTACACATACAAACAGATATACATACAATAATATCACAAATACATACATATACACACATATACATGTACAAATACAACAACGGTAACGTCCACTTTGTAAGGGGAAGACGGTTGTAAAGTGAAATCTTTAATGTTGGAAAATATATATATGTTATATTAAAGTACAATGTGAGCGCACCGTTTTGGTTATCGTGACAATAACAACAACAACAACAATAAACAACAACAACAAGGTGACAACAGCATCAAAATTGTAACTCAATCGCAGAAAAAAAAACAATAACAAATAAATCGAGAAATGTCAAATTTAAATCGAAAAAGTTGGCTGACAAATCAAAATTTCTAGTAAAAAACAAATGAAGAAGTTGTAATAATAACAAAAATAGTAATAGTGTTGATAGTGTTTAATTTTTTTGTACTTTTTGTACTAAAATCGTCGTCAACAATGTACAGTTGACATTTTAAAATAAACAACAAGTGGTCGTGCAAATATATTAACAATGTGAGCAATTCGGTAAAAATTATCAACCAAATAAAAAAAAACAAAATAACAACAGAAAACAAATGAAAAGACCACCGCGATTCTAATCATCATTGTCAATCAGAACCGAAACCGGTACAGTATTAAATAAATCTTCAAATTAATTTCTTTTTTGTTTATGTTGGTTATAGTTTTTGATATTTTTCTATGTATTTATGTGTTATAATTTTATACGCAGATATATTGTGTTGTGTATATGTTGTACGTGTGTGGGTGAATCATAAATGATAAGTAAGCATGGTTATAGTGGCGGGTAACCTAATTTTAGGATAACGACATTAGGGCGTCTCGTAACTGCACGTAACCCATCCGGCTCTTTGTTGTTATTATTATTAGTATTACAGTAGCCCTATAGAACAGTTGTACTGTAGTATCAAGCCAATTAAACAACGATTATCTTTAATGAGGTAGTCGAAAATTCGGAGGTATTGCGCGCGGTTAGAATGGGTCCACACACAATAAGGCTACTTAATGTTGAAAACATCTCTTTTTAAGTAACTATAATCTGTTATGCCTCATTTAGAATCAGACAAGTGTCTCCCTTAATGACTTTTTGTACACTAGGGATGAATTTTGTCATTTTCATTTTAAAGTGTTCTTATTAGTCATAATATTATGGAATTTTATCAAAGCCCAAAGTTGGAAGTTCAAAATTTTTGCAATGTCTTTTTGAGTGGTGGTTCTTAATTTGGGGTTTCAAGAACCCTTACTGGTAGCTTTAGTTTAAAATAGGTGTTGCCTCAGTTGGAGGATCAGTCATTTTATCATCAGTCAGATGATAGAAACATTTATTTATTTATACTATTGTTAAGGGTTTTTACCATTTCTTTGTTTTTACAATATTGCCTGATTTCTTTAGTGCCACCGTCGATATCCGATATTGTTTTGAATAAACTAAGTCTGGCGTTCTATGTTCTGTCTTTGTCTATAAAACTATTTTCTTATATGTCCAATATTTTGGTCAGGGTTGGTATTTGACTAGAATTTTATAATTGGTTAAATTTTTTATGTAAAATATGTAAAAAATCATGTATGGAACGTGTTCCTGCATTTAGCCATTTTTAATGATTTTCTTTTGATGTTCGTAGTATAACGTATCAAAAAGTCTACGCAGGTCAAAAAAATTAAAGCTTGGTTTCAACTTATTGTTAGTTTGACAATACATACTTTCAAATTTAGATGATTAAATTGAAATCAGTATTTCTCGGCGTGGTTTCTCATTGTTTACTGTACTTTACTGCGTTTTGCCTGGATCTCACTTGATAGAATCTTCAACCGCGCCGCGCTACTATTCGATACCGTTTGTATCTGCAAACGACCATAAGTTGCCCAGTTCAAACAAAAGTGGAAACTGTGTTGCACTCTCAAGCCAAATTGAATAACACTTCCTACTCAGTTGGAATCAGGCCTTACTTCACGAGCAGACTAGGTACAAACCAAGTCAAAAACCAATAGAACAGTGTGCCATCCAGTTGAAACCAAGCTTTAATTTTCGACTTGGGTAACATATATATATAATTTACAGTTTCCAAAGAATATCAACTTTCAAGATTCTTTGGTAGCGTTTTTCAAGTAGAAGCACTAACTGTACAACCACCGCAAATCATTCTTTACATATTTTACACAAAACTATATAAAATACATACGTAAAGTACCCACCCATCCCTAATTTTGAATCGTAAAACGTTGATAATAGAAAATAATCACTACATGCTGGAGAGTGATGGTCTAAAATTTATATCCTAAGGTCTAATTTTTCAAAACTTCGACTATTACAGTTTTTGGTCATTTTCTAACCGGCGAGCCAAAAAATTGGCAATCTCTGACTCAAAAGTAATTTTAATGTGATTGATCGGACAAACAAGAAGCCTTCCAATAGATAAAAACAATAAATCTACGAACGAGTGCCTGTTCGTTTTTCTGCTATTGTTGTATCATGCGTTCAATAGTGTTGTTATTTTTAAATTTGTTGTTTATTTAGAACAGTAATCGTTCTATATTTATTGTTGTTCTTATTGCTCATTTGTAGAAAATTATTATTACTTTTAGGATAATAATGGCCCTTTAACAAATAAACCTTATCAGTTCGTCCCCCATTTTGATTGTTTGTTAATGACAATATTTATTGATAAGATAATAACTTTAACTTTACGAAAATTTTCAAAATCGACTTCAACAAAAGTATAGAGAGAAAAAAAAATATACATTTGTTGTTATCAGTGTTGTTATTATTAGTACAGTCTCTTATCAGTTTTGTTTCATATATTATGTTGATAAAATTTATCGATTTTTTACAGCTTTACTCTTATAACGAATAAAAAATAATAAAAATTTCCAAATAGAAATTAAGAAAAAATAGGAGGTCCTTAAAGGGTTTTATTTTCGGTACAGATTTTAATGTACACAAAAAATAACAACGTTTAGCAACGTTGTCATATTTCTAATGTTGTAATGTGTCGACAAAACATCCAAGGACGTATTTAATTAATACGATTTAAAACAACATTCAATCTATACTTAGAAAAGACATAATGTTGTTATTTTCTGTATTGCATCCGGATAGTCGTATTTTGAAGAGAAATCTTATTGATTCCAATGTAGGCATTGAAATTTTGCCAAATTTTGGATCATCCCACCATTCAGGTAGAAGAACACCCTTTCTCTAAGGACATTGGGAGTTGTTCGCCGTCAAATTTTTCTTTGAATGAAAATGGTTGCTATGATTTAGACTGTGGTCGTTTTTAATTAACACGCTCTACTGTACGCATAATTGCAATAGAAAGTTCTGTCGACACATTTATTATTTTCCTTATTTCTATTTCTATAATATTTTCCACTGTTGTTCTTTTATTATTTTTTTGTTTGTTCTTTTCTCATCATCCAAATTAAAATGATGCGAGTAGTTGACAAATTTCAGTGAAAGTGATTCAGGTTCTACTAATTAAGTAAAGCGTAAGAGGGGAAAATATTTAAATTTTATTTACTAAAAATAACATTTAAACCATGTTGCCAAGAATCCCGATCCTCCTCCGCCACACCGTCGTCATTTCATTTATTATTCAAATTTTCAGGAATTTTACATACATATTTGTTAATTTGCCCGGGAATACCATTTACTTTTCAGGCGGCTTACATTTTTTTAGTATTTTTTCTATCTGAAACAAGAACAAAACTATCGAATAGCTACTTCTCAGTTTTTACGAGGGCGCCCGAAATTTAAAATAGATCACACAATTTTCTATATTTTCCTGATTTTTATAACAACGTTGACTCTCGGGAGGGTGAGATAATATAATTATTCTATAAGAAAATTTACTTATTTGAGACTAGTTATTGACCTATAGTGCCAATAATAGTTTGGAAACTGAGAAGTCTTTCATTTTCTGGAAAATAGATATGGATCTTGTGAATCTAAATCCAGGATATTCTCAAAAACATTGTCCTCTATAATTGATCATTCAATTCTGTTGATAAACAAAGGGTCGAATTAAATTGGATGAAATGATTTTTCCAATCAATTTTCATTGGAAGTTGAATGATATTGTCTTAAATTATATGACCCTCTTTATAAAAAATGTAAAAACTCATCGAGTTAAGAACAGTATTTTCTAGAGAGTTCCAGATTCACTTTTGAATCGGATTCGCCTATGTTACCTGCCACGATTGCATACACTTTAAGTTGAATTCAGGGGCGGATATAGGCATTTGGGGAGTCTCAGACTAATGATTTTCAAGACCCTCTTTTCCGAAAAGGAAAAATTGCAAAAACCTTGTAAATTCGTGGTTCAAATCGCGTATTATTGAAATTTTAAAGCTTCAGATTAAATTAAAGTCAACGAAAACAGTTAAAGTGAACTACTAAAGAACCTTTAAACACTTATGCAACTTTATAGACTCTTGAATAACGTAAAATTGTCTGTTATAAATATTAATAAGTCAAAGATAGAATTAGGCATGTGCCCAACAGATGTTTTCTTGTTGTTGTCGTTTTTCAAAGAGAAGGTGTAAGAGAGTCGTTGATGAAAACAACAAGACGCACACCTGCTGTCAAGACGACGACGACGACGACGATGAATACGTCGACGACTATTTAACCAGATGGGGAATAGTTCTGGGTTAATAATAAAAGAGTCTCGAATTTTGACACTAATTTGAGAGGGGTTTAAAATTTTTAATCTGTCTAAAATGTAGAGATTTCAGACAGCAAACTATTACGTAATATTCTCCAATATTATTTGTCCGATTATCAGGTTCTAACTTGAAATGGAATTTTTAATTTTACCATTTGTAATAATTTCAAATTCATCTTGGGAATTCTGTGTTGTTGTATTATATCGTATTGTGTTTAGAATGTGACGTAGTTGTTGCACGTCACAATCCCAGTCTGACATCCAGTGTAGATGTTTTGGCATCGTCTCAACGCAGTAACAGCAGTAATAGTGCGGCACGATTCTAAATTTTTTTTGTTTGTTCTATTTCTTACATTTTTCTAAAACGTATATAATTTTTTAGTATTTTTAAAATACACACATGTGCCTCATTTAATCCTTTACAATTTTCTTAAATAAAATCATACAAAAGAACAATGTAAATTAATATAAAATACTTGTGAAAGTGATGGATTTTTATAGTGTTTGTATGTTGATTTTGTTGTTCAATTCTTCATTACAGTGTGGAGAGAGACCGCCTGCGAGAGCGGGAAAGGCAGGCCCGGGCCCAGATGTCTTCTTCACAAGTTGAAGAACAAGAATATCATCTGTTTGGAGCACCCTTTAGGGTAAGTTCGCTTGTTTTTTTTTCCTCGTATTTTAATTTTATGTACAAACCAATCAACGATAATTTAAATATTATCAAAGCATAGAACAGAGGTCGTTTTTTAAACAAAGATGAGAGATATATTAAATTTGTTTTTCTAGAATTTGGCGTAAATTTTTCCTATTAAAATTGGTTGCACTGGATATCCCGCAACTATATTACTCATCCTTACAGTTATTCAACAAAGATAGACATACTGTTTTATTTTATTTTATTTTTTTGTAAATCATTTAATTAAGCAACATTACGATCATTTCTAAATCGGTTAATTTCATTATTATCTTAATATAATTATAAATAATAGAACCAAACCTGCCTGAAATTAAATCGCACGATCGATCGTGGGCGGATTATTATTGTTTTAAGAACAAATTAATTTGTTTCTTGAAATTGTGAAATTTTCCAAAAATTTTATAATTTATTTGAAAACGGAACTAATTTAAGTAGCCTGATAAACATGTTTATTTGTTAAAAATTCTTTGGAAACAACAAGAAATATCAACAACAACAACGATGCGACAAAGATAGATTGAGTGAAATTAAAATCAAAATGTGTTGTGTATGTGTAAAGTTTAAATTTAGATGATCGAGTCAGTCTGAAAGCTACTGAAATGGGACGATTTCAGGCATAACCTTGATGATATTATCTTCTTTTGATGATGCGTTAAATTAGATTTCTTCCGTTGTTGTTGTAAATATTTCAATAAGAATTAAGTTTTTAAATTGTGCAAATGGAGTGGTAGCATTGACCTGTTTCAGTTCCTTTAAATATCTTCTATAGTAATAGTAGAAATGTATTGTTGTTGATATATTGCCATTTAGTTTCCCTCAACAGATCCTTATATGAATAAATCAAACACGTTTTGTATGCCTACGTTATAATAGAAATGACAATAGTGTCTTTTTTCATCATTAACCCTTTTCTAACTAATAACTATTCAATTACAGTACAGTCTTGTGTTACGTTTTTCGTCTTGTTTGTTTGTAAATAACCTTTCTTTCGGTATATTCCCATTTGTTATTGTCATTTGCCCTTTGGAAACTTCCAACTGACAAACGAAGAGAAAACCACCCCCTTCTACAATGCCACGCTTTATATACACACAGTATTGATTCTGTACATATTTTTTTTATTTTGCTACCCTCCAATATAGAAAACTGGCAGATTGGAAAATGTTTTTCTTTTGATAGTGAACTAGAAAAATTTTGTTGATTGTGGTTGTGATATTTCACAAATATGAAAAATAATTATTGAATTATTATTCATGTAGTATTTGTATGCCTTCGAATGTTCTATTGTTATTCTAATTGAAATTTCATTTATTCTTTTTCTTACATTAATTTGACCTTTAACCAAAACCTTGATGGGTGTTCGTTTTAATTATTCTTTATTTCAAATTAATTTCAATCGTTTTTTTTTAAATAAATAACTAATTTAAACTTTCTTTAAGTTTCTCTTATTTAAGTTTAACTATTCATAGTAATATGTATAACTTGTTTCATATATAATTCACATTATATAGTATAATTATGAACTTGGTGTTGTGTGTGTGAAAATTATCAGCACTATGAAAAACTTTACTAATCAACGATGTAATCGAAATTTACCGCATCTATCTATCAGTATGTTTTTTTGTTTGTTTCATTTCATTCAAATTTTAATGGTAAAACTAACACAATTCCATTTTTTAATTGGAAATATGTAAATAAAGCAATATTCAGTGCAATGGAAAATTATTAAGACCAATAAATTACAGGTCAATCTTAATTATTAACTTTTAATTTATATGAATAGTAATTAGTACAACGATTTTAATGAAAACAGAAATTGTTTAAGTTACGATTTTCACAATATCAAACAATTCTAAATGTTATTATACTAGGCTTATTTTGATTTGGCGTTTGTTGAAATAATTTGACAACACATGGAGTTGTCTTAACTCAAAAAAAATTGAATTGGCTTGAATCTTTTAAGAAGTTTTCTTCTCTGTAGAAATACAGCAGTATTCTATTTTCTCTGCCAGTTCTTTTCGTATAAAAGTTGGTTTAATCGCACGGCCTTAGAACCTTGACCGCAAGCAAAAAGCAGAAGATGTCGAAAATGCTCATTTTTATTAAAATTAACGTAAATTAAAATGAAGAAAAAAATATAGATTCAAGTAGATCAAAACATTTGCTTTCGAATGATTCAAAAGATTATGTCAAAAATATCTAGTGACTTATGGAATGTCTTAGGAAACGAAAGGAACTTAGTTGGCAATCAAATATTTAACACCTACTCATTTGCTACAAAGAAATTTTTGCTATGTTCGTAACAAATTTGCTGATTTCCAGTAACGAAAATGATGAAATTTTGAACAAGCAGAAGATAGTAACATTTAACTCCTATATCGTGTTTTTTTTTTAAATAAAATTGGATATTTCTATATCAGTTGTCAATATTGTATATATCTCCTTTAACAGGCATTACGGACTTTTGTAAGAAAAGAATGCATCCCAAACTGTTATCTCAATTCTTAGATGTACTAGGTCTTTCGACACATTTAACGGTTGTAAATTATCTTGATTCATAAGGCTACCAAAAGAATTGGCACTTAACAAACTGCAGGAGCTCTTTGAATGGATGAAGCTATTACTTTGAACTTTCAGTAAATAATTAATATAACTGTATCGTTTGCCACCACTGTATTTTTGCTAACAGGTTGGCCGCAGGCAAGATAAAGTAAAAGTAAAGTAAAAATAAAGTCCCATATCCGGATTGTACTTAATCTAGCACTAAACTGCTCAAACAAACGGTCTATTAAAGCCTTTTTTTGGGAGCCACAAACTACTACTGAGTCGCCTTTCATGTATTTGCAAATGTTGTGTAGTAGGGAAGGACTCTGAATATATGGTTCTTTATCAGCTTGTAAATTATTTAGAAACTTTAAGCATAACAAAAGGTGTGCATTAATTATTACATTTTGAAAGCAAGTTTTTACTCTTTGATCTAGGTTGTTTGTTATGATCTCGCCTGTTATATTTTCTTTTATGTAGGCGTATAGTCTACAGTCTACACAGAGCTCTGTACAAAAATTTGAGAACCACTGCAGTAGATTAAAAAAATGTATTTGTAACTTTTAAGAAGCACGCCAAAAATCAGAAAAACTTATTAAACAAACTTATCATAATGTTAGAGTCATGTTGGCTAATTTAGAGTAGCTCGAGTGTATGTACATGTGAACTGTTTTTAATTGTGATTATTGAGTCTTCTTTTATAATCTTCTTATGTGGAGATGTGTGTGAATGTTTGTATGTGTGTAAATAAACTGACGCCGTTCCGACTTTTATTGCTCGACATTCTTTGGCGTTTGTTAAAGCTTAAAAGATGCCGTCGTCGTCTCTCATATTAAAAGGTAAAATTAGTATCGTACTTGATGAGAATAAAAATTACATGTTGTTATTGTGATTTGCTCTTTCATTTCGACTTTTATATTATAAATGCTAATCTTTCTTTTCTTCATTTACTTCTGTTCGATATTCGTATTTGTACTACCTATACACAATCGTCTCCTTTATCACTGAATATTGTTAAATGGCTATTTTGTTCGGAGTTTGCAAATAGAAAACTTCTATGTACATTTAGTACATAGACGTATACTTAAATCTATAATACATATATATTTCTGCTATATACGAAAACAACGTGTATAGAATACTGATGAAGGTCGTTGTCTTCAGGTGAACCCGTCGTCGACGGACCCCGTCACACAGGACATCCAGAGCAAGTTGGGGGATTTTCAACGATTGAAACCATTTCTTGATCAAAAAGAATTAATCGGTGTCGATGGAGTCCCACCAAGTCCTGGGGTGCCTTCCTCATCATCTTCATCACGTCATCATCCCACATTCTCCACGTCTTCATCATCATCCGGGGCCAATTCCAGGTAATTTATTAATAATAATTTGTCGAATTAATTAATTAATGAACTAATTGATTTTATAGATTACATCCATCACCAGAAGCACGGCCTGAATTTAAAAAACCACACCATCATCACATACACCATTCTACCTCCGGCTCATCATCATCATCATCACATCAACGTGGTGGTTATGTGAAACCAACTGATGGTAAACCACCATATGAGGGACGTGGTGGTTATCCTGGACAACCAGTTAAACATGGCAGTGGTATAACGAACCATAGATCAAATGGGATTCTACCAGCAAAAGGACCACCTCCATCATCACCAAATTCATCATCATCATCAACAAGAGTACATTCAAATAATAGTGCATCATCGTCTTCAAGGAATCAGTCTCGTATTTCTCATGAACAAGTAAGGAAACAACTCACTTTCTTGTTTGTTTGTATTTTTTTGTCGTTTTCTTTGTTGTTGTTCTTTGTTTTTACCTTATTTCGTAATTTTAACACAACAGCTGCACATTATTTCAAGTTGACTTTATTATCGCTACTAATTATGCGCGAATATACAAGAATTCGATAATTATTATAGTAATTAAAAGGATACAGCTAATATGTGACAGAAAACGGAAATCACTCGGAAAATTAAGCTTTTATATATACGGGTAGACAAAAAAAAATCCACTCTAGTCGTTTTATTTTTTTCTTTCGTCAACTTTCTAGAAAAATTCGGTTTCCAATAATGTGTGATTTATTACTTTATTAGGGTAGTAAATTTAGAAAATATAACTTTTTTGTAATGTTCTTAGAATCAGGGTGCTCTACCAACGGCTGGTCCGAGGGACATTCTGCCATCAGCAACACCCAATCCTGATATGGAAAATATTTTCAAGGTAAACATTTAATCAATTGATTGATTAGTTTAGAATAAACGTTTCTAAAATTAGTTTTGTTTCTAATGGTATTTATGTATTTGGTTAATATTAATTATATTTCGTTTAACAGGAGATGATTGAAGTGCGACCACCACTCACAGCCATCGCTGCAACACCCAGAATAGAACCAGATAATAAGTTCACCTTCAATCCTGTATTAAGCAAGGTAATAATAATTTATCAATTTTTTTTTTGTAGTGAAAAATTTCGAGTATTACGGTATACGTAATTGTAGCGATATTTATTATTTAATGGGGAAAACTTCAATCATTATCGATACAGATCACATTTATACATTGTTAATTATTAACATTAATTATTCTATATGTTAATTACTTTCTTGTAATTTGTATCGAGAGAGATTGTGACTAAATATTTGATATACTTTTTTCAAACGTTCTCTCTTTCTCTTCTGTAATAGAGAAGGGGGTTGATTATAATTCAGGCCATTTATTGATTTTCCTTAGTTGTCTTTTTATTAATAAATTAAGATAGCGTGATCATGTAAAACAATTCTAGTTTATTTCTTCATTTGGTTTGTTACAGTTGACGGATACAATACCAACACCATCCACACCAAAAAGTAAGTAAATTCAGAATTTTTTGTTTTTCCAAAAAAAAAACAATTGCATAATTAAATTATTGCACAAACAATTAACCTTGATTATATAATTATTACATATTGTTGGAATTATAAAAGAATTAACGTATACTTATGTGGAGTTGTGTAATAATACGCGTATAATCCCTTGTTTTTCGGTTCTTCTACTTCTTCCTTCCTTCCTTCCTGTATTGGCTGTCTGATATTCTATCTATCTTTGTCTATTCTTCCCCCTTGGGTTGTTCGATTAAAATTGTGTGTAAGGAAGGGGCGCCGAACTTGAATGGAAATGCATATATACTGACGGTGTTTTTGTTGTGTGCGTAAGTTCGGGGAGAGTAGAGTGCAGTTTGCGCGCGACTAGTCCGTTGTGTTGTGTTGTGTTATCATCTATTACTTTATAACCGTTGCTTATTTCATTTTATTTGTAATTATCAAATAGTTTCTCTTTTTGTGTATGTGTTTCATTCGTAAAGTATTGTAAATATTGTAGCAATAATCGAAAATAACATAAAAACAATCACGTGGTTGTTGTAATCAATTTTCTTTTACAATTGGTGAGTTTGTTGTTGTTTATTGTGTTACTATAAACATGACAAAACGGTACTGTCCCCGTTTTTTCCTTTGTTTCCGTCTTCTATTTCTTCTTCTTCGTCTTCTTCGTTTGTATTGTTAACAGTCGGTTGTTGACATAATCGTTCTTTGTCTAACACATATTAATTGTAATATTTCAAATATAGTTGAACTAATTAGTGGAATGTTGAAGGAATAACTGTCTTAAATAAAATCAAAAACAAACTATAAATAGTTTTTAAAAAATCAGAATTTATAGCAAAAACGAGGGAATTTCCGTTTATTAAGCGAAATTAGAGCAATAGTAGAGTCGGTTGATTTCGACTTGACTCAACAAATCGGTTATTAACGCCAAGTCGTTTGCTATATTATAGACGTAGTGTAATTTTTTGTATTTTTTTTTAAAGCAGTTGGTTGCTTGGAAATAAAATGGTGGTACCCCGACCGGCATTCTAATAAATATCCACATAAATATAGGCATTATTTATATTTTACAACATATGCATAGCCATATTATAATATAAATATACATCTCGTCAAATGTAATATTATTGTAACAAGCTTTGCATGTATATCATAAAATATCGACAAGGATAATTGCATTACGTTATATTCTCTTTTATACAACAAATTGTGTGTTTATTTCAACTTCTGTTCTTTCGTCCCGTTTTTTTTAATGTTTCCCCGATATATTACAATATTTTAAACAATAGAGGGTAATGAGAAAGAGTCACCTGCTTGCAGGTGTTTCCAATAAACAGGTGGTTACTTGAGTTTTCTTTTTCAAAAGAAATTAACATTTTGATAATTTTTCTGTTACAGAACGTGAACGTACTACGACGACGACGACAACAGTAGCAGCACCAACGTCATCAAGTGTCAGACCGTCAACGTAAGTTTCTAATTATACATTTTTTTATTTAAATTTTAATAATTTTTATCATGGAACTTTTGTCAACAATAATGTTGCGTGTTTGAATATACAACATGTGTGCATATATATGTATGTATGTATTGTGTAGGTGGCCGGAACAGCTAAAATTGTGACGAAAGATAAGAAAAGACCGTAAAAATAAATAAAAAGATAAATATCGTTGTTGTGTTGAGTAGTTTTAAAAAGTTTTCTTTTTTTTGAAGTAAATTTATTATTTACAATTTTATCATTTATAATCCAATATATCATAATTATCATCATGTATAATGTATGTCTGTACAATTTACTACCTAGTAATTTAGTCGTTTTTCAATAATAAGCAGAACGGATTTATAAATAAAGACATACGTTTATCATGACATATCAATCGGATTGATTTTACGTTTTAATATTGTAATTGATTTGCCTTCTACACCTTGAAACATTCTAAATCAATAATTAAAGCCTTCATTGAATTCTTCATTACAGTGATTTAAGAGATGATCTCAACTTATCCGATGATAGCGATGATGATCAAAAACGTGAATCTTCCAAGTTACCAATAGAAAAGTAAGTTTTTTTTCGTTGTGTTCAACATTTCTAGTAAATCCATTAATTTTCTATTATTATTTATTTTTTAGTTCAAGGATGATATCTCCATTGGGGCCAACATCAGGCAATACTACTTACCAACCAGAACCAATAAATGTGGCAACTACAACGACAACAACAACAACAACAACAATACCTAGTGGTAATGGTGGTGGTGGTGGCGATGGTGGCAGTTCATCAAGTGATTCATGTTCCGATTCAGGTACAGAAAGTGAGACAAGTAGTGATGATTCAATTGAAGAGAATGTATCATCATCGAATACAACATTTAAACAAACTGTTAATAATGAAATAATACAATCAAAGTCATCACCACCATTAGTACCACCACAACAAATTGAAGAGAAGAAACGTTGGAATTTAGGTTCCTATATTGATCAAAATAGTGTTAATAATAATAATAGTTATAATAATAATAATAATCATAAAATTGATTCAATCAATCAATCTCCAAAAGTGCTCTCACCATTAATATGTGGCAGTAGTATGCTTCCATTAAATAATCATAATAGTGGTAATTCTAGTAATAGTAATAATAATAAGAATATTGATAAGAAACAACAACGTGGTGGTTTGATTGAAGAATCTGATGGTAGTAGTGATTCAATCAAAGATTTAGATAGTGTCGTTGCTGAAGCATTAACATCAACAACAGTGCCGTTATTATCAAGCTTCTCCGATTCAGATAGTAATGACGATGATGATAATCATCATCATGATGATAAAAATGAAAAACGTTATAAAAAATCTAAACGTATCGTGCCAGTTACCAAAAATCTTAATAGTGATAGTGATGTTGATAATGATGAAGATGATGATGATTACGAAAGGACTAGCAATAATAATACTAAATCAAAACCAATGACACGACCAAGTCCAAGGACTAAATCGATAGATACTAGTGACTCTGATATAGACTATCATCGTAAAACCAGTGCCAATAGTGTAAAATCAACAACAACAAATGAAAAATTAACAATGAAACCGAAATCAAATCGTGGCAGACCTCGTAAAGTTAAACAACCAACAGACATTGGTGGTGATGGTAATCATTCAGATGATGAGATTCGGACGAAGAAACGCGGTCGGCCACCATTATCAAAAACCCGTCGATCATCACCAATACAACCACCACCAGCACCACCACCACCACCGCCACTACCAGTTGATTCCGATTTAGAAATGTCACGTAACAGTAATAATAACAAGAAACGTGGTCGTCCACCAAAACCACAACAATCATCCCCACCAAATCGTAGTGGGAGTAGTAGCAGTAGTAGCAGCAGTAGTGATGGTGGTAGTAGCAGTAGTAGTAGTAGTAGTGATAGTGATGATGATGGTGATTATAGTAAGAAACGGCAACAGCATCAATTACAACCAAAACAGAAACGAAAAGTGGCAAAAATTGAAATTGCAACAAGTGGTAGTGATAGTGATTCATGTCATGGATCCCAGAGGATCACAGATAAATATCCAAATAATAATAACAATAATAATAATAGCAGTAGAAAAAATAATAATAGTAAACATTCATATCCGAAATCGATTGATGAAAGTGGTCGATTTTTCAAGAAGGCTAAAAACGAATCTGACATCGAGGATGATAATGATGAATGGAATAAACAGAATGTTAAAAAATTGAAAAATGATCACGATATAAAGAAAGTTGAATTATCAAAGAAGAAGGATATTAAACGTAAATCACGTCGATCATCAATAAGTGCTGCCACATTACCAACAACAACAGATAGTGATAGTGATCATAAGACAACTATTTCAAATAATAATAATAGTAAAACGAACAATAATAAATCAAAATTATATAATAGTGATAGTGATTCAAATCATCAACAATTTGATAGTGATGATGATGATGATGATGATCATGATCGTAAAAAATCTGAATTACAACAAACAAATGTGATTGGTACAAAAGTTGATGAGAGTAATTCAATTAAAGATAAAAAGAAAAGTGATACATTACGTAAATTGTTTACATTGAAACGTACAGATACAGATGGTGGTGGTAAAGGGGGCGGTAAAGGTGGTAAAGGCGGTAAAGGTAAAGGTGGTGTTAATGTTATTTATGCTGATGAGGAACGTAATAATGGTAATTATGAACGTAATAATAATAGTTCATCAGTTGAAGAGGATACACCAATGTTACCAACAACAAATCCAACATTATTATCGCCAATACCAAATAAAACTAATGAATTATCATCCACAATCAAATCTGTAAAGACTGAAATTAGTAATAATAATAATAATAATAATAATAAAGAGATACAATCGACAGAACATTCAATCAAAATTAGAATTGATTTAAGTCGAATTGATATTAATCGTATTAAAAGTTTAAAGAAACATTTAGAAGATGGACGTCATCCGTATTTAAAAGAAATTGATAAGAAATTATCTGTTCCGTTGAATAAGCAAACATTTCGTGAAAGTGATAACGAGAATAATAATAATAATAATAATAATAATAAAATATGGAAGAATGATACTAGTGAAACAGCAATAGAAAATCGTAAAAAATCAAAAAAACGTAAACGTCGTAATAGTTCCAGTTCTATATCATCATTATCAACAATTAGTAATATATCATCACAAAATAGTAATAATATTAATAATAATAATAATAATAATAAGAAAATAGATAATAATAATAGGAAAGATAATAATCATAAAACAAAACGGCGAAAAAATGATATTAGTAATAGTAATAATAGTAATAGTAATGAACCAACAGTGAATCGATCTCAGTTTGATAATTTAACAAAAACACCACCAACAAACCATGATCGGGAAGGTAACAATAATAATAACAATAATAATACGACGACCAGTAATAATCATAATCAACGACAATTAGTTGAACCGACACAAATAATCAGGGAATATCATTCGTATTTTGAAGAAGAACCTATCGATAGAGAAGAAAGGTACTTGTTAGTTGTAATAAATTATGTTAAGAGTGAAAATATTCACACTTTTTTTTGTTTGTTTGTTATAATAGGGATCAAAGTCAGTACCTGAACGATGCAACAAGATTAAAACATTTAGCTGACCGTGAGACTGATACAACAAAACAATGTATGTTATATTTAAGGGCTGTATTATATTTCTTACTAACTGGTAATGCAATGGAGAAAACTAGAGTTACGGAGAATTCATGTTTTACAATGTACAAAGATACATTATCTTTAATTAGGTAAATAATAGTAAGTTTTAGTTGAATTGTTTTAATTAATTGTATGTTTAAAAAAGGTATATTTCATCGAAATTTCGAAGCCAAACTAATACTTCACCGAAACAAAACAAATTGGCAGTTTTAAGGTAAATTTTGGGAATTATTAAAATAATTCCGGGACTGTTGGTCTAATTCTTGTATCACGTCGTGATTGAAATTACATCATTTTTATTAAAAAAACAGAGGTTGGAGTACAGAAAAATGTTTCTCCTATCAGATTTTGTAGTTGTTAAATCAAAATTAAGGTAGAGCTTTCTTGTCATAAAAGAGTTAATGTATCAGATAAAGACGACTATATTTTATACCGTACAAACAACAGGTGATACTAACAGCTGTGTTAATACATTCCTGACTATAATCTTTGTCTTTTTGATGATTTTGCGAAGAGATACGACCACCAATCCCGGAATCACCCCAATTCTTCTGATCAACAAAATTATATGATTTTTTTCTTTGTTTAACAGTTACCGTTGTCAAGCTCTACTCTATTATAAATTATTTAGAATGAAAAAATATGAAGCTAAAGAAATCCAAAAGATTATCGGGGAATATTTCAATAATAAAGTAAGTTTTTGATTTGTTTCGAAAAATGGATGATATTGATTTATTGTAATTATAGCAAGTACCAACGATACCGCCACCTGACCCACATCCACAACAAGTTAATGGTGGTGGTCAGGGTACACCATCTCCATTATCACCAACACCCTCACCAGCTGGTTCAGTTGGTTCAGTTGGCAGTCAATCATCTGGTTATAGTAGTGGTGAATTGGCGGCAGCACGTTGTAATGGTAGTAATAGCAATAATAATACAAATAATAATACAACAGTTCCTGTACCATCACAAGTACATACAACACCAAATACGAATAATACACCACATATGTGGATACCATTGAATGTATATAATGCAATGTATAAACAAAATCAACATTATACATATCTATTGTCATGTCAAGATTTGTGGGATACAGCGGATGCTCTTGTAAAGAATGGCGAACATACCGGTAAATGGACAATTAAATTGTTTAAATTAATTCGAAATGAAATTTATTATATAATTGCAGACTTTTTCATCCAATTGGATCGTCGATGTAAACCATTAACAATGCACAGTTCGCTACAACATTTGGTATTTTATATTCAAGAAGGTATTAAACGACTTAATGAAAGTTAGAATTTGACCAATGATTGTATATATTACAAACATATACAATATATTTTTATTAATTTATATATATTTTAAAATATTTATAATTAATCAAATTAATATGCCAAAGAAGCACCGAGTCAATTTTTCAATGTCAATGGAGCAAGAATTGCGAAAACTTAATTTTCAAATTTTACTTATTAACACGAAATCAATGGAAGCAAAGCGGGATATTATCTAAATATATATAAAAATAGATTTAAGGGAATTGTCCTTTTTCTAGTTAACCGACTTAGGGTGCAGTACTATAAATATATATTATAATGAAGATATTTTTACAATAACAACAATAATTGATTTTTAGGTAAATTCCACGTAAATAGTTTGTAAATATTAATTTTCTTTTGTAAATAATTCGCTAAATATTATATTTAATACAATTGAAAACAAAAATAATAATAATGCTATATTTGTACAACGCTGAACTAGAGGCCTAGTGAATCAAACTCTATATACATTAATTATTATTATTATTATAAAAAAAATGAAATATAAAAAATATAATAGAGAATAGGAAATATACATCTCACGTGGTTGTGGATGTTCTCTTTTCGAAAATAATTAGTCATTGTTATTTTTACATCATCACCTATTAATTGATTAATTAGTTAATTAATCCGGAGTGGAATTAATTAATTAATTAATCAAAAATATTGTAGAATATAAGTGTGCATATTTGTAATAATGTATATGTAAATCTTGTATCATATTTTATAATTATATACATATAAATATATATATATACATATAAATATTATACATAAAAAGAACAACAAATTTTTAAATTATTTAAAATATTTTGTAATTAAGCAATCTTTTCTTGTATTAGGGCCATTCTTGTTTTTATTTTTGTTGTGTGTTTATTTTGTAAATTTTTGAATCCAGAAACCGAAACAGAAAGAGAAGAAAATCAAATTAATTTTTATACGTTTTTATGTAGAAATTTGTCCAATTTGCCGCCGCTATACAAATAAAAACTGGCAGAAGATTCGATTAAGTAACGAAATGTGAAATTTTCTTCCAGTCTGTCTTGTAATAATAATAATAATAATAAATGATAATCGAGAAATGTAACAAAACAAATTATAATAGCAATGTTGATGGTGATCTCAATTTGGTACATTTTGGAAGACCAGTCTATTGGGCTGCGATTGCGGCACGTATGTCCGCCAGCACAGATTGTTTCGTACGCAATCACAGCTCGGTGGATTGGTCATTTTTGTATTGTTAAATTTGTTAAAAAATTGCAGAACTAAGTTTGGTTACAACCGTTTTTTTCTGTTTATTTTGTACATTTATGGTCACTGGGACCAATTCTAGTATACGACTGGATCTTTGTTCTTTTTCTTTGTCGATTTTTTAATTTTTGGATGATATTTGAACGTAATCTCGTTTCTGTTATGATAGTTGACAATTTGTATAAAGATCTATTTATTTTATCGTTATTGATCGTGGTTGATTTGCATTTTTAATTTCATTTTAACTAAATCTTAAGAACTTGTAGGAAAAACATATCGACTGACGAGGTTTTTGTTTTCTCTTTTTTTTTTGTTTGATTGATTTAAATATATTTAATTTATTTTAATAATTATTTTTATTTCCTTGTAGCCAAACTTCGATCTGTAGCGCCACGGATAGACGTCCAAATTTTGGCAGATTTGGCCGTCTACAGGGCGCTTTAGATCCGATTCGAATTGGGCGCCTTCCCAAATAACCAATCAGAATTCGAGATAATCACAGCCTACTGATTGAGTTTTTTTTTGAACAAAAATAATGAAACAATTGAAAAACTCCAAAATCAAGTGACCTTGTCTAGACATAAATTCGAAAAATAAATAAATAAAAAAAATACATCAGTACCTTGTACATATTTATACATGAGAATAATATTAAACATCCGTTATGTTAATTGAAGTGATATGTAAAACAAGAGGACCCAATTTTTTTTCCAAAATATATTATTACACCATAATCGAGTGTGTTTATGTCAAAAACAATTACGATTCTAGTCTGGCGCCTTCGACTGGCTCACCCTCATTCTTCTGCTTCCATCGACCGGCACCGTACGGCGAATGGCGCCTCTTCACGCCAGCATAACTACAATGCGGTGATACTTCGAATTCCATATTCAAATCGTCTCTGATGATTTTCAATAGAGTTGTCCTGGGCAGTCCCAACAATCGCGAACGTTCCCGCAGCGATAATTCGGGCGATTCACGTATGGAGGCACGAACGTATGGGACGTGCATCAGCCGCGACAGCGGCCGGCCACTTTTCTCCTTATCATCAACATTACCAACACTGAACAATTTACGTTCCCAACTCAAGAATGTCGAACGATTCGGAGGTGGTGCATTGAAACGTATCAAAAAATTATTGTTGATATCCTTCCATGATTGATTGTTGTACTCTTTCTCATGCACCCAGACAGCTGCGACGATTTTCTGTTCGTGCGTATAACGGGTACCATCATCGAATAAATCGGCCTGTTGTTGTGTTGTTTTGTTGTTTGTACTAGTTTCGTTGTCGCTCATTTTTGGGACACAACATACTTATTTTGGAACGGCTGTAGATGTGCGGCTGGTTTTTCTAGACGAAAATAAAACAAAAATGGAAATATGGTGGAAATTGCGCCTGCGATTTAGTTTAAAAGGAAACCGTTTAGACAAAGTAGAGAAACATTCCCCTATTATATATACATCATGTCGAAGATAATGAAATTATTGCTGAAATTAATGAAAATTCCTTGGAAACATCTAGAATAATCGGTAACATCAAGAAGGCGTCGACCTGAAAATCCTGCAAAACGAATAGGAGCGACACCTATTATCATCACTCTCAACCAATAATAATCCTTAAATCAAACAAAAAAAAGTTCATAACAATGTGTTTCACAAAAACCATTGATTTTGTCAAAACTACTTATATGAATTTCGTTATGTATGTTGGTTATTTATTAAAAATAATATTTAAAATAGATTTTTTTTAAAGACTGTCATCTATTAGTCATTATAATAATTAAACTTGCGCATGCGCTGCTGATTTTAGTATAAAACGCCTCGCCGCGTTTCCGTTTTTCTCTTTCTTTCGTGGTAACTCCCGAAGAAGGTATCAAAGTAAGTACTTTTTTTTCTACCAACTTCTAAATAACTTTCATGTTTTTTTTTTTGTGATTTTTAATAATTAGCATTAATTGTTTAAAAAGCAGTACTTTATTATCATTTTCTCAACTTAAAATTGACGCTTTTCAAATTTTCTTTGCGATAAAACGTGGTCGTGCCATTAATTCAAAATGGCGGCCTATTTGTTTCGTTATTGTTTTCGTATGGTTGTTCGATAAATGTTAATTTGTTGTTAGAATGGCGGACTCAGCTCCAGCCGGTGGACGCGGTGGTATCCGTGGTGGTTTTGGTGGCGCCCGTGGTCGTGGCGGTGGTGGTGCACGTGGCCGTGGCCGCGGCAGAGGTCGTGGACGTGGTCGTGGCAAAGAAGATCAAAAAGAATGGATACCCGTTACGAAATTGGGCCGTTTGGTACGTGACGGTAAAATCCGTTCGTTGGAAGAGATTTACTTGTTCTCATTACCGATTAAAGAGTATGAAATCATCGATTTCTTCATTGGACCCTCTTTGAAAGATGAGGTGAGTTTCAGTTATTTTTAGAGTAATTTAGATTGCAAAAAAATATGATGAATAATTAATTCTTTCGCGGTTTTCACCATAAGGCTTTGCCTAATGATGGCCTAGAATTCCTGATTTGCCTCCATTCTTAAATAATCAAAACTATTATAGAGTTGTTCCAGTTTATTTATGTTTTTTTTTAAATTTTGCCTAAAGGTATTGAAAATTATGCCAGTCCAGAAACAAACGAGGGCCGGACAACGTACACGTTTCAAGGCATTCGTCGCAATTGGAGACAGTAATGGTCACATTGGTCTTGGTGTCAAGTGCAGCAAAGAAGTTGCAACAGCAATCCGTGGTGCTATAATTTTAGCAAAATTATCAGTTGTTCCTGTACGTCGTGGTTATTGGGGTAACAAAATCGGTAAACCTCATACAGTACCCTGCAAGGTTTGTATTTTTTTTCTATCTATAATTGTAAGAATTACTAAATATGATGATTGATTTTTAATCTTTCGCGGTTTTCACCATAAGGCTTCAATGCCTAATGATGGCTTAGATTGTCTGAAAGACTATTTCACATTATTGAAATAATCGGTTTTTGGGAATATTGTGGTAATGATTTTATATTCACAGGTAACTGGTAAATGTGGTTCGGTAACTGTACGTCTAATCCCAGCACCACGTGGTACCGGTATTGTATCAGCTCCGGTACCCAAGAAGCTACTTCAGATGGCTGGTATTGAAGATTGCTATACATCAGCACGTGGTTCAACTGGTACATTGGGTAATTTCGCCAAGGCAACATATGCTGCCATTGCTAAAACGTACGCCTATTTGACACCTGATTTATGGAAGGAGATGCCATTAACCAAAACACCATATCAGGAATTTGCTGATTATTTAGCAAAGAATCATCGACCAACTGGACCAAGACCAACGGAAAACATTTAAGATGATACACATTTTTTTGTTTTCGTTTTTGTTTAGTTCATTATTAACACCCAACATTTCAATAGGTTCATAGGCAATAAATCAAACACATTTTGATTTAGAAGTAAGAACAGCTACATCCCTTTGATATTGGAAATCATGAGGATTTTTACGTCACAAGGATGCAGTTTGAATTTTATCGTCCGTGAACGTGTTGAAACGTTCAAAAAAAACACGTCAAAAAATTAAAAAATAATAATAATACAATAATAATAATAAACAAAAAAACTACATGCTGATTGAAAAAGTTGTTTGATTATTTTGGCTCCCTTTATAATTGGCGTCTTGATTGCGAAAAACAAATAAAATCATATTCATGTTTTGGGTACATCGTTTCATAATATGTAAAGTTCTGTAGTAAGATTTGAACTTCTTTATTTGGGTCTTATCCTAACAATTTTAAGAGTTACTGGTCAAGCTGGCCATCAATAGTTCCATTTTGTGTAAGAAATTTCTACCCTCCATCTTTTCTAAACGTACATCCCTGAATTGTCCACCTAAATGTTCCCATTTTCGTTCGGTAACTAAACGTGATGGGAAGAAATCGCTGCGTGGCGAATGTGCCACACTCACTTGTACACCACTGTGCGGTTCACAACGTACAGCAATAATACGATCACCTGTCGGTGATGCCAAAAAACACGAACTGGCATTGCCCAGCGGTTCTACACTACCATTACCCAAATGATTTGAATTGGCCAAACCTTGCCAACCCATTGTTTTTGCTAATGCTTGCACGGCCAAGATTTGATGTTGATTGATATGACAGAAGATTAAATCGCGTAATTCTTGTGGTTCATAACTCATATGCATCACTTTACCATCACGACAGATACATTTTAGATTCTTTTCACCGACATGTATCACTAATGGTGTACGGCAGAGTGCATCGTAACCATGCGATGATATATTAATTTTAACACAGGATTGTGTTGGACTATTCAATGTATTCCAATGTGAACTAATTAGTGGATCCTTGACTTCTTTCGCTATTGTATCTAAAACGTATTCGGTACGCATACGCATAAAGAAATGTTGCGCCTGTTTAATGATCTGTTCTAATAATGTATCGGTTTTGGTCATTTCTAATAATTCATAACGATCCGCTGCCATCGGTCCAGCTAGCATACGTTTCTTTGACGGTCCCAATGGACCTGTTGCGGGATGAGGAAACGGATGGTGAGTGTTCTTATGATGGACTTCTCGTAATAATTGATGCAATGAATGTTCTAATACGTGATCATGATCACTTTTTCCTGCATTATTCTGTTGCTGTTGTTGGTTTGTATTGTTTTGTACGGTTGTTGTTGTTGTTGAAGTTGTTGTTGTCGATTTCTTATCACCACTAGTTGAATGACATAATCCGATAATTAATTGAATCCCAGGCAGGACAGTTGCCATAATTTGATTACCAACAACCATATGCGGTATTGGGGCTTGTAATTGTACCGCTTCTTTAGCTAATTGATTGAATAATTCTTTACAGAACAAAACGTTCTGTGCAGCTTCCAGTTTTTGTTGCCAATGCATATCTGTATTCGCCGGTGGTGGACCAGAACCCAATAAACTCACATTAGCACTGCATAAATCTTCTTGATCTTTCTGACATAGAACCTCAATGTAGGCAACACCCTGCAATTCGGATGGTATCGAGACTTTTAAAGCTCTTGACGGCGTTGTTTGTCCACTACCACTACTACCACCACCACCACTGCCGCCGCCTCCTCCACCATCCGGACTTCCTGGTGGACTAGTCGCCTTATCATCATCTTCAGCTTTCGTTACTTCAAATGTACCGGTTTGTGTGTACTTTGAACCAGCTGTACGATAACTCAAATCACCGATGATTGTGTTTGAGACTTTTTTCAATCGCCAATTCTGTCGTAAACGTAGCAGATCGATGTGAAAATCGGGCACGCTACGATTACGTGCCGCTTCAGTTTGTGAGGTTTTTAAACGTTCCGCACCAGTTAATAATACACTAGCAGCACCGGCTAATGCCTTCTTACGTGCATATATCTGTACCATTGGTTTCGTTTCGATTGGTTCCTGTTGTACCGGATCTAAGATCAGATAGCGTTTGTCTTTGGCAATTGTTAGAACATCGGCTAGGACACAAACTTCTTGGAAGGCATTCCGTAATTTATTACGTACAGAATCCCACGGCCATAAAGTCGATTGAAACGAATCTTTACTGTCACCATCCGATTTGGTTTCGTCATTGGAATCTTCTTTTTTAACATCAATTTCGGATGTTTTACTAAAGTCGATCTTTTGCGCGTATTTTGCAAGACTTTCCGATAGTGTCAGTGGCCTGAAAAATTCGAACAAATCAATCGAAAAATCGAGAATTGCAATAATTAACTTACGGTTGATAGATCTCCGTGCCATCGTACGTAATCTCCTGTATTTGATTTTCTATGGGCGCCTCCACGGATATATTAATAGAATACGACATTTTCGGCAAAATCTGGTAGAATTACGCGTGGAAAATTCGACTCTTTTACGGCGACTCTCAATAACAAAACATTTTACTTTGTTGACAGTTCTGCTAAGGTTATGGCGTTATGGCGGCGAATTGAGGTTATGTTGTCGGTAAGATAGTAATCTCTAATTTCAATTAACAAAAAAATTAAAATTTATTGAAATTCTACAATTAACACATTCACAATTTATTACTAAATAATACTTTTCTAATTGTAGGAGTGATAAATAATATTACAGTAATACTTTAACAAGTAAAGATATGAAATAGTGCTATCAATAATAGCGCCATCTATCGCTTGTTGTTGGTTTTGCCAATTATCGCGGAATTTTCAAAAAAAATTACTCGAACAACGAGTAAAATTGCACAAATGTATTTCTCACGAATGCGTTAGTTTTTTCTATACAATAACTAACCAAAATTATTATTATTAGAGGAACCGTTGAAAATTTGTAATTTTTTCTAGTTTAGTGTTGACCTGTTTTTTTTCTCGTTGGTCCTGTTTAGAGTTCATCTGCAAGGTTGGTGGGATTGTAAAGGGAATAGCATCAATCTTATACCCGCCTTATACCCTTAAAGCTTTTTTATTCCAAGTATACACACAAATACGAAACGATAAATCAATGTGGAAGACCTGTCACTGGTTAGGAAGCCACGTAGTTGTTGTGTTGTTATTCTTTCACATTCGTTCAATTCTTTTTATACAAGAGGAAAAACGTCAATTCACTATTCGATAATACTTATTAAAATTTTCTCATTTCAACAATCCACACGTATTAGATTTGAATGAGTAGTTGCGGAGACAGTCTAGTTTCCATTTTTTTTCTTTTTGGTATTATTGACGTTTCTCTCTAAAAGTTATTATAATTCAGAACGCAGAAGAGAATGAGTTGTGCCAAGGGTTGGTTGGGTGGTAGTCGTCGCAGGACCAACAGTGAAAGGGGTAGTAGCTTGGTGGCTTGACAGTGGGTGGGTAGTTCTGTTGGAGAACGTTGTGGTGGAGGTGGAGGAGGGTTTGTTATACGACATGAACCAGACTCGAAGTGGAATATCAATAATGTGACCGTGCGATTGCCAAGACTCAACATGGCCGCTGTCTTTCTCTGTTACCCAGATTTTCTCTCTTTATCTTGATTTTCCTCTTCTATACCACCTCCTGATGCTGATGCCGCCACCACCACCACCACCACTACCACCACCAACCACCACCACCATCGCCGTCACTACTATCACTACCACCAGCAACGCCAGAGAAATTTATAAGATTCCCAGGATCGCCTCGGCACCAAGCGGATCCACAGGATTAATGTATTTAGGACTATTATATTACAAGAAAGGAAAAGATATGAAATACGGCCGTTGGGAAAGAAAGGGAGATACTTTTTAATGCCGCTTTTCACATTTTATCAATATTATATTTAGTATTGTTGCGACGCGATATACCATCTTTGGTTTCATGTTTGATCTCATTTTATAACCAAATTATATGTAAAATATAATAGATGGGAATGAGAGGAAAAGACGTAATTTTTGTTTCACTACCAAGAAGCTTCAAGATTAATAGTAGTAGTGAACAGTAAAGACACTTCAAAAGCTCTAGTAGGTATCTTTTCTTGACATACGAGTTGTTGGCGACATTCACCATTGCAGTTGATGCAAGCTTTTTACTCTCGTTTCATATTTGAAAATTTCTTTCCTCTACCATTTCCACATAATAGTCTTGTTCTCTTTGTACCGTTAGCGATTGTCATTTGGTGTGCTTGTCGTATTGATTTCCTTTTTGGGGGGGCGTTGTGGAGACAGAGAGCGCGATTCAAGGGGGCTACCTCCAAGTCCCTGGGCTTTTGCTGGTTTGTTGAATATATCTGGTAGTCCGGGTATACGGAAAGCGTCATTTTCTGCGCAGAAATAACAATTGTAGAATCTCACACATACACATACCTATACATATACATATATATAAATTGTATATAATACACAGACATAGGCAATCGTACACAAAAAAGAACAGAAACGTCCAATAGAGTGTCGGTTTGCTCTAGCGTCACGGCGCAACGTCCAATCCCACCCCCGTTAGCAATAAGATCCACATTCCGAGAAACTCGAACTGGTGTGTCTGGAATGGAATACGATTGGCTGTTGGATTCCGCGAATCCGACTGAATTTCTCTTATTGTCATTTGCACACGATTTGGTGGTGGGATTGGCGAAAATACCGAAATTCCACCAGTTATAGATAACAGATTTTCCGGGAAATTGAAGAAATTCATCCATAGACAAACCAGAAAAAAATAGGTCAACAACGGATTAATTCCAATCTTGTTTATTTTTTGTATCTACCATCGGATTATACTGTGGCGACAATGATCCATCTAGTGCGGGGGATGACGGCGGCAATAATAAAAGTGCGAGATAAAATAAAAGTGTTGGTGTGTTCTCGTATTCTTGGGCGAGAATAGTGCCACATGAGGAGAGGGCGGTTGGGCGGTGTTTCACTTTGGCTCCGGTATCGACCCGCCGCCGCGCCCGGATGAGGACATTACCCGGAGCTCTCAATACTCAGCGCAATGCTATTCTACTCGAGTCGCCCCCCAAAATATCCTCCCCGCAAAGCAGCAACAACAGCAGCAGCAGCAGCAACCGTTCGTTCTGTATATGTATATATCCCTTGAGCACCACCACCATTGCCACCACCCATTTCACCCATTCTCCGCGCCATCTACATCTCCAACTGCTGCAGCTCCCACTTAGCGGGTGCTGTTCGTTTATTCTACTACACCCCGATTATAACTCGCCTTGTATATAAAGTTTTAGATATTGTTTCTCTGTGTAATGTTACCGGAGACGTTTAATAAATATTTGGTTGAAAGAGAATGGCGAACTATAAGATTTCTTTGGCCCTTTAACTCCTTTCAAATCCATCGACAATAGAAAGAGGAGGATTGCTGATTTTGTTGGTTTTTTGGTATATTAATGAAGTATTTTATTTAAAAGCCGATTTTCAAACTATTTTTGTTTGAAAAACTGTTTATCTCCAGCTGATCTTTAATTAACCTCTATAGTAATCCTATATAGAAATTTTCACCGCTCCAACATAAACAGCCAGATACTTTTAATTGATTTTCGAACAAAACTTCAATACTTTTCGATTAAGAAATTGATGGAAATTCAACTGTCGTAAACGTATCGATGGTATTGGGAGAGCAAAAAAAAAACAACAACAACGTGAACGAAATAAATTAAAATGATAAGAAAATTGCGGAGATATGGAGTAATAAAAAATGTTAAATGACACCAACACCGCCCAATGTAATTTTAAAATCCGCATATTTACCATAAATACACTTTCTGCCAACGATTCCATCTTACACTTTTATTACACTGTTCTTAGTTAGTTATGCGTATTCATGTAAAAAGATGGCATGTTCTCTAACTATTACATTAAAGATTATTTTTATCTCGTGCGAAATATATGTGAAATAAAGTAGGGAAACTATCGAGAATCTCCCCTATGGACTATTAAATGTGTTACACACAAACTTCTACAGTTACGTCTAAACACAAAACTGTTTTCCCAATAGACACACAAAGATATGCAAAACTTAATTATAGAAAATTACAGGTGCCACCACCCACTTTATCTATATAAAAATATTATTGTCGAAGGAAGATGTTGTTGGTGGCGATGGTGGCAGTTTGATCACAACAGAATCGGAGAGATCGTTTCACACCTCCAATACATAAAATCCACCCCACACAGTTTCTTTCCTGAAAGCTTTTCCAAGTTTAAATAATAAATAGCTGTGGTGGAGAATGTTGTTTCGGTCAAAAAAGATGGAGAATAACTTTCCCGATGTGTGAGTGTGTGTGTGTGTGCAAGTGTGTATATTTATAAGACAGGTCTTCACCAATCAATATTGGATTTTATTACAAGATAGAAAGAGATGGAGCGATGAGAAGGAATCGACTATAAAAAGAAGGTGATAGTGATAAGGAAAATGTAAACTTTCCACTTTTATGACAGCAACAGGAAAAATGAAGATTCTTTAGAAAATCGTGGAAAATATCCAGTATTTGTATTGTTGAATGGTGGGCATTTAGGGGTAGCCAATGTGCACCTGAATTACGTGACCAGTTCCAATTTTTTTTAAGAATCCTGTGAAGGGCCGGACTGATGTTATAAAACGGTTTAACAATAAATCAACAAAAAAATTTAAAATATTCATATTCCAAGTAGATAAAACAGGGTGGGCAGACCATCCAGATGGATAGGAAGTATTTTGTTACCGCTTATTGTTAAAATTTTTACATGAGTCAAAATAAGACTTGCAAATGTCACCCACCATTAATCATCCTTGGAACGATATCTATTGTGGCATGTAAGAACTTACCTAAGACATGCCAAACATCTGCTATCTTCATTGTGAATACAACTGTTTTCTCCGACATAGCATGATTGATATCGGCCAGAAACGTATCGGAGAAGGACAGCCAATAAACAAAGAATTTTGGAATATCTTACTAAACGACCAGAATTCTTAATTATTACATTTTTTTTCTTTATATCAATCTATTATAATGACTTTAGATATCATCTCTATCCTTCTTAGATACGTTACTGGCCCGTATGAATCGTGCTATGTCGGAGAAAATCAGTTTCACCCGGTTGTCGTTCCAAAGGAAAGTCGACACGTTTACTAAGATCACCCAAGATAACGACTGTACAAATTTTAATAACGAAATTCTTCCTATGCACCTAGATGGTTTGCCCATCCTGTATGTACTCCATTTGAAACAGTAACAGACCGGCCTTGATCCCGTAGTAACTCTCTCAAAAGTTGAAAATTTCTAAAAAAATGTTGCCCACAAAGAGATTGTACGAGACTAATTTTTTGAATACTCCATAACGGCGCCCTTTTCTATAATAGAGCAGCATAGAACTTGTTTTAAATTAGAAAACAATTTATTTAAAGATTATTGTTGGTTATTTCTTACAGAGTTGATGATACTGAAGAAGAAGAAGATGAACAAAATTAGTTAATGTCAGCCATTTTCTGATGGTAATAAAATTCAATAGACCAACCAATCACATTGTTCATAATATTGTAACATTGATGTCCTGCTGTTGTCCGTCATAGCATCACCAACCATTAATGGTTGATTGTTACCATACAATAACACTGGGGAAAAAAGACAACCCATCCATTGGTATTCCATTGTGTTATACAAGTCTGAATCGATCTATCTTTCTCTTTTATGAGTATAGAGAGAAAAAAAAAGAGAAACGTACACGATCATTAATTACAAAATTTTTCAAAGAGGTTCTGATTGTTTAGGCTTCCCCTTTTAGAGAAAAACGACAATTTTTTTCCGTTAACGGGTATTTTGTAAATAAAATATCCGTATAATTGTGTATTGTTGAATTAAAGCGAATAGTGGCAATTTTAACTTGACAATTATTTCCTAATCTGTAAATAATTTTTTGTTCTATTGGTAAAAAAAATTGATTGTTTTTCCAACAGTTCAATATAATGAAATTCAGTAAATTTGTAATTAAAATAAATTCCGTTGAAAGGGGTGCAAGTTTTGTGTTATAAGAGAAAGTTGCAAAGTTATTCTAATTCGTTTCGATGTAAGCTGACAATGAATAAGTAAGATTTAAAATCAGTTTTGATAATGGGGATTAGTGGCAGTCTGGGCTCGAATTTATACGAAAAAACCACCCTCTAAGAAGATGCGCAAACCCCTTTTATCGTATTCGATCTATAAATAATATTGACCTATCTTTCTTTGTGTACTTTATAATTCAATTAATTAATTTCTGTCGACTACTGCTGTGATTGTTGTTTGTTTTCACATTTTTCGATGAGAGAAAATCGGAAATGCAACAGACTTAAGAAAATTTATATATGTATATACAGATATAAGAAGGGTTGTGGCCGATTTAAGGGTTAGAAATGTACAGAGAAGTTGTCGAAAGTAAAAGGGTAAGATCTTGTTCGGATTGTATAGACAGGGTGAAGAGGGGGTTAGATAATGGAATCAGACTTAGTCTAAATGGAAGCTTAACACTTCCAGGGCGGTTTCCGGATTGAATACTTACTGTTGTTATTCAATTCATTGCTTTTTGAATATACATCGCCCACTTCAAGTTTAAGGGTTGCATCCACCACCACTTCGATTATCAGAAAGTCTTTCACGAATTACTCAACCTTATCTAAATACCCACTATTAAATCATTTGTTTGTCTTGTTGTTTGTTAATTTATATGAAAATTGGATAGAAACTTTCATTTTATATTCAATGATCGGAGGGGAATATCGTGACACCATCAAAAAAAATGCGTGTATAGACAACAAAATGAAAATCATTATGTCGGCACTTGAAAGAACAAATTAAATTTTTCTAAAACAAAACGATCATCATGGCCGACAGGTATTGACGGCTATGAAATTAATATTTTTAATAATCGATTTAGGTCCACTGACTGACGAATATATAGGCATACACCTCTATTCCAAAACTTGTTTAATAATTGGTGAACGTTACGGTTCAATTTTGAAATGTATTTTACTTTTTTTTACTGAAATTGGCAACTCTCTACCCACACAGAATAACAACGATACCACCAATCTGATTATTATTATTATTATTTATTTGTCAACATGTCCATTCACATCAACAAATTGACCGTCAGGAATTATCGGTATTGTTCGTTTTTAGTGATTTGGTCGACTTGACTTGCTCCAAAGTGAAGTAAAAAGGATACTCGTTCGGGGCCGTTTTATGATAAAACCCAATAAGTCGCGGTGGGAGGAGCAGTATGTTTTCTCCTCTTTTCTCTCTCATCTACGACATAATTTTTCATAAGCCACATTTTCAGTCGGTTAAAGTTATATGAAACGGTCTCTAGCTCCAAGCAGAGAAGAGAAAATTGGAATAGTGTAGTAAAGAAGAATCTCATGAACAAGAAGGCAGTTAAAGGTGAATAAAATATGTTAGGGAATTAGAGAAAAGGCTAATGGAGAAAAAGTGAAATCGTCAGCATTATAGGGCACAGATGAGCGTCACTACGCAACGGGTGCTATGCGACTTATACTTCTGTAACGCAATTTTACAAGTTTTTCAATTCTAGCCTTTTACAAACTAAAATTTTGCAAACAGAACTAACTTTACCAAGGATGCAGCATGTAAATTTCAGAGTCTTATGTAAACCTCGGTTAGTATTCACTAATTGAGATCTATAATGGACCCAAAGTTTGTTATGTGCTCTGTAGGAAGGAATGTTTTCGCTTGAGCGAAGTGTTTAAGTAGAGCTAAGCGATCAAAAAGATTTTGTTTGAACAGCGTCTGCATCTCAACTTGGTTCGAAATTAGGCCTGCCTCTGATTACTAGATGAGCTTTTTTGGACTAATTTAGTCCTTTCTACCTTACCATCGCCAAAGATTGCTTTTCAGAGTATAAAACTACCTGATTTTATTTATCTATTAGAAAGTAGACTGTTAAACAATACAATTACACAAAACTATACAATTTTGCAAATTGAGTAAAATTTGTCAATTTTTTTGTTATAAGGCTTAGAATATACGTATCCACGTTTGTGTTTTTTCAGTTGCTGAAAAGAAGTGAACAAAGCAGAATCACTCAACACTTTTGCTAGACGCGTTCGTCCCTGTGCTTTTAGAGTTTTAATTTTCGAGGTGTTAACATCATTTTATTATTGCAAAATTGCAAATTGTGCTCAGTGCTCAGTGTAGTGTTAAGTTTAATGTTCTCGGGTAAATAGTTCTAGTGTGTGACATAAGGTATTCCATGCCGAAGAGCTTCAGGACTATTAAGAAAATGTTAAGTTGCAAATTTTCTAATTATTGTTTTTCTGTAGTTTTCATAATTTTTTCCCTGTTTCTGTTGCATTCCAACTGGATACTGTGAGTCAATTTTTGCTCCATCGACTATTTTGGAAATCTAATTCTCGAGAATATAATAATGCAATGGTATTAATTTTTTTCTTATTATCAATTTATTAAAGACAATAACTGCTACTGGATCGATACTTTATTAGTTTCTTATTAAATATTGAATTCAGAGATTTGTTTGGTACTCTCATGCAGATGTCGAGTAAAACTATCTCGAGTTATAGAAGAGAAATATTCTTTTTATATCATCTTAATGTGAAATTTTGTATGAATCCTATCGTTAGATTAAAAAAATTATGTAAAAGCTCAAAGTTCCACATATATTAAACCTTTAGAGCCTTTGCCCGATATTGCCTCGCGCATCTGAGTTATATAAGAGCTAATGATGTAATTATTTCTCGTCTAGTGAGTCTATATCATTTACTAAAATGCAAAAGCTATGCAACTCACAATCAGATTTACGAAAACTCTTAGGTGTTCAAAATTTAATGCCCCATGTAACTCCGTTAGAGGGTGAACTTTCAAAAATCCTTTCTTATTGCTCATCTATATTAGGTAAACAATTGCCCCGCAAAATTTCTTGCCTTTAGCCCTATTGGTTTAAGCTGTGCGTTATGCGGTAGAATTTGTCTTTTTTGCTATAAACCGTTTCACTATAAACCTCCGGGAGTCGCAAGAGAAAGGAGCACCCTGACTTTATGGATGCCTCCCTCATCTTCATAATCATCGACGCTTTTTCTCTTTTTCTCACACGGCACAATTCTTTAGATAAAAGAATCTTTACCTTGTGAAGAAGGCTTGGAATCGGAAAAATACTCTCTGACGAATTTTAGAATTGATAATGTGGAGACGTTTGGCCACTTTAAGAATTATGAAGTCCCCAATTAACTGTAGGCCTAAACCATGAGAAGTATAAAATCGGGGGAGATGTTTGCTAAATCGGCGTAGACGAAGTATACGACTTCTTACTCAAACGGTCTAGATAATAAAGTTTTGTTCGGCAAGTTTACTAGATTGCCTTCAACATACCTAATTACAAGAAGCAGACATGGCTATGTCATGTTGTCAAATAGTCGTTCAAGAGTTAAAACTTATGTAAGATAGTTGTTGTGTGCTAGTGTGTGTGTGTGTGTATGTGTGCGCGCTGTTACCTAAATCAAACTATTAACAATTAGTTTTGACCGGAAGACACTATAATTATTGTGTAAACTAAACTTGAAATTAAAGACGGAAATAGATGGAAATTTTGCACGTTTATTAGGGATGTTTGATGGTGGTGGTGGTGGTGGTGGTGGTGTTAGTGGGGAACGGTTAACGTCTCTCTTATTGTCAACAGTAATGATGAATATCCCCCAATACTGTTCAACCATTTCCATACAAAAACATTAAAGTTTTCAACGAACGGCAAGGCACTTGGCAAGTGCAATTAGAATTTAATTAATTATGCGTTATGAATGAGAGTCGTCTTAGGGTTATTTCAATGTTCTTTTGCTTGTACAAGAAAAGATATCGTTAGAGGTCTTTTCAAGCCATCATCTAACGATATGATTTAGAATTCAACGGGAATGGAGTTTAATTTGCAGTTGAATACCCGGGTTTCACACTGCAGAAAACAGACACTTTATACGTGTAAGGGATAGAAATTTATTACATTATGGCAAAAATTTTTAAGTTATAAAATTATAACCTTTAATCTTTTGGTTGATTTTATGTTGTTGTTGTTGTATATGTGGTGTCATTCTGCAATGTTGTTAATTTTGATTTATGTGTCGATTTTTTGTTTGTGTCAACACAAAACAAACATTATTTTTTTTATTAGTAAAACCATAAAAATCCCAATTGTTTGTGGATTGTTTTGAAATTACAAAGTCTATTGTAACAACAACATTATTGGAGTTTATCGCTTTTATTGGAAACGATTTTGTTTTGAGGGGACTCATGAATCATTCTTTCATTATTTTAAAAACCAAATAAACCAGTAATTGTTGAGTCGAAGAAAAAATTGTTTAAAGGTGATTGTTTATGGCTACCTCAGTAGTAATAAGGTGCAATTTCATATTGAATTAATTTATGGTAATTACTAGTGAAGATCGATTTTGTTCTTTTAATATAAAAAACAACAATGTTGCATTTATATACGTTATTTCAGGAATTTCTGCGTGGTGTTGAAACGAGACCCAAAAACTGAAACAAATTGCTTGTCAAAGTGTTCTTTCAATAATAAGTTCGTGTAGAGAACACATCATTCATTTTTCGATACGGATAAGGAAATTACAACATAATTCCTGTTAAAAAAAATCGATGAAATGTATTTGTATTGAAGTAAAATTATAGGTGTAACTTGCACACAGTATCAGATAACGTTCGCTTTTTTTTTCTTCTGTACGTTATCCAATGGTTTAGGGGGTAGTTATAGGTAGGTCCAAAAAAATAAGAAAAAACCGTATATTTCCTATACATATACCTACACACAGTATATTATATATGAAACCGTCGACGGTTGTTAGATAGAACATCAATCATTTGTTTTTTCGATTTTTCTTCAAGTTAATTTCGTTTTGTTGTTCGTTTTCTATCTCTGTCCGTACCCCCGGACAATTATGCGTAAAATATAAATTTAATAATAAAGAAACTAAATGGTGAACGAAAAAAAATTATTATTAAAACAGAAAGAGAACTTATTTTTATTAAAAACGTTTTCAAATTATAGCAAGTAGTAATCAAAGCTATAAAAACAAATTAAATTCCATAAAATGGGCCCAGTTATTTTAAAGACTAAACCCATTATGAATAGTGGGAACCTATCATTACATGAAAACCATTCAACATTGATGGCATCACAGTGGACCCTAACTCTTCATTGGAATATAATATGAAATATTCTTATTTTATATTTATAAAAAAAAAATATTCTATTCTTGTTGTATTTTTTATAAAGTGGACGATATCTTGGAAAATCTTTCAATATAACAACAACAACAAAATTATATGGTTTTCTTTACTGAAACAACGATCAATCAACATCGATCTAGAAACAAAGCGACAGATCCGTTCTGTATTTATACATTTTGTTGATTGTTCAAATTTCAAACATTAATAACAATAATGAACAGATTTCGAAAATCTAATTGTATAGAGTTAATCTCAATAAGCTGAAACTGGGCGCCTATTTGATGAAATGATGCCTATGAAATATTAGTGTAGCTATTTACACTCTATCTCACCAATCATGTCGGTTTGTATCCATCAAAATAGCCAATAATTAATATTGATCAAGTTGTGATCTCGATCTACAATATATATTAGTTATACTACCTATACCTACATACAATTTATATATAGGTATATATAGGTATCGGTGTCTGTTGTTGTTTAGGGAACAAATATTAATGTTTAGGATTGAGTGAACATCAAAATTGTTACCAACAATCAACTTTACTACTACTACAACTACTATAACGCCAGCTAAATAATAAATTGATGATACTATAGGAATTCATCGATTTAGGTGTGTCCTTTATCTTCACACTGTAGGATTAGGAAATTAACATATTATCAACTTGCATTCGATATCACATTCGACACGAGATCAACATAAATGAAAAGACTTATTCAGGTTTGTATGTGTCGACACTCAATAGAGAGTGACTAGCGCCAATGATAGACTTTTTTAACAATTTCAACAGTAGTTTTAGCTGATAAGTCGTTGAAAATAACAAAAAAAATCGGTACCAGTAATGTTTTAACAATTTTAAAGAGCTTCTTATATCTAAGCTTCCACACGAAGAATATTGTACGTTCTTTCTTAAAAAGAGTCTGTACTGCAGTGTAATTTTAGTCCATTTATATGCAATTCCTTCAAATGCCTCTAGAACAATGACTTAAAGACCAGTTGATCGTTATACTCATATTAATGGTGCTCAGATAAGTACTAAATTTAGAGTCTTGTGCTCGTTTTATATTGTCTTAATTGCTTGAATGAGTTTAAGTTCATTTGAAGGTAAGAGAACCGTTTAGAAAGAAAACCCTCTAAATGCAAGGCTTCTACTCGGGTTTAAACAACGTGTTAAATACAAAGCTGAAATTTTGCTTAGCTAAGGGATTTGTTTACACCATTGACAATCAACCCGCAAGAGAAAGATATCGAAGCATTGTTAAAGACTTATTGATAAGATTTACTAAATTTTTGGTCCACCAAATCAGATTTTAGATATTAAAATGTTTGATAGATTTGATTTTGGCACACTTAGTGCTCACAAAAGTAGCCAACAAGAGCGAGTTTAGTATTTAAGACTACTTCAATAAAGGTTGACTTTAAGCGGAGAAAAGAAGATTTTTAACTTTATAGTGACAGTATTAAGTGGAGATAGCTGTATAAAGCGTGTCTATTTAGTGCAAAATAAATATTAAGGAAATAAAGCAAATAGATTTGCGGAGGTAGCGTCGATAATAATCACTATTGCTTAACGAAGCTCACCAAATGCTTTGTTGAACAAAAAGAGCTTCTACAATGTTGTAAAACACGAGATGATACATTGTTTCCCTATTTTACGTTTGAGTCATAAAACTGATAGATAGATTATCCACTTTTTGTTTTTTAATACTAGAGAGCTGCGAGCGCTTTTGAGTTAATCCAGCAAGTTTCCCGTCTCCCCGGAAGCCGTGACTAGCTCTCTTCACCTAGTAGCGAAATCGAATTGCACTCCTTAAAGATAGTGTAAATCGCCATAGGTCGAGAGTCAGCAAAATGCTAGTACCTTTTAGTGAGAAAAAGAAGCAACTGCATATTTGTTGTTCGAGGTGCTAGAGGAGCCTGCAGCTCCGTAGGAAATCGATAGTCGGACTTGAAAGTCAAGGTCGACGTTGCTGATGGAGCAGATTCCCTGATCACTTGCCCATGGGAGGCCATGGGGATTACGCCGAAAGCTAAGCCCTACCGCAAGTTAACATTGCTTGAGTCGTGTTGTAAGAGCTTTAACTAAAATCAGAGGGTTTTTTCAGAGGGGAGAGGTCGTTATTCAATATGTGACTAAGTGAGTACGTAGACTGGGAAACAGCGGGCTCAATTCTCAGTGGTAGAAAAAATCTCATCTATCCTCTACAATCGTTTATTTATTGATTGACACCTTTACACAGTCTTATCGTAAACATCCTAGTATTAGCGTTTGAGTAGAAAAAACAAGGTCCACCTTCAAAGGATTGTGTACCTAATCGTCATATTAAAGTCTAATCTACCACAAAAGTGATAATTCAAAGCTTGTAGTTAATTCAAGTCCTATTAGTTGGGAAACAGTTCTATTTTAGCGCTTCTGATTTATTCTTCAGAGAGGTGGCGTTTCGCCTCCAAGGAAGGTCTTCCAAAGACATATCAAGGGATCAAGTGGGAGGGTATACGACATTATCATAATAGCTTTAATAAAACGTACATATTATTAGCCGGGAAGTCTTATGAAATCAAAGCGCGGAATTGTGTAAGAAAACAGAAATTTACAAAGGCAAATCGTACATGTGGCAACGCTCCTACAAATTTTAGGAGATCCGCCACTTTTGCACACGTGTGGTCCTTCTTTCCATTTTGATTTACTTTCTCAAGCATTATTACTGTTTTAACAAAGTCAGTGGTGGCTCTCCGTGAGTCCTACGCTTCTTTAGTCAGAATCTTAGAATAAAACTTTTTCTGACAAAGATTTTTTGAATTCTAAACGCCATATTAATAGGTGTCCGCTGTTAATCACGTACCTTACTGCGATTTCGGAAACAATTCAACATTAACCTGTCTCTGGCTAGAAGTATTCTTCAACATACAGTTTTATGAGACATTTGCTATCAGTTTGGTTAATTTCTGGTTGATGCATTAAAATAGTACTCGTTTCATTAAATCTCTTTCCACTCTATCTCTATTTTTATTTGCGTTCAACATAATCGAACTGAATATAGTAATAAAATATGAAAGATGTATTTAAGGAAGACATTTATTTTGTTAAATATCTACAGGCAAAGTTAATACAATAAATGATGATAGTTGACCCCCTGTGATTCTATAAAAGCATAAATAGCGTGATTGCACGCCATCTCGATTTATAAAATAATTATTTATTAGGCCATTTATGAAACCAATGATGATTTCGTTCACTTTTATTTTTCTTTCGTTTAATTTAATCAAATAATAAATATAATTATTATTGAAAACGGAAATTTATTATTCCATAATTATATTCATTTGTATTATTCGTAAATCTCCATCTTCATATCATCATCATCATCATCATCATCATCATCATCATTATTATCATCATCCACAATATCTGTAATATCTATAATATCATCTCGTCCCCATCAATCGTCATATTAGCCTTATAAAGTTGATGTTCTTATAGTTTTCTTGAATTCATTAAAAATGATTGATCAATTCTTTTATATTAACAACAACAATCTACCTGAAACGATCTAAACGATGATGATTCGTAAACTCGATCAAGATTGGGAACGGGGGAAGAAAGATTTTCGAGTCGACGGCTAGAGAAAGATGATGAAAAAAAAAGAAACTTTATAATCTAATGACAGGTTATTTGTACGGTTTTCTAATAATAGGTATTGATAGGTTGTAAAAATTATTTTTAAGAAAATAACATTCATGATTCGACGGCCAGATAGTCGTCGACTATGGAAATGCCCTTTTCTTCCACACACAGACCGCTCCGGTTAAGGAAACTCAGGATTGAAATTTCAAAATATTTCGAATCCAACTCCGTTTTTCTTATACAAAATCACCTTTCGCCTAATCGGAAATGTGTAGAATTTTTTTTAGCTCTGGTCGATACAATAATCAAAAAAAATGATTAAAATTATCAAATTGTTACAGATTTGTTTCGGTACAGGTAGATGCGTCCAATAAAACAAAACAAATAAATATTTGATTTGTAAAGGTAGAAAAACTAATTAAAACCTAATTGTGCTGTATCATTGTTGATATTACAAAAGATTTACAGTAACAAAAAGAAATGGATAATTCGTCAAGGTGGCGCCTTAATTTTCGTCATTCTCCATCTCTGTCTCGATTTTGTGTTGTTGTGTTGCTTTTTTATGATTCCGGGCTAAATTTTTTTTTCTTTGGGGGGTGAATTTCAAGGGAATTCACTCGTCAATTGTATGACACAAGTTGCCGGGGTAGTGACTTGCACTTCAACACAAACAACAACAACACCGACCAATTCCCGGAGTCGACATACAGTGATAGATGGTGGTGCTACTGTTTTCTCTTCTCTCTCTCTATATATATATATTTAACTATACGGTTTCGGGTTGTCGGTGGTATTAAATCCGGGCCCGGAATGTCAATGGTGGCTGCCATGATACGCATTTCAATTGTTGAAAATACAATCTCATCATCATCGTCGTCGTCGTCGTCACCATGCTATATAAACGACAATAAATGATTTATGTTTTGTTTGAAATTTTTGTTTTAGAAATTAAATATTAAATGTTAATAGGCGAGGATGTGGATGAAGGGTTGGTGTTTTAATTGCTACTTTAATTTCAATTTTCATCAACATGTTGAAGATGCCTAATAGATGATAGATAGATGGGATGGTAGGATTCTATTGCTATTTCACACATCGACATGCACCAAGTCAGCGGCGTGGTTTGTTCTTGTTCTTGTTGTAGTTTGTGAGTGAAACTAATTGGTTCGCTATTCGCTATTTTACTTGTTGTGTATAAAACCATATAGAGTAGGTAGAGAGGCGTTGAAGAGAACACGTCAGATTGCTGCCCAATCTAATTAGGACACAATTTGTTAATGTGTTTTATCTTGACTACGATTGGATTCGGATAGGATACGCTCCCATCCGTTCACCTCTTATCAACATACAACAACCCTATCTCTACTACTACTACTACCACTACTACTATCATTATTATTATTGTTGCTCTTGTTATTACAGGAGATAGATAGAAATTAAATAATGGAATTATTAATCAATATGCTGTAAATTTCATTAGTTTGTAATTTGTAATCTATACTGGATTATTGTCCCATCTGTTTTATAAAATATATAACAAGATGATACTAACACAACCCTTCTAGAATAGAATTTTAAATGATAATTAAAAATTTCCTCAGAAACAGTGATGATGGTTAAATTACTTTCGATTAGTTACTACTCACAGGATTAGTTATTTATTTTTCATTTCCTATAACCATAGGTGCAAATAAATTGTATAATATTATTCGAAATCTGTTAGTGTCAGTGTAGTGAAGTGTAAGGCGAGGCATTGCATGGATTGGCGCGATAGGCGATCAACGCTTGGACACAAGTTTATCGATAATTTTAGATACAAAAACTATATGATTCTCAAAATGTTTCTGGTGGCCTAAATTACTAAATTGCATAACACTATTCTAAATCTGTTAGTGTCGGTGTAGTGAAGTGTAGGGAGCAGCAGTGCAGGTAATTATTGGCCCGATAGTCTCTCGGATAGAAAGTAGTTTTTCGTCACAATTGTATCGACAAGTTTAGATACAAAAACTATAAGAAACGCCAAAGCATTTTGAAATTTTTTGCACTACATCTTCGATGACCAAGAAAAAGTGTTCCTACAACATCGATGTTGATTTTTGGTGCTCGAGTTTACTGGAGGTAGAAGCAAATTGTATACTACTATTCAAAATCTGTTAGTGTCAGTGTAGGTAAGTGTAGAGTGCGACAGTGCAAGTGATTATTGTATGAATTAGTACGTTAGTCTCTCGGCCAACGTTAGGATTGAAATTTATCTTTCAACACAAGTCTATTGATAATTTTAGATACAAAAACTATACGAAACGCTGCTAGATTTTTCAATACATCCTCGGTGTCCAGACAACATCGATGAGTGTTATTGTTAATTTCTGGTGGTCGAATCGAGGGTAGGTAGAAGCAAATTGCGTAACACTATTCTAAATCTGTTAGTGTCGGTGTAGTGAAGTGTAGGGAGCGGTAGTATCTTTCTTGAACAGAAATTAGTCTTTCGATACAAGTGCATCGATAAATTTAGAAACAAAAACTATACGAATCGTCACACGATTTTCCAATTTTTTGCACTACATCGATGACCAAGAAAAAGTGCTCCTGCAACATCGATGTTGATGCTCGAATTTACTGTAGGTAGAAGCATATTGTGTAGTACTATTCAAAATCTGTTAGTGTCAGTGCAGCTAAGTGTAGAGTGCGACAGTGCAAGTGATTATTGTATGGATTGGTATGGTAGTCGCTCGCCGAACACTAGGGTTGAAATTTATCTTTCAACACTATCGATAATTTTAGATACAAAAACTATACGAAACGCTGCTAGATTTTTCAATACATCGTCGGTGTCCAGAAAAGAGAGTTTCTACAACATCGATGCGTGTTATTGTTGATTTCTTCTACTAACACAATGTTTAGGCTGTAAAAAATTGTTGCATTATAAATTCTATTTTCTATTCCCCATTGGGCGCAGTATAGACACCTTCACCAATTGATTATGCACAACTGTTGCCTCTTCATTTTTCTGCAATTTGCACTTCTCATTAATGCTAATGATAGATTTGAACGAGACATTATCTTAATAAAAGCCAAAAATTATAGTGTCTCGCTTGATTAAGTGTTGACTTTAAATAGGTGATTTGAATAGGACTGGCAAACCGTACAATTTTTTTTAATAACATTCTTGCTAATTTGATATAAATTTAACATTTAATGTTACCATCATGTGACGTTCAATAGATAATTAAAACAATTTAATGATTAAATTAGAAAGAAGTTTATTTGAATGATGGAAAGCCTGTTCCAAGCTCTACAATTTTTGAATTTTTATTGTAAACTAATTTCTGTCTTGCTTAATTAGATCAACGGCTTTTTTCTTTCATCAATAATTACCCATCATTATGTAATAAGTAGAATTAAAACGAACTCATCTATAATCTATTTGGTTTTATTTAATTGTCGATTAATATGTAAACGAAATGCGAAAATACAGTAACGAAATTCGTCCAATATGTGTGTTTGGTTGGTTTTATTTAAATGAAGGCCGTCAAAAGATGTTCCACTAGTAATTTACGTCCGACTTTTGATCACATTTCCAAACGGTATGGACATATTTTGAACGCACTCTCTCAACTCAGTTATGATAATCGTGTTCCTATTCGACACAACTCAATTTTAATTACATTTTCTTTAATTAATATGCTAATAATTTTGCATAGTAATTATTGAGAGCAATCTAGCGCAAGCTGATGTCGTCGTCGTCATCGTCGTCGACATTCATGTTTGTATGCCGGTAGGTGGGTATTTGGCTTTGATGTGTTGTGTCTCCGGCGCCGATTCCATCACATACACAATCCTATTTATTTATTAATACTTCCTACCAATATAGTATAATATATTTACTATATATGTAGTTTGATAAATGTTATTTTGATCCTTCTAAATATAAACTATATATGTTTAAAGTTGAAGATGGAATTAATTTCTCTAAAGCACAATGTTCGTATAAGATCCTAAACTTGTGGTCACAGTAAAGATGTTCACTAGCTATTTGGGATTAAAGTACCCGGGGTTTTCAAGGGATATGGTTGTTTTGGATCAAATCACTATTTTAGCCCCTTCTATAACCCTCATCTTGTATTTCTTAGATATCTACTTGCTATATACAACCTAAACGAAACTAATACAAGGATTTGCTCGAGGATTTACTTTACTAATCGATTAATAATTAGTTACATTTCCTCAACATTAACTAGATGCGGATAAATATAGAAACAGATACTTAAACTGCGCGGTTCAAGTTCACCTGTTTTTTTTTCATCTGATGCTTTATTTCTTGACTCAAATTAAATTTTAAGTAGCAAATCTTCCATTACTCAGCTTCTTGTCGAGATTATCTTTCGGTTGTGTTTTAATTATTTATAAATTAATTAATTCCGCTTAATTAAACATGCGATTACAATAAAATAAAGCATATTTGACATGTTTGTTGTTTACACAATGAGAATCTATTAATTTTCATTTACTGCTGTTAATAATAATAATAATACTATTAATAATAATAATAATAGTAATAATAACATATATATATTTTCGCACTTTCCAACAATATAAAGGGATTTAACAGCGACACATATCCCTTTAGGGTTATTTATGTGTTCTAATGAAATAGTAGCACACTAGTAGTTGTGTAATAGGCCACCCTTTCCTGTCTATGCCCTTTATATTATATGCTCGATAGCAATTAACACTGTTCCCCGAAAATAATTTACTGTTTCTGTGGTTTTGTTATAATTACAAACAATAAATAATTTTTGTTTGCTGTTTCGCTGCCTTTCTTGCTTTATTTGAAACGTAGAAAAGTCGATTTGTCAAAGCCACCACTATGTTCTTCTTTTCTGGCTGTATTTAGGAGTTCTTTAAAGTAGCTTAAACCGTCATCGACCAACTATCGATCCAATCCGAATCATCCGGAATCGAGTAAAGTATCCACCTTCGTATGGTGTTATTTGACTGCTTAATTTGCAAAAGCACTAGTTTACTTTTCGGTTAGTTCTAGATTTGCGGAAGTTATCCATTTTTTTGTGGATTTTATACATAGCGGAAGTAGTTTTTTGCGCTCTTAGAACCGACTGTTTAGTTTATTTTGTACCACAAAAACAGAAGGATACCGAGTTTTGAATTGATGGTAAAATGAGCCATAAGAATTTTGATGACTTTATGATAGGTAGAGAATATGACAAACTTCTACCATGTGTAGTGAAATAAATTTTGAACGGACGGAAAATATTATTTCCCCAACAACTCCACAAAAAACTCTGATAATTTGAAATTGAACTTTTGTCCTCAATGGTCGCTTTCCAGCAGTAAAACCAAATAGCCTTCAGAGGATCTAGGCACTATTTACTGAGAAATAGGAGTTTGGGACTCTTCTAGAACAATGGAAAGGAAAACATATGTTTTCCCGAAGCACCATTTTAATATGGTCAGCATTTTGAATTAAAAAAATGACAGTAAATGGCGAACAGCGTGTTTGGTCAATTCGAGCCAAAAATACATCTTTCTTCAGTATTTCTCGACTTTGTTAACTTTGTTTCAAAACAATTACGGGCTCAATAAGTCCAAGTTCTATGTTTACTTGCAGTTGATCTGGCTAAGTTCATACCAAGACGAAATCAGGTTAAATCATGTGAAATTCAGCTGTAACCAAGCTTCACTTTTCGATTCGGGAATACAAAAATTTGGGCAACGTTTTTTTTGTGTATCACTTGATTTTTTCGAGAGTTTTTGGTCGACAGAGGTGCTCCAATTATTGGACAGCCGCTGTATGCGTACAAACATCAATTAATCATGTAACAGTCCTGTGACAATTCGTACTATTGTCAACAACTGTCGGTGCTATTATTCCAACCATTTTTCATATCCATCATTGTAGTTTATTGAAAAAATCGAAATTATATTAGAAAAAAAATATATTAGCCGATATCTATTATTCACATCGGTGTGGTCTGTTTTCCAATAATTCGATTCTCCCTCAAAAAGTGATTAAATTCGATGTGGATCATTATCTCTGCTATTGTAAGAATTTTGGAAATTCCTCATTCTATCACGATTTGAACATTTTTTTCGATCCGATTTGTATTCTTTACCAAATACCACAAATCATCAGCGAGACGACTATGTGAACGTACCTATACCGCAAAATAAATCATCAAAAAAAAAAAATTAAGTGTAGGTAATTGACAATCGACACGAGTAAATTGAGCCGCACGAGCGAACAACGCAACAGCACCAGAAAAAGTTGGTAGCAAAAAAAATCGTATAAATCAAATTATAAAGAAGAATAACGATATTTCGAACAATTAGTGGTTTTCCTGGTGTTGCTATTGCTATTATTATAGTTATTGATGTAAAACGAAGAAGTTTGAGATATAGTCACCTTCCAGACAATTTTATGAAATATTATTAGCTACAGTTTTGGTCAGTTTTTATTGTTTTTATATACAAGCATATAAACTACACGGCTATAGCCAATCTTTCACCGCCTGTCAGCTGTCTTCAGTGCTTATCTCTATTGTTTCTTTATTGTCTGCAATCCAGTTATCGATACTCGTCCTATTTCCTGTCGAGATCCACTGGGACCTCGATGGGGAGATGGATGGATTTTCTTTTTGTTATAACTTTATAAAAGTCTCTTATATACCATACAACATAACATATATTATCTATCTCTTTTTATTAACAATATTATTATTTTCAATTTTCAAACATGTGTTAAATCAAATCAGAACTAGGGCGTTTCATCAAATTTCTTCATTATTTATTTATTTTAATCTGTAAGAAAAATTACATCAAGTAACTTTTTGAAATCAGCCAATGTCGTGGAGAGTTTTCTTGCGCTTTCTCTATAGGTATTTATCGTTGATTTCTCACATACCTACATATATTTATAAACATGTAGTTAAATAAAAGTTATTATTTCACATATTAAAATTAATAAGCTCATGTAAAACACAATTAAATTATTAACAAATTATGTACAAGGTAATTGGTCGTTCCTTTTCTTATTTGAAGATTTGGTTAATTACCCAATATTTTGCGGTCGTTTACATTTCATTTCCATTGTTTTATAATTAATTACTTCCGAATAATTAACATATTCTATAAATAAATGTATTTTTTTTTAGTTACGAAATTAGAAAGCAAAAGACGACGCCGCAGAAGTGTGAAGATATCTTTAAAAGATTTACTATAACAAATTTTTAAAAATTAGTCAAATTATTTCGGTTTTTCACGAAACTAACTAGAGAGGGCGCCCACTTGCCTGTTATCTCACCAAAAGTGAGTTGTTTCTTTAAAAGATAAAAAAGCAATAGTCAATTCGATTTTATTTGTTTTTGATTGTGGCAGTTGTCTTCCCACAGGACAGAGATTCAATCGCACGCATCCGAGCCAGCTGGAATCTGCTGGACCGCACCTGAACGATACTCAAGCGAACAGAACCACACGACTTCGAATGGATTTATTGCAATTTTACTCGGAGGAAATTTCCATGTTCTCAGGCTCAGTACGACAAAAATGTTTCATGATTACTCCAGCTTTACTCCACTGGGTCTCCAAGAAAAACCTTAAGATAACAAGTAACAATTGACAAACAAGTTTTAAATTATTGTTTAAAATAAACAAAAATATTGTGAAATGGTCGAGACCGTTTCATATCACTTCAACAGTCAGGAGGCGTGACTCGTGCAGGATTGTGGATGAGAGAGATAATAAAAGAAGAGACGCCAGAAATCTCCCGGAGATTTACCATGAAACGGCCTATAGTAGAGTGCCCATATTTCCGCGGATTTTGTTTAAAAATTTTATTATTTATAATACAATTACAGATAAATTACGATGTCGGTAAACAGTGACGTCACGTATCACAGCCAACTACTGTGGAAAATTAATTATTACTATTAAATCATAGATAACTTGATTTATAATTCAAATTATTCACAATTAAAACAAAATAACAACACTCAGTTGATTTATCTACGTTTTTGTTCATTCAAATTACAGAGAATTTACCGTTAATTTTAAATGAGGATTTTTTTTTGGTTTTCAGGGAAAACTGATGGAGATTTACATATGATTAATCCTTGACTGGCGTACACACACACATAGAGAAGTCCACTAGAGAAAAAAAATAGGGCGTAGGGATCACAATCATTCATTTTCAGTTGATTGCGACAAGTATTGATGGCGGCGAAAGGGTCAATTATCGTATCCCCCTTTTGGAAATAATCAAAACCCTCTCCATTACGAAAATACAAAATTTTAATCGGTTTCGTTCGATTTTATTGCCCGTATGTTGTTTTCTTTCTATTCAATGTTGAAAGTAGCATCTACAATATATATTTGAAGATGGAATGCCAATCTAATAGTGCTTTTCATGAACGTTTTCATAACTTTCATAAAAGTCTGCCGCTCGAATGGAGTCGCTCTCTTTGAGATCGAAACAATGTTATTTGTTATTTGTATTTATAATCTTAAAGAAATGGGGAGAGAACATCAAAATATCGTCTCTGAAACTATAAAGGGGATGATTTCGGACCAAACAATCGAAACGGCGATTTTACAGTTTTTTCCCCGAAAATTTCTCTATTGTTACCGCACACGTTTGCGGTAGAAGAATAGAGAAACAATGAGATTTCGAAACGATCAACACTGGAGAGAGACGAGAGAAAAAAAAACAGTTAGGTATATCATTGATGATTTTTCTTTTCGGAGAGCGCCGAGGGAACGAACAGTAGCTGTGATGACTTTGTATATTCTATTGTTATATTCTAAAACGATAATATATAAAAGTCTTTTTTTATGGTTGTTTTTTTCTATTTACACGAACGGACAATTATATCATTGAATTACAACGTTTTCTATTCGGGTAAAAAGTTCGAATTCTGCTTGGTCACGGTTTCGCAATAAGTGTGCATTGTTGTTGACAGGGCGCCGCACCCTACATTTCTAAACAGTATACAGTGCTAGGAATTACGCCACATCTTCTATAATCATTAAAAAGTGCTAAATGCGGAAAATAGATTTTCACGCTCAGTTTTTTGTAGTGTACAAGATCTTAACTGAGTCTACTGAGTAGAGCTTAAAATTAATTCGATTTGATTACTTCCATTCATATTGTAATCGACTGTAATAATATCAAAAAGCTCGTCGACGACTTGGTGTGCCTTCGTTTTTTCGCCGTTCTCCTTGCCGCAATACATTATTATTCAGACGATCAGTGATAGAAGTTTTCTATACCGATTTTGGCTTAGCGTGTGACAGATTTGCATGCAAATTTCTTTCCAAGTATATATTAGAGATTTAGCATATGCGCGCAGGGCGAGCTATTTTATTCATTCGTAATACTGACTTGACGTTTTTTTTTTCTGGTGCTCTTGTTGGATAGATGGATCGGTAATAGTAGCGACTACATTTAAACATCGATCGATTATTGTAGGAATTTGATCGTACACTTTTATATAAAATTAAAGAAAAATCGTTGTTAAGTTGGAGGTGTCGTTGCTTCTCTTCTCGACTCTCACTAAATTATCGTTCGAAAAGCTATCTAAATTGCTGTATAAATGACTGGAGGCAATTCTGTTATAGGAAAAGGGCATACAGACAGCAGTGTTATTATAAAAATGCTGTCATAAAAGCTGATTAGAATTTCATTCTGTCTTGCTTTCAACGATCGTTCTCGATCAACGGCCGTCCACCCATCCCCTTATGACACCCCCTACGACTATTTGAAATACTAAATTGCTATTCAAATGTGTGTGTGACGCTATTGGCAACCGATTTATTCTGATGTCGTCGTCGTTTTCATAACGTATATAACAAGATTCTCTCGAGCTTAAACGTTCACACAAAAGATGATTGTTGTGTGATTGGTCGTAATGGTTGGTTCCTGATAGTCAGTTAAATAAGAAAAATCTACGTTTTATTTAAATTTCAATGAGAAATTATTTGAAAATTTCCGGAAATGACTAAGTAGATTCCATAACGAGTCAAAAGATGTTAAGGGGTAGGTAGCCTGTCAAAAACAACCATTTTCTCTCACTCTTCATCGGTAAATTTATATTACACAGAGAACAAAGTGAAAATCTCCAATTCGACTAAGTTGGAACTATTAAAATGCAAATATTTATACAAGGGTGAAATCTACTTATACTATCTCTCTTAACATCCCCTTTTGATCATTTGTATTTTTTAAACGGTTCTCTCTATTCGTCAATATTCAAATGTTATATATTTGTATATAAATGGCCAATAAAAAATGAAACATATTCATGATTTTTCCGGACCGGAAACAACGAATTTCACCCCAAGGGTTGTAATAATACAGAAAAATCATTCATTTATATTTTCTGTTGTTGGTGGAGATGGTTCTCTTTTCCATTTCTACAACCACCAAATTCATAGCAGAGCCGATAAATATAAATGCTGTAGGCGAATCGAAAGGGGATAACTTGTAGCCATTTCTTGCGCTAATTATAATTTATTTTGGGCCATTTTCTTAATATTTTTCTTTGATTAACTGTTTAAATTCACAACCAGTCATAATAAAAGGTAGATTTTCATCAATTTACCCTTTCTGAATATTTATAGGAACGAACGTAATGACGGTTAAATATTAATAAAAGACGAACTTTGTTGGTGAAACTTTGTTAATTAACGACAATTTCCAGTTTTTGTGTCTTGATGACAACATTCATCATTAGTATTAAGTTTTATGAAATATCGTTAGTTTTCCAACAAGTTTTCCTGAAATTCTCAAATCTCTCGTCGAGTTAAAACTATAAACGAAGAAAAAACAACGACAAAATGAACGAAAACTTGCGGACGAAAGAGTGAAAATGATTATAAAATAGAAACTTTTCCAAGTAATTTTAATTTATCGAGAGATAGATAGAGAGAAAGGGGCGCCCCTTTTTGCGCAGTGTTAATGAGTTTTATACCTAAGAGGAGATTCTTATTACATTTTAATTGAGGTGATGTGTACCGCTCGTATTGATGCTTTACAATAGAAGTCGGCCCTTTGTGGGCCGCGCTATTGTACTCAAAGTTTTAATAGATACTTCTTTTAACATTCATTATCAGTCTGCTCCAGCCTGACGTTAATCAACCAAATTTAGATATTATGTTTTCAGTTTTGTTGAACTTTTCATATTTTATTATACTGTGAAATCATTATTTAATTTAAGAATGACTACCACCAATATATTAGAAAAATCTATACTGTATGCCATATTGATAAAAATATATAGATATATCAACCGTTTTTCCCCCTGTGGAATTCGTAATCTCCAGTACCAAATTCCATTACATGGAAAAATTTCCAACTGGACATCGTTATTTGATATTTCGTTTCGTTAAATTTCAATCATGAATTCAGACATTCTGCGGCTATATTGATCCACGGACATTATCGTAGACTCACTCAACATACCGAAAAAGAATTTTTTTAATTATCATTATATGGGCAGATCCTACCATCTCCACTAACACGTACACGATTATCCGTATACGAAGAGATATAAAAAAGGTCCTTCCCTTTACATACTTGTACGAATATAATTTTAATCCAGGCGTTTTACAACGTCCAGAATTATCGATTACGCAAATTTCGGATGTTTTTTCCGCTCTTCTACGCTCCGCTTCCTTTTTCCATAATGATAAAAATATATATAATAAAATTTCCGTGCAACAGAGATAGTTGAGGCCGCAGATACGGGGGGTGATTAAGTCGAAATCTTGAAAACACCACAGATATTCGAGAAATCCATCAATCTTATAATTAATTCCATTCGTTTAATTCTTTTCAAGATGACGTTAATTCAGGCCGGTAATGGATTCCTTTCCTTGTTGTTTTTTTTTTACGTTGCGATGGCTCACTCTATTCCGTGATTTATACTTTAAGCTGGTGCCCGAATATGTTTTGATACAATTCATTGGGAATTGATGAGGTTTTCATATGGATTTTGCGACACGAAAAAAAAAACGTAGTGACATTTGATCGTTAAAGTCGTCGACGAGTTCAAACGGGAAATGAATCAAACGAATTTTTGGGATGATTTTAATTTTCTTTAATCAAAAAAAAATGTAGAATTTATATTGAATCCGAGGGTCTTGTTTATTTGAAAAATTAAGATTCATTAACTGTTTTAAAAGGGGATGATTGAGAATGCAAGAAATAAAACAAGGAGGATTTAGGTTTATGTTGTTTATTTTCTACAAGGCACACACATACATTTATATTCTTATATATACAATAAATTACATTCAAACTGCCCCTCACATAATCTACTAAAACATTTATGGAATTTTACAAATTAGCCTACTCATTACTATTATTAATAGAAGCTTGTACGAGGAGTATTTTAGAGTCGAGATGTGCGACTTATCTTCCCGTTACAAATGTCGGCTTAAGCCGAGATTTAGGAAGGCAAGACGAACCGGACCAATAATGATTATATACAGAAATTGCTAAAAAACGTAGAAAATTCAACGAGTATTCTGCAACTATTCTAGAATCTAGAATCGATTATAATTTTCTTTTGTAATATAGTACTTTTCTGACTTGATGATTGTCCAAAGGGCGTATACTTTGTCAGAAATATTGTGCCAAAAATGCGTTGTTTTTGTAGTTACACGTGAAATTTCCCATAATACTTTTTTCCAAAAATATTTACACATAAAGCGATTATAATAGACTACAGAATTGATATTGATTAGAAAAGTATTATTTACAAATATTGTGCATAATTTTTTTTTGTATTTATAAAAAAATCTGAGCAAAATGGTAGAAATCGTCAGGAAATAAGCTAAATTATATCTAAACATGCCCAAAAAATCAGTCTTTAGAGAAAATTATCCAGTGAAAAAAATGATATGTCCGAATTTAAATGTGGACGTTTTTTTCTTAAAACATAAGCGGCTACAATTCAAGCTAAATTCCTTTAAATACAATCGAATGACAAATATTTATGTTGCTGTACTGGTGAATAATACAGAATTCTTATAATAGCCACTGCGATCTTGTAGGGGTGATTTAACATCCCTTTCAACTTGTTGCTGACGAGATTTCCGTTCCATTTCCAATTCTTGAGCCAATGATTCTGTAAAGATTTGCAATTCGTTTATTTCACAACAAAGATGAAAAATTAAACAAAAAAAAAGGTGGTTTTTCGCTTTAATAAATTCCATCCATTTAATATTTAGAATTAAATTCCCCACTTTGTGTGTCGTTCTGTTGATTTGGTAAAGCGACAATGATATCTGAATTTAAATTGTTTCACCCTCTAGCAAATCGAGGGTTGACACGAATCCACCAACAATTCCCGAGAAGTGAAGTGTATTTTTTCTGATTAACCCGCGTTTTATCGTTTATCAAAATTTAGCCCCCTTTTGCATTCAAACTAATCAATCCTAATAAAATCTGTATATAATAGGAGTTTGCGGTGTAATATCTGTGTGTGTACAACTATCTATCTAGCTATCTATCCAAGTTGGGCGATCCATTAGACAAGCTTCCGGTGAGCTTCTGCGTCTTACCTCACATCCGGGACTTGGCCTCCGGAGTAAGGGAATAATTCAGGACCAACTTGCCACTTTAAGCCGTAATGAATAGGTAATTAGTTAATATTGTGTGTGTGTGTGTGTATAGATGTTTATATATTGGCTTCCTCTTGTCCACATATTGAATACTATGGGACTGGACTTTTGTTCAAACTATCTTATCGAGTTTATCCAAAGTCTTACTTACTCTCTTACTTCCATTACTGTCTTGGGACCCATTACCGATACATATACACAACCCTTTTACGCTATTGTTTCGGCCAAAGTAAGGATTCCTATTGAATTAACCTTAATCATCCCTTGATTATTATGGATCATGGACATTGTCGGTGAATTAATATAGAATGGTCGGTTATCAACTCTACAAATTTTTCTATTTTCGAATTATATAACGAATTTCCAACAAAACTTCTTAATTAAAACCGTAATTGTTGATACAAAGGGATTAAGGAGGGAGCGGATTTTATGTTTGTGGGTGTAGTAGTCGTCTAGTCAGAATGTCCTAACAATTCAAATGGCACAAGTGACAACAACACAACGAGGCGAGAAATTGCAACAGTAAAGATAACATCGTGCTAAATAGCCGTCGGCTAGAATCCCTGTCCGGGATAATGGCATTGCTGTGGAGTTAAATTAACTCCTATCCTACACAACACACACAGACACACACACATACAAGCACGCAAATGTAAACGTTTCTGCCCTCCAAACGTGTTTCACTCACCGATCTTATTTGATTCAGGGCGAGAGATGAGAGATCTACTAAGCGGTTTGTACGTTTATCTGCATGTTTTGTTATTATACGAACAAACATTGTCGTGCTCTATTTTAATCAAATCTCAATGAACGTATATATGGAGAATAGCGGTGAGCTTTTACAATTGATTATATGAAGGTGTTTAAGGAATTAGACAAGTTCAATAAAAGTCCCTCAACTGTGTTTGTGTATGTTTATGGAGATTATACAGAGCTGATATGACGACAATAGGATTTAAACCGAGCTTTATTACGACAGTCGCTAATTAAATACTAACAAAATTGAAGATTTAAATTGAAAATCCAATAGACGTTGCACTGAAACTTGCACATTAAGACGATCCTATTTAGACTACGGCACAAAAAAGAAAACGAATTAATAAATATTTTAATGGGATTATTGATTCGTTTTTGAACCGAAAACTTTATACAATACACTACGCCACCGTATTCTCTCTTCCATTTACAATTTCATACTATCATTATTGAGAAATAATTATGGATACAGTACACCAGTAGTGTGATTGTTTGGGAAAGATAAAAGAATTTCGCTAGCATCGAAAATTAACAGACTAATAGATAGTGATAGACTGATGATGGAATGTTGCAAACAGGTAAAAGATAGAGGAAGAACGAAGGAGTGACTCTCTTCAATGATAATTAATGGCTGGAAGGCAATCGCGTACAATACCAAGGTTGGTTGTGTTTTTGTATATATCTATAGTTTGCCACACAGGTTGCCGATGGCAGCACGAATAATACTATCCTTTCATGCAGATCACTGTTGTTGTTGTTGTTGTTGTTGTTGCTGTTCTTCTTTTTAGAATACATCCGATTTGGTTCCCAACAATTGCGAAAAAGCTCCAACAATTACGACTTCTAAACGAAATATAGATTCCGATCATTATTGATTTTTGAATTTTTAATCAAATCCTCAACGATATACATATATATTTAATAATAAACAGTTAGAACGCGTGTCTAATTACGTTGTTAATACAACAAGTTGGAGTTAATTAGTTACGTGATTCGATGCGACTAAAATGAAACTTATTACTTTATATTCTTCGTCATCTCGACTACCGATATCGCTATGTCATAGTTAGTCTATTACTTATAATATATAAATTCCACCCCTTCACCCGGCGCGCTACCATAACCGCTTGCTTTTCTCGTTCTCCTCGTTACTCCTTTTAAATGATTGGAATTCAATTAAAATTTCTCAAATATCAATTATTTTCGTTATAGCTTTGTTCGTATTGTTGATTGGTTATGATAATAACAAAGCTTAAAAGCTCAAAGCTTTCATTGAATGCAGATCAAGTTGATTAAAATTTTTGTTGTTGTTGCTTCTTTTTTGTAACAATTAATCGACAAGAATATTGTAGATGCAAGAAGGCGATTAAAGAATTGTGTGCTACAATTCGATAATTGTTAGTATTGTAGGAAGGCTTCGATTTTGTCAAGGAATCGATGGATTGTATACCGTGAAACCGAAATCGTTTGTGATTTTTAATAGTTTTGTAAATTTGTGGTGGGGCTTGGTATAAAACCAAATAAAACCATCACTAATGTCTATTCAATCAATTTTTTCCCCGCCCAAATACACGAAAAGTAACAACAACAAAAAAAACGAAAATTAATAGTGTTGTTGTTGGCATCATTTCTTACAATTCCGTAGCAACTTTGATAGAAATTAAAAATGAAATAAACATTTATAGATAGTTTTTTGAAAGGATTCCAATTTAAACAGTTTGCTCACTAACAATCAACGATAAATTCCCAGAAAATAACACCGATCAAATTGGTTATGGTTTAATTTACCATTACGAATCCTTGGATTTTTCTATAGGCTACATAGAATATTGTATTTAGTCCCAATACATTATTAGCGTATAGATATATAATAACGGAAATCGTTTACCAGCTGGCGATTTTGTCGTCACCTGTTTTATATTAAATTTTGATCAAAAACCATTATTATATCCCTCTCTTTACTCCTTCAAAATTGTGGGCGGTTTTAGTGGACGTCAAAGTGTTCGTATAGGTCAGTGTTGTTCGGAAATGAGAGACGATTTTAGTCTGCAATCCAGCAGAGTTTATCACAATTTTTTTTCAAATTTTTTTGTGGGGCTATTCTCAGAGATCTTTTATGTTCTATTTAAAACACTTAATAGTAGCGCGGAGTGATAAAACAACAACAATGAACAACAACAACAATACATTGCAGTAGAATGCCGTGTAATTTCCCTTGAGTTTCCCTGTTTACATAATATGTTTATGGTAACGTACTTGTTTATTCACTAGTGGACGGATGGATGTTAATAGGAGAACGTTTGGTCGCTTCTATAACGTATATATTATATTGAAATTTGAGCTTCTCAAATATGTTCAGGTAGTTTAAACAATTGGTGCTGTTACTACTAGTTCTTAGATGATATGATGCTTACACAACATTCTCTTTCACTATCTCAACACGTTGTCTAGCCTTCGCATGTTTATAGATGTTTATAGAATAATTTATATGACTGTTTAACTAAGTTTGCTGATGGTTTACAAGATTCTCACTCTTCTATTTTACATTGAAATATTAAATGGATGCTGGCGGATTAAATGCACAGAAACGCGTATACTGGATGCAACGACTTAAACAACTGACTTTAGGGGGAAAAGATCACGTTCCACTTCAAAGTTTGAAACAATTAGCTCGATAAATTCTTGAGTGCAGTGATGCTGCGAGACATATATCATGTATCGATTTTCTGAGAGAAAATTCATCTATCGTCGCGGTTTCTGCCGACGAGACTAGACGAGAGATGAGGTGAAAGAGGCCTCTTCACGTCATCTCTCGTCAGGTGTTATTTCCCAAACTAAAGTGTGAACTTTGTTGACTTTGTTAGGTCGTATATGAACGCATTTGCTGAAGCTTTTGGGAAAGAGACTTCTTTGCCTTTATAATCATTAATGAAACCATACGGGATAATTTATAAACTAACCAATTATTTTATGAACTGTCCATAAAGGCAATTTTGTAAAAACGTCTCCTTATCTACAAACAATGCAGAAATAATTGTGCCTGACAAGACTTTTAATAATAAATCCACTCAGTAAAGCGGCTGCAATTTTGTGTCTATACTCCGTCCAAAAATTAAGTATAAAATATGACTAACCTTTGCAACGAAAAAAGTCCCTCTATTAAAATCCCAAAATTAAAATTCTTTTCTTTAAAAGGTATTTTAGAATCTCTAAAGAAATATAAATTATCGAATTTTGGAATTAATATTGAAAAATCAATATTCAACAGTAGTGCCACAATATAATATAGGTTTTTGGTTCAAGTAAACATGTAACAGTTAGGAACTTTTCAAATGTTAAGTTGCACATAACCTATCATTTGTAATTTAAAATTTTATACTTAATTTTTGGACGGAGTTTATCTATATTTTCAAAAATTCTAGAACTTTGTCAACATGTATTGGTGTACTTTGAACGCTCTCGGTTTGTCATATTCTCTTTAAATTCAATACAAATTTTATACAGTTTGTATACCTATTTTTAAGGGATGAGAATTTCGATAGACGCACTTCCAGAGTTGACACGAAAGAAGAGCTATGCTCTATCGAATTGATTTTACGATAAATCTATTTCTAATCTCTCGACTCGTCGGAACGAAACGAGATACGGTAGTTTCTGGTCTCGGTGGCGTCGCTAGTGCGTTTGCTTGATCTTTGAAAGTTAATCTTTTAAGTCCGCGCGCCTAGTATACTCGACCGAACTTACCGGAATAATTCTGCCAGAAGGTGCTGCCCGTATTCATGAGGTCAATTCCCGAATAGCCCCACGGTTTCGATTCAGATGTGGGTGGTGGTGGTGGTGGTGGTGGCGGCGGTGGCGGTGGTGGTTGTGGCGGCGGTTGTTGTTGTTGTCCATATGGTATTGTCGCCACCGATGGACTCTCATCGCGTTGTTCGCGATCAATCATTCGATTTTCGATATGATCCGGATTTCTTTCCGGTACCGAACAGCTAGTTGTCACTTTCTGATTGTTGAGTTTCTGCTCATTTTGCGTTAGATTTTCTGTAGAATGATAATGATGATATTGAATAATAATAGTAATAATCATAATAATAATAATGTTGGAATTAGGGTGTGTTAGTGATAGAACAGGAAGGAAATCCAACTTGGAAACATTCTTAATGAGCGAGTTGATACAAGGCAAATATCTTGTAATCTGTTGCAATCAATTCGGGTGAGTTGGAGGCGCCCCGTAGGGCCTTTACAGTCAAAACAATGGTTGGAAGGGAAGAGGAAAACGGTCGAGAATATCGTTATGTGATTGACAGAACTTCATCATCAGTAGTTAGACAATTATCTAATTTTATAAAATTTCCAACTATTGCATTGATTGAATCCATCAATCATAGTTTGTGCGTTTTAATAGTTTTTTGCAAGAATTTATTATAGTTGCAACTTACCATTAATTATCCGGATCTGTTCGCCAGCTCCTGCAGCTTTAAGGGCTTCCTCCAACTGGATGCGTCGTTTAACTTCAATTTCCAGCTGATCATGTAGCCGCCTTCTAGCTCGACGTTCCCTCCTAAGTCGTTTCTGTATTAATGCTGTAAATCGAAATGAATCGTGTATAATTGATTGTTAATATTCGTTCATGTAATCAATCGATCTTTGTCCAACTTTTTTTTGTGTTTATTCCAAGAGAATCATTTTAATATTTTGCAATAGATGGGCTTTCAGTTAATACGAACGGAGTCGGACGACCCGCAGAGATACTCTTGTCATGATATTAAAGAGTGCACGATCTATGTTCTCTATGTAACTAATTATAACACTCATTACCAAAGTTTATTAATCAATGTTCAATAGCAATTATTGAGTCTCTCTGTATTGTTCTGATGGACGTTTTAAGTTGTTGCTCGCCTTGATGATGATGATGATGACGATAATAATAATAACGATGATGGTCGAAGATAATTTTCGATAGACGTGTTAAAGAGTGAATAGATCGTTTATATATTTGATGTTGTTGTCAACTTTACAAAGTCGTAACAGGAAGGGGTGAGTCATTAACAGTTCGGCCAAGAGAGGTACTCCATCATTTTCACTTATTCCGTAATCAATCATAGAATTTCCTTGTATCTTAACGATTGATATGTTTTTGTCGTTCTTCGGCCGCATATAGTGTTCCGTGTTCGGTTTTTTTTTTGGTGGGTTTTCTAATTAATATTGGGATTAGTGGTCCTCAATGTCAATGCTCAAGATATGACACTTAAGTAATGAGTTGTTCTAATCGATTATTGTCGGCTACATCGACTGGACCAGATAATTGGACAATTTTCCTCTTAATGAACATTATAGCTGTTTGATTGTGTTTGTCTTCAATTTAACTGTCTATATTCGTAATTACAAGATGAAACGAGATAGAAATACAGGCGTTTGATTAACGAAATGCATCAATTATACTGCATTTTTCCATAATTTGTAAATACCGATCGAAACGCATACCTACAAATGGACATAAATGTATTGATCATATATCGACAGCCTTCCATCTTGAGAATAATAACTAAACAGAGACAGACATATTCGTTTTATTAAAGATCTGATAAAGGCAACATTATATGCACATTATGCATTATAACCTGGCATTACCTTTCTTTCGTGATTGGCTGCTACGACAATCATTCTACGAACATTTAAGCCACACCCATTCTTCATTTTTACAGTCTTGTCCATTTGAAACAATTTTTTTTTCTTACCGTCTGTTTTACATTGTTATTATGGAGGAAATTTGAAGAGAAGAATAAGAGACCAAAAAAACAAAAAAAAAACAGGTGCACACCGTGGCCTATCTATCGACCAACTGTAACTAATGCTACATATGTAAATTATGTTGAGTTTTTCTTAAAAATTATTTACACCATTTTTTTCGACTACACCTTCATTGATATTCATCGGTTTTTTTACGTGCTTTCACTTATTTTACTAAAACTATTGTCTTCTTGTCGTATTTTGTTATTTTTCTAATCAAGATGACGGAATCATTGAAGCATTTAGTTTGTTTGCGAATGGGAAGTTCAATTTTCCAACGATAAACGATAGACAGAATCTGTTTCTTTTTGTTTTGATCGTAGATTTAATTGAGTTATGCCGGTTGAGTGGGTTTCGACCTTAATTATAGGAAATTATTAAATTGTATTGTGTCGCTTTTCGACTATTTGACGACCCCGACCGGTATTTACTTTAAAATCAAACGGTCTGACATCGTAAAATTTGCTGAAATTAGGTTTCTTGCATACCGGCAGAATCCAGTGACGATTGAGTGTAATTGTGTTAAATCGCAGCAAAAGAATAACTTTGTCCATTACAAGCCTCCAAAGCCAAGGCAAACAAGAGGTGGGGAAAATATTATAACATCACGTCATTTATTTAATCGAGCATAAGCGATTGACCATGTTCTGATACAACGTTTTGGCGGCCTGAGCGACTCCAGTTTTTCTTAAAATATTTTCCCACTTTTCAATAGTCATTTTGCAGCTTGAAGTTTGGCAACTGTATTTGTTGCCAGAAGGACTCTTCGTCCTCAATTTGGATTATTTTGTTCTGAGCAGATCATTTTATCTCAAAACTATTAAACATTGGCCAATCGATTAACTCCGACCTTAACTTGGTGGTTTGGAGTCTATGCAACTTATCACTGACAAGAGAAAGAAATTGTGCCCGATTTCTGGCTTCAAAGATGGACTATCAGCAACAGGGAAGGTGAGCATAAATCATCTAGGAATATGGGAAAGTTGCCAGGTATAGAGTACACTGAATTCTTTCACGCTATACAATATCCAAAAAAAATGTGGTTTAGGTAAATACTCATATTTGTGTTTCCGGAAATTTGTGGAAAACGTCTGGAAACAGGCAACCAATGTAAAAATTGAGAAAAGTAAAAATTTTCATTCAATTGCAAGTCTCTGATTTGTTCGTTTTTAAACATAGAAAGTGATAAGATTACACTCTCGACGACAGATAGATATTTTTTTATTTTGCGATAACTTAAAAAAGAATCCTGCATTCATTTATCCAACATTCTTATATAGAATTCTCGATTTTGGGTATTAGTACGTCTAGAACTCTTTTAAAAATATGTTCATTTATTAGTGAAACTGTATAGTGAAATATTCAACATATATTAGTGTCAGTGTAAGTGAAGTGCAGCAGCTTTTGTTAACACAAAGCATCCAATAATTTGTGAGCGTATAGGTATCGTTCGGCTAAAATCGAAAAATCAAACTTGATTTCAACTAGAACTGACACCGTTCTATTCTTAATTAATTGACTTGGTTTCACCTAGAAGTCCTGATAACTTGTTGTTTTCAATTTGGTTGAAGATACTGTGAAAGCAAATTGAACTCGAGTTTTATTTTTCGACTCGACAGTTTTGCATCCTCGTCTTTATGTTTAGGCTCAAAATTTAGGGCGGTTACTATAATGCGCAGAATATATTTCAATTAGTTTATTTTAACTTATCGTTAGATTTAACCTGCCTAATATTCCTCACTTTATCTATATCCTATCCACTGAGAGAACGGACTTTCTTGACAGCCGAGTAGCCAACTTGATAGAATAAAATTTCCTATATTTAATTCTAAACTCAGCTCTTTGTAGCTCTTCTAACTATTTGGCAGCCCTTTTACCTAACGTGTTGAAGAGGGAAAACTCAGATTTTCTGTGGGAAAATTTTTTGTTCTATTTGTTCAATATCTAAGTGCCTTTCGCCATTACCACAGAATATTTTTAGAGTATTTATAATCTTGTTTTCACTATTTTCGTATTTTGTAAGTAATTTTGAATTTTGCGCCATAGAACTTGTAACTTATCTAGTTACAAAAAAAGTCCGTTTTCTCGTTGGATTTACTATACATTGGTTTCTACAATTCCCACTTTCTCGTTACAATACAGTTACAATAGTTACGCCTAGTTACACCATCAGGTGTGCTATTTAGGAAGTTTGAAGTTATAAGTTGGTATTGAAATATAGGTATATATAGAGGAGCGGAATTCGAAAGTTATTTTGTATATTTTTTCAAACTCTTTCTCAACACACTAAATTAAACAAGTTCTTGTTACAATATATTGTAAAACTTCTTTGTTTATTTATATAATTGTAACAACGACTAGTTGACTAGCAATAAAGGGATGTTTTATCATTCTGCAAAAATTAATACAACGGTAATACAATTTAACTCTGGAATTTCCCAATTTTCAAATAGATGACCTTTTTAAACTGATCATTTTTTCTAATATGTATTGTCAATTTTATTTTAGACTTTTTGCATATATTCATAAACTCGTTCTTTCGTCACTAAATTAAACAGTTCTTGTTACAATATATTGTACTGTTTCTTTGTTTATTTACATAATTTTTACAATAACTCTTGAATTATCTTTAGAAATGTACAAGTTCAAATCTTACTTTCCTTCACTTTTTTTGTCACCAGAAAAAGAACAGCTAAAAGGGAAGAGAGTTAAAGTTGAGATAAAACTCAGTTAAAATTTTCGGCTCAAATCGGCACAATTAGCGAATATTCCAACATTTACCTAATAGCGTTTTATTCTCGACTTGTAGAAACGAAAATTCTACGATTTATAGCGATATAAAATATATGTGAGAATATTTGGCTGAATAAACCGAACTGCAAAATTCGCCCTTAGACGGTTTTTGCTCTGACGAAATCGCAATTCGCTCCACTTTGACTCGATAACAAAACGAGCGCCTATTTTTCAGACGAAATTAAAGAGAGTTAATTTTCCTGAAAGTGTCTCAAAATAAGTCTTACATGTTGCTGCCAGTCACTGGGCCACCACTTTTGACGTTTTGTTTAATTTTGTCGACTCTTTCGATTTAATAACAATCTTGAGATATCATACACGTACCCATAAAAAAAAGATGGTGTGAGTTAGTGGAAATAACTTTTTTCAGTACATTTGCCGATAAAACAGTGGGTTTCACCCTAAAAGTCCCGCGAGAATCACTTATTGATATCGTATTTATAGGTATTATAGATTCTGTCGGCTGATTGAATGTTTATGTAGCCATGCTGTGACAACCTCCCCCATATAGTCGTATGCTCTGATTCTAGCGATAGATGAAATGAAACTTATAGGAGAATACATATTTTTCCCTTTACTATACATTTTTCTTTTTTTCACTTTTCAAAGCTATTGTTGAAATATAGATATATAATAATAAAGTAATATATTAGAGAATAGAGGCTTTGTCGTTCTCCAAAAAGAAAGATTTGTCGTCCGTAAATTTGATTTACATATAAAACTCGTATATTAAAACATATTCATCATTTTTGTATTAGACGATGGACAAAAGAATGTAATAATACTGCTCAGATTGTAACTGGTAGATTTTTTTTATGTTTTATTTCAACAACCCTCTCATTTACTATAGAACTCTTCAATTCCATTGAGGTGTGGTTGTAGCAAATAGTTTTCTTAGTAATACTAGAAAATCCCCTTCAAATATCAATGATAACACAAGAAGACACACAAATACACATAAAAATAAATAGCTTTTAGTCGGGAAATTTTCTATAATATAAAAGATATGTAATCGAGTTGTTTCCTCCGCTAGAACGTTTGGACATTTAGAATTCTCTCCCATAAAAACAATATTGCTTTATAGTTTTGTTTCGTATTGTCGTCGTATAAAGATCACAACCCTCAACGAAATTGACGTTTTGACGAAATTTTCAATATTTTGTTACGGTCAGCAACTCTACACATTTTTTTTTTGTTTTGTTTTGTTTGATGGAAAATATTTGTCGACAATTTATATGATTGGTGTCTTTCATTGTAAGTATTAGACCAAATAAATATTGGTGTTCAACAGCATAAAAACTTTATAGTTTTTCGGATAGATGGAAAAATCAGGGGGTGATGTCGTAGAGAAAAAGCGAAACATATCTTTGGCTTTTCGGCCAATAAAACTTGATTCGGAGATTCACGGTAAATCGCCCTATTTACGATGCTCCTGACTTGCTACGATAACAATTCTATTTCGGACATATACCTATAGATATGGAACACATATACACCACCCTTACATGTACATCAAACAAATATCGAATAGAGAAAAACAATTTAATTTCCCCCCGTCTCTGTGTTGATAGTACAGGTATATTAATGTGGTGAAGAGGGTGGCACGTAACTTTGCACCATTACATATACCGACCTTAACACATCATTAATTTTATTGTATCAATAATAGTGGGTTAATCGAATTCAACACCTATAATTATTGTTTTTTTTTTATCTGTATATTGGTGTTTTATTTCTCCATATAATAAACAAAAAACTGTTATTAATTCAAGTTGTTCAGTTCAATCCATCTATTTACAACCAAGTTGATTGTATTGACTAGAATGCAAAAAGAAATCAAGCATACAAATTGAAGGGTTGCTATTTACCCTAAAGGCACCAAATCGATACAGTTCAATATTAGAATAGGCACGATTTCCATATTTATGAACTAACAAATAACTCGAAAGATTTAAACAGTTTTCTGTTCGCATTGGAAAACTGTAATAATATGTAAGAATAATGATAATAGTAGTAGTGGTAATAATAATGATGGCAGAAATAAAAGAAGGGGGTTGTACATACATAAATAAACAGTTGGTTGGTCTAGTTGATCTGTTGTGGAATAAGGACCACCCACAGGTGGCGCCTCGTGACCATTCTACATAAATATAAAAACCACCGAACCAAAAAGCAGCAAAGCCGCAAGTTATTAAACTTCTTTTGTATGTCTGTCATCTTGATGATTAATACGATTTCGAAAGACGAAAAAAAAATTGTAAGAAATCTTTCACTCTCAATTTCTCTATACAGGCTAGGTATTTTTTTCGTTTTGTTTTTATTTCATTCTCCAAATCGTTATTTTTTTGTTCTTTTATAATAATCGATTGTATTACAACTGGAAAAGTGCGCAGTTATCGCTTGAATTGATGTCTGCCTTTTTAAGTTGGAAATAAGTTGCATTTAGTTGAAATTAAAGTACCAAGCTCTCGTCTCACACACATCAAAACTTGAGAGTAGAGACGAGCTTTTAATCTCTCGTCTCCAGTCGACGAGACGTTACAAGACGAGATTCCGCAGATTCTTTGTTCAAAAGTGAAAGTAAGCACAAGAATTTTAATCTTATTTTCAGAGAGATCTACGTAGGGCATATACAGTAATAACAGTTACTTTTTTCTGTATGTTATTTTGTTTTTGCTATTCAACATAACTTAATTCAATTGCTTAAAGAGGTCGTATCAAACTTGTTTTGCTTGATGATGATAAGGGAAGATAACGATTCGATCCGTTCTATGGCCATGTTTATGGATAGTAATGCAACTATCCTGAAATCAACAAAGTTGACACTTTAGTTATAACATATGGAAATATTAGTGCTATTTAGAAAATAATACGAGTCGAGCGAAGCCTCTCGAAAATCAAGACGAGAGGAGAGATCTTCTTCTCGCGGCGTCGTTAGAAATGGATCGTTTTTCTTCAAATTTAAGTCTCACTTTTCTATCTGATAGAAGTTTATTTTTATAAGAAATATGGGGCTTATTAGAATACAATTTAATCTCATTGCTGGTTATGGCTTTGGAAATAGAATATTTACTTTACTTTTCGTGTCCAAAAGTCTGGATTTGAGGCTTTCAAAAAAAAAGATGACAGTTTCAAATGCTCTAAAATAGTTAGTGAGTGCTAAAAATAAGGTAGTTTTTATTAAATAAAATTATGGAGGGTTCATATTAACTTAAACTACGGAAACAAACAGCTAAAAATAAGACAAAAGTAGGGAAAATACGGTGAAACCTCTATTTATCGGCACCTCTCTAATACGGACACTCAGCCTCTACTGACACTTTTGCCAACATACATACTAAACCTTATAAGCGGAATTTTCATCTCCAGTAGATACCTTTCTAATACGGACTCCCTTTCTTCCGCACATTTTTTCCAAATCACTTTGGTGGCGGTATTAGAGAGGTTTTACTGTATCTATCTGTCAAATCTAATAATTTACGAGTTCTTTAGAGAAAATCTCAAACTAAACTTACACTAGAAATAAACTAGATCAAGTTGCTTGAATCACTGATGTTTTCAGGAACGCATGATAATCCTCTTCTTCATTTATTGATTAAATTAAAATATCACTTTTCAGCAAAGCTGTAATTATTCTATAAAACCAATTACAAATTCTATTAGCCATCCACGATGCAATTACTTTATGTTCTTAAAAATTATTGATATTATTATGGTATGTTTTCGAGGGAGTTACCTAAACTGGGGGATGGGGGATTATATTGAGATTGAAGTGATTCACCAATAATGTGCAGTGAGGTGTGGCCGAAGAGTGGGAGAACCATTGGTGTCCAGCTAAACACTACGACAGGCTAATTGAAATTATATTATAATTGTTTATATACAGTGCACGCTCGATATAGTCACCTTCGATAAAGTCAACATTCGATATGAGCATCTTTGATATAATCAACTTTTTTAGTTTTTGCCATTCGATATAAGCAGCCTTTGGAATCTGCATGTCTACATCTTCGGAGATTATTTTAACAACTTGTTTACTTTTTGACAGTAGGTAAAACAACTGGTGTCGGCGTAGTTGATTATATCGAATGTGCACTGTATTTTGATTCGTTAGAACATGACTATTACACAATCTTATCGTAAACATTACAGTATTACACTTTACAACACCTTCCTTGTAGTAACTGTCAGAAACAAGCCATACCAAAGAATCACACTGACATAATTAAATCGATTAAAGAGTGATAAGGTCATGAAATCGTTATATAAGTTGCTCGACTATAATCCAAGCCACATGAAGGCAAAATTTGAGACTTCCAGTTATGCTCAGTAAATTTAGCATGAAGTGACGGTGTCGACAGAACAGGCCCAAGAAACAATGACTGCTCTAGCCGATAAAACTATTATTATCCCCATATTATAGAAATTATCATTTGAGATTGGAATGTAAATAACGGATGTAAGAGATGGTCTTTATGCGTACTTCCTGTATATTTAAAGTTGGACGCTATACTGAAGAAATGTTCCTCAAGTAAAAATTTATTGAAAAACATGCAATAAAACAATAAAACATTTAAATAAACAAGTAGGCGTTTCTTTGTCTTGTTAGATGCATGTAGGTATAGGTAGATAGAATACACGTGGAAGGGAAAAAATTATTATCTTAATTGGTAAGGAGGTTTGGCTCTAAGTGACAGTGAAATATGAGTATTTTAAACTCCATGTTGAATTACATATACATTGTCTTTTTTTTCTTCTCAATATTAAAGAGAAAAAATAAGCAAAAACAAATATTTACCCATGTATATTAGTTTATGTTTTAAATTGTTTTGCGGATTATTTATATTAATATTATCTCTAACAAATATTTACTGTACATAATTAAAATTATTAAAATAATTAATTGCTATGTTTTATAAGAGAGAAAGGACAGAATTCGTTTAGTTTAGTTTGTTAGAGAAAGAGAAAAAAGAAATCAAATGATGTGGTAAATTTGGACAAAACCGTCACTTGACAGCCCTCCTTCCACACATTGCACCTATTGCTTTTGACTTGGAATCCGGTACAATCGTTGTTGTTGGTTTTTTTCTACTTCTCCCCATACGTTTTTTTTTTTTAATAATTATTTCTTGTAGAATTCATCAGATTGAATTGCATATAGGTAACTTTAGTCAACAGTCATAACCCTTTGTTTCAACTTAAATATATACGATGGCAAGTGCAAAGGAGCAAAAATATCGTATAGACAAGTAGGGTAGAGGTATCTAATAGAGAGATAGAAACAAACACAAAGGCACAAATACGTACAGAATCAAAGCTATCTTAAAGGGTATACCGACAGAGGGCGTTAATTAAAGTCGGTCTATAGTGTCCAAGTTGTTTGGCTATATATGGGATAGGGTGTCAAAGTGAGTCGCTTTGTTTAGTAGAAAACTGACCGCTCCAGACTTGAGCCCTTTGATGTCCACTGTCTTAGTATTACACGACTATTTCGAGGTGTTGCGGTATTTAGTAATGTATAAAAGCTTTGTTTATATTAGTTACACATGGATGCATACTCACACATACCTATAAACATTTAAAAAGCTACATTGAACTAAAGAGCCGTCAAAGCTTCTCTCTATATGGAAAACACACAGTCACAACTAGACTGAATTGTTTTTTTTTGTTTGTGTTGTGGCCACCGGAGAAAACTGTCACTTGAAAGAAATTTTATTTTCCTTTGAGTCGATGAATGGGAGTTTTAATTTTCGTGTCGGAAATTCACGTTTGATACTCAAAGGATTAACTATCAAACACTCTAAGTGGAGAGGCGTCTGGTGAGAGCGATGAAACGCCTGATCTTCTGCAAAACCAACGTCTTTTTTTCTTTATTCAAATCCACTTCTACAATCGATCTGTATTGGTCAACTAAATTGAATTTACGACTTACAATATTGAGAAAAGCTCTCTCATCCACCCTATTTCTATTTTTATTTCGATTTTTTTTATAGTTATTTTTATAGAATCCTCCCTTAAGGCATCGTATATTATTTTAAAATTTGTCACAAACGTATGTTTTATACATCTATCGGTGGTTTCACAATCTGACAAGTCGAATTTTTATGCGAACATCGACGGTGCGTGTGTGTCTTTTGTGTTACATTCAGAATAGGGGTAGCAGCATCATCCCCATTATTATTACTGTAAGACTTAAATATTTGATTGGGGGATTCTGTATGCAACGGATTCAAAAGCTAGTTATTAAGTTTATACATTAATAAAAGTCCATTATCTGTACGGGAATATGGATGAAAAAATGACCACATAGAGATTAGACTTTTATTTTTTTTTTGTTGTAAAGTTTAGAGATAGAAAAGACGTCCGGATTAAGTTGGGCCGAAAATCAAAAGTAAAACGTTAGGGGTGGAAAACATTTAAAAAGCTTCACTCTATATTAAAGAATTATTAGATAACGGTAGGTGGGTATTTGTAATTAAGAACGTTGAGGGGTGGTTTATATAGAAAGAAGAACAAGAAATCCATCAGAACGTGTACTTTGATGGAATCAAGCGGGTTTCATTCTTTACTATTCAACTTAAAATATATCAAAAGATCTTAAAACAAAGTAAATAGACGAATTTTAATTAAAAATATTATTTTCAATAAATTAATTATCGGAAATTGTTGATTTTATTTAATTGAAAAGCTTTCAATTTTTGTTATTCCCTTTCGTTTATTTTCATTGAATCAACAAATTCAATACAGAAATTAGTAGAGGTGAATTATTTTCAATTTTCCTCATCTTTATAGCAATCCGATAATTAATTTTTGCCTTTTATAAAAGCAACGATATAATCTACGACCTACTGTATCTATTTATAACCTTTGATTAATTGATTGTTGTATCGAAAGATAATTATCGGTAGAATATCCAATTTAATTACCAGATAATTCATTTATTGATTTATTATTTTTATTGCTATTTTTAATTGCTGAATATTCCAAAGTTTTGCGGGACAATTACAAGATTGGCGCGCTAATCCCCCCTTAAACAATATTCAGGTGATATTAATGTTATATACAGGGACAAATATGTCATCATCACATTCTCTTTATGTATATACCTATATCTACCTGTACAGATATATCTATATAGAGACACATATATCGCTGCAGACATTCCAATGCTCGAGGGAAGTTTAGTAAGACGTTTTGCTAAACGACGCGAGATGAACAACATTCTCCAAGTTCCATACATCAAACCCATTCCTGAAACCCTTTACCTGTATCCATAAACTTTATTATGGTTTGGGTGTGAATTTCATGTATGTAACATGTATGTGATAAGTTTTGTGTTGTTTGTTTTGCTGTTTGAAATGGCCCCCTCATCACCAACTACTAGGATGTTTCATAATTTCTATTGTTGAGTGGAATTTTTTCTGTACCATTAATAATTTTGCAAATGCGACAATATTTACATTTCCATTACGTATAATTATTAAATATATAATTATATATAATATAATTATATAAAAAGGTAAATAATTTTGTCGTAAAATATAGTAATAAAAGCGTTGAGAAATCTATTTGTGTGCCCCCGAAAATTAAAAGAAATCACCGACTGATATGATTTAAAATATAAAAAATAAACACGCAGAGTGGTTGAGTTATTAAAATTTCAAATTGTTCATATTTTATATGTGCATGTAAATCAGTAACTCTCTCTTTGTTGCTCTCACTCTCGCATCTATCATCATATACGAATAATAATAATAAAAAAAAAGATAATAATAATAAAAATGGAAGCCCTCTTTCGATTCTAAAAGAGAAAATTATCTATTCGACTGTAAAACTTATAAAATTCGGCAATTTGCAGCTCCGTTGGAAAATAATATTTATTCCTCTATTATTCATACCTTGTTCAAATTGAGGATGAGATTAGGCACGGTCGATCGGTAAAAAATTACTTGGGGGTGTTTTGGCGATGATTGCATCGTACACACACATATATTCCTCTCTTTTTATAGCAAGGGTGAAAACGAAAGATATTTCTCTACATATAATTTAAACAATAAAATTATCGAGGGACGGAGAGAATTTTTAATTGTTCGCCTTTTTTCATTCCGACCAAATATATACAGGCACGGCAGCCGGCGATAGGCCTCTAGAGTGTTGTTTCGAATCTACACAAAGCTTCTTGATTTTTTACAGGTAGATTTATAAGGTCTCGTAATTCTTGGGTAAGTTGGCGCGCGTTGGAGAGCTTTTGTGCAAGTTTCTGGTATGTTCTCAAACCTACTGGACATTGATCTATAGTCTTTCGTAAAAGAACACTTTTATAGTCGATCTTAAGAATAGACAAATGAAGTTTTAGATCACAGAAAGTTGATTGTCAACTCGGCTTCCCTCGTCGGAATCAGACAGACATATTTCCAGTCTCGTCTTTGTTGTTTAATCTCTTTGAGAGAGCTAAGACTGGAGAAGCAGCTGTCGCCTTATCCTTGCGAGTTACTAGACGAGATACAAGAAATACTCGTTTTGCCGGCACCACTACACAAATCCTAAGCGGTGGGTTGCAGCCTACACCAAAAAAAAAGTGATGATGGTTGAAATCAGCATTTGTGCCTGTTTCGCCCGCCGTCCCTGTATTATTGTGTTGTGTGTATGTATAGAAAGGGCTGTGTAGTATGGTTGAGATTGGAAATAGAATCGGAAAAGAGGGTTTCACTCCTATATAAATTGTGTGCGAGCTTTGATGTTTGGCCAGTGCTTCTAATTTTATTCACTCCACACTAACTCATTTATACCAACACAAATGACCATTGGTCTCAGTAAATTACTTGTCAATTGCTTTCACAAAGCACTGTTAAAGTTTAATTTAAATGTTGGCACCCTTTAGTTCGATTGCTTTTAAGTGAAACTGTATACAATTTATATCGTCTATAGATTTTTAAAATACTTACAAAACAAAAACAATTTGATTGATTCCGTAGCTAGATTATACACATTTTTGTTAATAATATTGGACACAATTGTTGAGGTGATAAAATTTTTATTATCATCAATCTATATCGGCTAAAAGTTACATATATATATTTTTTAATTAGTTTTATGTATGTTGTCTGTGTGTACAGACATTTAAAGTCGAAAACAGCCGTAAAGCGCAACAAAGTATAAAAATCAGGTATAATCAGATTAATTCGAGAGCACTCGAATGAAGAACAGGCTATTAAATAGTAATGGCACCACGCAATGTCTATATAAGCAATAAATAGAGCAAGCGGCCCATATGGCAAACTCTCTGTAATTACCGCAATAGCCATAATCTATTTCAAACACGTAATATGACAGCATTAAGACTTCTTTCGTTATATCTATATGAGGGTGTATAAGAGGTAATTTTGGTGGTACATTACATCTGCATAAGACTATCTCTGTCTTATATTACACCAGTTGGTTATTATTAGTGTCCGAAAGGCAACCTAAAACAACCACCAACCACCCCCGCTTTTACTGTCTAATCTTCTATTATACATACAAACTATCTAATCGAGTGTCTTTGTCCTATCTAGAACTATTCAATTTCTAACGAAACCGTAATATGAGACCGTCTTTTAAGAAACTGGACACTTGCAAAATTTAATAAAACATCACTTTTTAATCGTCATTATTACAACTGATTGGTATTAATTAATTGGATGTCGGTTCGTTTTTGTTGAAATTTATCGAAAATGTCAGTTATAATTGGCATTAATAATAGAAATCGACATTTATTCAAATACAATTGATAGGATTTTGAATTTTAATTGGTTATATAAAGCTTCTCTATTTCTCTATTGATTTTCAATGAAAAACCATTTTATTTGTCAACGGCCGTCTATAAATGCGAAATCGCCAACATAACACCGAGAATAATTGCTCAAGAGTCAATCTCCCTGTCGAAATATCTTGGACATACCGTCTAAATCAACCCTGTTTTACTACCCCATATAAGTTGTGTGATTTAGGTGTTCGGATTTATTATTCGTTAGGATTAGAGATGTTTTATAAAAGATGTGCAATTTCGTTTTGTTTGCTTCCATCAATGTCGAAATAATTTTCAAGCTTGACCGGACGCGCATTCCTAATAATTTTTCTACTCGACTGAATTGTTCATTGGTTTTATATTAAAAATGATGCTGCCTGTCGTTTTTATTTAATTTTATCAATCGTACAATCTCAACGAACAGGTAATTTAATATTTGATGGCCTTGTAGTGCAAATCAAATAATAACAAAACAACAACAAAAAAAAACGAATGGTATTTGGAATCGATAATTATTCGAATTGATTGTCCAATCGTTCGTGTATTAGAATAATGAACTGGTCGACTATTTCGTTTTGCCTTAGGATAGAATTTGCGGTTTTGGCGGAAGTTCAACCAAGATTTCCGTACGGCACATTACACATCTCTAATACATCCATATATGTATAGAACAGGATATGGCAGACAATCCACGCGATATTCGAGAGGGTTAAGGTGGGCTTTTGTTGTTTTTAACCCCCTTCAAAATTCTGGTCGTTTTATGATCGATTCGTCAGAGGATTCATCGATTGATTTTGGAACAACTCCAGATTGTTCCACAACACAATGTAGATAAATAGTGTTCCATCGATCGGAAAATCAATAAAGATGAGGAGTAGTACGTGTTTGGAAATATGATAGGGTGTAGAGACGGTCATATAGTCGCACATAGACAGTGTCCTCCTGCATACAGACACACATCACGCGTCAACATATTTCTCAATATCAAAGACATGTTGAGAGATATCGAAAAAGTTTTATGTGAGGTGTGTGCACAGTTGAAATATCAGTATCTGTAGATAGATAGATAGATGGATAGAAGAAAATAAATTTGATGATGATGATATATGTGTGTTGTAGTAAAAGACTTAGAGGGGATGAAATCAGTATTATAGTCGTTTGTTGTAATACATGTTTGCAATATTGTAATATTCCTCCCTAGAGTTGAGTAATTATTAAATTTATGCTGATTCTACGTCTTAGTTTCGTCCATGATGCTATTCGAATTATACAACAAGATTTACAATATTACCGTGATACGCGCCTTGCGTAATTCTAATTTATCTGCGCTAAGGATGGGGATATAGTCGAAGAACTTAACATATTTTGTCGTTTCGTGCAATATCTAAACCTATTGCAATCGTAAAATTAAATTATGACATTTATTGCCCTTTAGATAGATACAATTGCCCTCTAGTAACCAATAAAGGGTGTCAAATTTGCTGGAAACTCATTAGAATGTCAGCAGAAATTATAATTGTTTTTTTTTCTGCCTTTTATTTTAGTTCGAGAGAGAGAAAGATATGTTGGCAATTAAGTGTCGGTTTATTATCGATGGCCCTACAATTTACCACCAAAAATAACGTTCGTTTGTGAGGTGTGATTATTGGTACTTGGGTATGGAGTTGAACCACCTGCTGCTGGCTAGCAACTATATTTTCCCTCTTATTAAAGGCTAATAAATCCGTTGAATATGAACGCGGGCATCGGTCATATAACGATTAAAATCGGAGGGTAATTATTATTTATTTCTGCTACATTATTCCCGGATATCCGTGTTTTTTTTTTTTGGATATTGGTAGTATTTGGGATAACTCGACTATTATTGACAATATTAAATTTCCCATCAAATCACTCAAACTATTGACAACAATATCGGTGTAGTGGTGTCATAACAAGACGGTATCATCGATTCGGAAAAGCTGGCGAAAAGTCGTCAGTCACACATACACAGAGGGTGTCATCCGACTTATTTCTTATATCATCAATGAAAACCCCACACACACAGTATTTAGAGATTGATGACACTGAAACTGTCGATGGCATACCGTTGGAAATAAATCATATAGAAAAATGCAAAGATGTCTTATCATTCTGCTAGGTACACGGTGATATTTCGCTCACCCTCCATTACTAATGTCAGCACGAGATTGTAATAATGTCAAAATTTGATTGTTTCTCAATTTTTTTTGTGTGATGAATATGAGAAATTGTGTATTAGGGATTGGAGAATGAGAGAAAGAATTGTCGCGTAGCTAATGGTCTTGTTGTTTGACAACTCCGGTCGGGTTTCCGGCACGTGACTTCCTTCAACTCTAATGCAATAACCACCCAGGATTCGGATTACTCACCTTTATCTACCACCAACCAACTGTCTTTTCTCTCGTTTCGTTCGCGTTTTTTTTTCCTTTTGGGGAAATATGAATTTATTAATTTCCGATTTCATGCGTCTCCCCATACCAGTTTTGTTTGTATTATTGGGGTAATGATCGACTAAAGGCGTATTGAAGACATTATTATATGGATTTTATTGATTTCAAATATTCTGTAATTTCCTGCAAAACTCTCAAGAGAAATAATATAGGGATTGGTGCAATTACTGAAATATTAAAAGAGTAATCATTGGCTTTTACGAAAAAAAATCTTCTTCTCATAACAGGAAATGAGTAGTTTACTAATTCTTATCTGTAATTTGTTGTTAAAGATTGTTTGCATTCATAATAATTTACTTCCTGGTGTTTCTTTAAGGAAGCTACACTAAATCCAAACTTGTTTGTACAACTTGACTTATTATTATCTGAGGGGGGCTTCATTATAACGGCGTGCCAATATCCGATTATTTGTCAATTTTAAATAGGTTTTTTGAGTACATTTTGTATTATGTAAACTTTACGTTAGACTCTGGACATTAAATCAAGCTTATTGGAGGAATTTTTTACAATCTTCTGTTTTTTAATAAACACCATTCAAAGCTCTGCCGTTGTTGTGCTCAAATTTCTGATACATGAGCAGCCGAAGTTTCTGCCAATTTTTCTTCATTTTGTATTAGGCATAAGGCGTGTAAAAATCTTATTTCCTAAGTTAACGTGTCGATTTTTTCTGATAAGAAGGCGAAGAATTGTGAGTATTTTTGTGACTGTGAATGTTAGTTAACCCAAACAAAAGAGTGCCTTTTCGATAGCGTGATGGTAGTAATAAGCAAGTTGTAGTTATTTTTTAGCACGCCTAAATAAATGAAGATCGGTGGTTTATTTATATTTTAAGTTTTTTTTTTTGTTTCGATCTTGCACAGTGGATCCTTGGCAATCTGCGGGTTTGTGCAAATGTTTATTTTTGTACGAGATTTAAGGATGACACTAGCAATCTTCAAGGAACTACTGTAGCTGAATTTTTAAGATCTGTAGTTAAGTTCTTTCTAACTCCGCTATGCCAGTCCTAAGCCTGGGGCCTCACTATGCAAGAAGTGGGGAAGGAGGAAGGGGAGGAGTAACAACCTCGTAAAAAAACCAGGGTTCATCTGGCCCGGATGATAGCACCCTGTAAGGGCCCCTATTTAGGTTACAGATGAAGAGGTAAAACCAATGGTTTCAATCTCTTCTAAAGGAAAAACTCGTCCTTGAGTCCTGACGGACAACCAGTATAAGAGACGAAAACTCTGACAAAAAATTATCCGGTCTTCCAAGGTTAGGTGGTTGTGCAGTGGGCCAGAACTTCACTCATGGGAAATCTATGCAATCACTAAAAAGCTCAGTACAGAAAATAAAGAAGATGCATTTAAAGGTAAACGGAACGGCTCACCAAAAGGTTTAATGAATAATGGAGTTAAATTCTCTTATTCCGATGGGGAGAAATCTCATAGAAATGATGTAAAGGAGAAAAATTGGAAAAAAAGCTGCAAACATTTAGTGATGCCGTGAGAGACTTCATCTCTCGTCTTTCGACGAAAATTTTAGAGAGTAAATTACGTTATCGTCACAGTTTCTCTCGCCCAGAGACGGAAGACAGACCTCTCTCGTCTTGTATGCATCTTGTCTCATATTACTTCCCAAATAGCAATATTTACATATGTTACGACTAAAGTATGAATTTTGTTGACTTACAAAATTACTAACCAGTATATTGATCAGTTTGCTGTTTATTTTGTAAAAAGACTTGGCCCGTCTTTATCTATTATTATTAAATCAGCTGTGGATAATTTATAAACTACCCAAGTGTGCATTTGACTTGAATTAAGTCTCACTAACTGGCTCCACAATACACAGCAGAAAAAGCCTGTACCATTTTCGATTCACCGTTTGCAATCTCAAAAATACTGGAACTTTATCAATCATCTGTTGATATACTCTAAATTAACTCGTTTTTTGATATTTTCTTTCAATTTAACAAAAATTTCAATAAACTTTTATGCATTTTTTCGAGAGACACATCGAGAGACCAGACGAGAGAAGATAGATCCATTTTCGATCTCTCGCCTCGAGATAATACGAGACGAGATATGAGAGATTCGCGTCGCGTCACGAGATCTGATTGCATCGTTTGTAATACGTAAAAGCCAAGTTGGTCAAATTAAAATAGACAAGCTATAAAATATGGTATTGTATGTTTCAATAACTGTGGTAAAATCTATGACGAATATAGTCAATTAGTGGTAAAAAGCGATATAAATATGATAACACACACAAATACATATACAACATCGGTTTGTACACGTATAAACAGTATCATTTATTCCATGCATACAAATTCAGTCAAACAAACAAACCGGCTAATAATTGGCATACCCCTTATAGAGAGAATAATATACCTTTACATATGTATAACATATGAATGGGGAAATTTAACAATTTCACTATTAAAAACCGAAACCATTCATTCTAATTCTCTATCTATACGAACTCTGCTTTAAGCAATTTTTACTCCGTCGTTTCGTTTCGTTGTCACACCGATATTCACAAATATCTAGCCCTTTTTGTCTCCACTTTTTTTTTCGTCCAATAATAATAATAATATCTACGTTCGTATCAGTATTCAACTGTCAAACCATTTTCATGTTAATTCACTTTTAATATGGCATTCAAAAGGATTTTTCAACTGGGATTTTTTAATATTTTCCAATATTAACATTTATAATATGTATAAAAAACGTTATGGTGGTGGCTTTGGGTGTTGTGACATTTTAACGAAATTCCCATTGATAAGATCCCAATGAATTTGACATTGGGATTTAAACGATAATCTGCTCTGCCTCCTCAACATCAATCTCTGCTTTCGATTCTAAAAACTACATTATATTGTAATAGAAGAGATTTTGATTGTAATATCGTGACAAACGTTCGAGAATAATTACAATTATAATAGAAAATTGCGTGGAATGATTGGCAGTTTATAGGCGTTACCATGATAATTACGTTGATTAATTATTGTTGTTCTTCTATTTCTGTACGGCATCAAGTGTAATTAAATTATTATCAACGATATACAATGTAGAGAGAATACAGAGAAAAAAAAAGATGAATATAAAATAATCAGATGACTAGACCATGAAATTGTAGCTGATTTTTCTATCAAAGCAATATGCACATATTAAATTATAAATAATTCACATACAACTCAATTTGAATTAAAAGTATTGGGAAAATCTGTAAAAGAAAATATCATAGAAAATATCCATAATACCGGAACTGTTTTCCATTCTCTCCTACACTTATAATAAATACAAGGGGTTATTCTTGACTTAGTCACCCTGAAAAGAAGATGTATAAGTGTAAGGGGGTTAGTTGGCTTATTGCCTTTTGTCTATTACTTGTTTGACCTTTTGCCGAAAATGTCAAGCTTTGTATTACTATATCGTCTCAAGACAATATTTTAATCTGTTACTGCTTCTTTTTGTTTCTATTATTATTATTATTATTATTATTTTTAAATAAGTAGTGTTTAGTAGAATAATGGCGAAAGGTATCAATTAATTATTGTATTTATTTACTCATCTAGGCGACACAGCAACGAAAAACAATGTTGTTTTGTATAAAGTGCTTATTGAACCACTTAAAAAAAAATCTATAGATTTTTTTTTTCATAATTGTTTGTTTTGAACAATGCAGTCTAGTAAACAATAATGTCTGGATTATTGTGACAAAGAATCCACACTTACCGCGCATTTTTTGTTCTTCAACTAGTTGTCTTTCTAAATTATCCTTTACTTCACGTTCCCTCAATACGTCCATCTTTAGTTCAGCTGTAACAACAGACGAAAAACAATCATTAAAGATTACCTATTATTTATTATAAGTATTTATAACAGAGTTTAAATGCAAGACGATGAGAACTACAATTAATTGTGATGGAATACAATAAACAGCTAACACATAGCAATCAAATCTACCAGTGAAACATGTTTAATCTCTACTTTTACTGTGGAATGAATTTTTTACTTCACCGCTTAGTTTTGTTGAACGGTTTTTTTTTTAAATCTTTTATATTCATATTTATTTAGCTTCTACGATTTCAATAAGGCTCCACAATTATAGTTGCAGGAACGAGTTAAGGGACGCGTAAGAAATGTAATCTAGGTATTCCTTTATTTAAATGGTCGCAAGGCGTCAATTTGTGTCAACATCCAAAAAAGTCGGAATTTTAAGCGCTTTTGGCGACTGTTTATCGACGTCAAATTTTCATTTGTACATCGTAATTTTTGGCAGATGGAGGCAATTATTTTCGTAATTGTCTTATTTGTTGTACTCTAGATTAGTGTTGAAAAATGTAGAGTGGTGTGAAATTCCAAAATTTCTGTCTCAATTATCGTTGATAATTTAAGTGGAAATTATGAGAAACTTATATTTTAATGGCATTTGAATAGGTAGATCTTGTGGGAATCTTTCTATTCTCACATATTTAAAGAATTTGTTTATATATCTTGTTAAGGGTTAGAAGAAGTTGGATCGTTAGGGTTGTATATTTTGAGAATGTTATTTACATTGATCTTAAATTAACAAGAAATCACTCATCACAAATTCCTGATCAGTAAGAATTTCCTCCTCCCCGTTAATCCATATTTGGTGGAGTTGTCAAGAAACAACGATAAGGAAAAATGTTAAAAAAAATCATTGATAATGATAATGCTGTTGGAATTAGTTCGCTTGAAAGGAATGAGAACGGTAAGTAAATCTTTATCAACCGCAAAAGCGGATGATAAATGGATTGCATTCATCTGTATAGAGAATGAAAGAATGAAAGCAAAGAAAGATGGAACGGAAACAGGAGAAGTGAATTTGTAGCGTTGTATTATATAATGTTCAGTTGCAATGAATCAATTTCTTCATATTAGCCAACACGTCTTTATGGGGATCTTTTAAAATCTAATTATATCATATAAATCAAATCCCACCTGACAGTTTTCTTTCTTTATCCCTTCCCGTTATCATTTCTATTCTTATTCGTAATAATATTGCTTCAGTTTTCTTGTTATTTCCCAAACCAAGGGAGGTGTTATTATTTTTCGATTTGAATTGATTTTAAATGGATCGTGAAACGAACAAATTTGAATAAAACAAAATTTATACAATAGACAACATTGGTAATCGAAGAGGGGTTGTTTTTTAACTTTTCTCCTTTCTTCCTTCAAATCCTGTATATATATATGTAAGTATATTGACTAAGTTTTCATCTATCTTTCTCTATTCCATTGTTACAACGACGTATAAATTCATATTATATAGGTATATACCTGAGTAAATTTCATTTTAATGGAATAATCATTTGTGCAAATATTTGAATATTATTTTTTTCTCTTTCTTTCTATTCGGATGATGATATTGAAATGCAAAGCTCACTTCTTATTTCCGCGACTTTGTGTGCACAGCATTCACTGAAATTTAATCAAAAAATTATGAAACACCGGAGGCAAAATGCGTTTCTTATGATCGATGAGCCGAGTTCTTTAAAAATAACAACCCTCGTTTAAAAATTCCCTACAACCATCACCACCAACCACCACCACCAACGTCAACGTCCTGGCTATATTGTGTTAGTTTCAATTGGATTATAGATATTACAGTCGAAAAGTTTATAAGTGGGAGTACAATAAATACTATTTGTATAGATTTTTTTTTAGTTTTCATCTCTTTGTGAATAATTAGATAAACAGCTTATGAGTAATTATACGATATGAACCATCATTATCAACTCTTATTTTATGTTATTTCAACCTTCCCACGCTTTCATTCATATTAAAATATTTTCCTTATTATTTTCGTTTTAAGATAAAGTACTCACTTGAGACTACTTTAAAAAATATCTATCTACAGATGAGTACATTAAATCCAAACCAATCAATCAATCGTTGATTTAATAAAATTCGCTCAAGTATTCACGCTTTTATTCTCGATACATGTACAGGGTGTCAAGTCGCATTACGTCCAACACTAACCTAATCATAGTAGAAATAAAATCAATCGAAAAATGATTGATTGTTATCAAGAAAAATTCTTCGTTATTAAATACCGCTAAATGGTATTGATATTGGTTTTGTTATAATCTAAAGCCCTTTTAATAGTCGCTAAACAATTTGTAATAATGCCAGGTAACTGATAAGACACCTGCATCGAGGGAGAGTGTGTAATGTCTCCCTTTTTATATAAAAAGCAACAAATATTCCATTAGCATCAAACCGCTTTTAATGTGGAAATATCACACGTATTGACAATAGTTGTTTTTCTTATCGCATTCGTATGTTATCCGTCGTCTGTGTTAACATTGATTTAGAATGGCAACAGGTTATTTGTGCTGCTTTGGCTATTTTAAGAAGAATCTGCCGGTTTAGTTCTTTTATTCCAATAGACAGAGATAAAGAGAGAATAATTCGCAGCAATAAATAACTATAATCGTAATTGTTTCCAATACGTTTATTATTATTCATCAAATCTGTCATGTTGATAATGAAATAAAATAGAGAAAATGGTATTGTAATAATTAAATAAACAATAGAATGATGCGATAAAATTTTAGTGTACACTTGACATGCCACCGGGATACAAATGTAATCGTATGTTTGATATTATTTAAATGATATCAATATCCCATATGTTCAGTCCATTTCCATGATCAAATACATCGATATGTAGAATGGATGGATAGATAGATAGATAGATAGGAGGAAATTGTTATTTTATTTGGAAAAGCAACAAGTGCTAATAATAAATTTTTAGTTGATTCATATTATCATCTAGGAAATGTATAGTTTGTTTATTTCGACTTGACTGTAGACTATTTCTTTCTGCCTCGACTTGTAAAGGCAATTTGTTCCTCTTGGCCCTCATTGTTTTTGCATTTGGATCAATTAATAGTGACCCCGCGAGAGATCTCGCCTCTATTTTCGATTGATAATTACTACCGCGGCTTCTATCGTCAAGACAACATAGACTTCTCTTGTTTCGTCTCGCGACTAGTAGTATTTCAATATATTACGATTAAAGTGTGTATTTCATTGACTTACAAATTAAAATACTTTATATTAACCAATTTGCTGTTTTTTTGTGGTTCTTTTGTGCTTATAATTTTTAATCACAAAGGCGTCTCTCGCCTCGTCTTGATTTTCGAGGGAAAATTACTATTTCGTCTTGGTTTCTCTCGTCGCGACAAGACTAGAGACAGCCCGTTTTCGTTTCGCGTCTCGTCTAATATTATTTCCCATATGGGAATATTTCATAAAAACAATTGTTTCCCTGTACCGATAATTACTAATCAACTGTGGATAATTTATAAACTATCCAATTATTTTACGAATTGTGCATAAAGGCAGCTTTTTAAAGATGATTTTTATCAATGAACGATGTAGAAATAAGTTCAACGGTCCTGTTTCTGGACCGTGAGTTTGACTTAAATTAAGTTGCATTACCAGATCCTAGAATTCTCAGTACACGTATCTGTAAGTTTACTTTGTTTATGTTTTCACGGCAATTTTCATTTTACGATTATGTGACTATTTGGGCGTATTTTTTTTGAGCAAAAGAGCCTGCTCAAGAAACGCATGTACAATTTTGGATCCATCTGAAATCTTGAAAATATTGGAACTTTGTTAATAATATGCTGATGTACTCTAAAGTAACTCGTTTTTTGATATTTTCTTTCAATTCAAAAAAATAATCAGCTTTTATCTATCTTTTTAATTTTTTCTTCACATAGAGAGCCAAGACGAAAGAAGAGGCTTTTCTATCATCTCGTATCACGTCTCGGCGCCGTCAATAATAATTTATAAACTACCTCATTATTTTATGAACTAAATACTGTTGAAAGACTGTTAAAAATTCCCGGATTGAAAGGAAAACTGAGAATAGGATAATGAAGATTTTTAAATCAATTCCCTAATGTACAAAATTTTGTTTTGTCATTTAGTGTAAGATTTCCTGCTTGTTTTACGATTGGTTTTTGCTCTGTTACAGCACTTTTCTTGCTACTTTTTCCTGTGGAACTAAGGTTCTCTCTGCACAATCAGACTGTGATGCAGTCATTGCTGAAGATGATTTTCAAACTGGACTCGATCACCTGTCTTGTCGCCACCTCTCGTCAAAGTTTTCTACAGCACTAGCTCCTATGATTCTCGGCTGATCGTACGAATTGAGTGCTACTACATAGATACATCCTTCTTGGTTTAGTGCGTGAAACATTATTAACGCATCTAGATCGAGGGTTGACTCTGAAACTATAATCAGGACGACGCAATCAAAAGTCTCATCCTCTTAAGTCCAATAACGTAACTTTATTTGACATGTTGTTGGGGAACAAGCGTACATGTATGGATAAATATTTTCTTCTTTTATAGTTTTCAGTCTCTATTATACACTTTGTCTACAATCTATAGTAAATAGCGTTATGTCGTTTTTTTTTTCGCTGTTGTTGTCCCTCTCCATTCCTGCTTGATTCAGGTTTCTCTTGCGTTTCTTTATGGGATGTAGACAATAAGTTAGAGATCCAATTTGCATATGTAACTATGTATACATTCCATATCGTTATGCCTACGTATGTACAACGATCTGTTTTATAATCGTGATTTTTACGCATTTATTTTGATGGCTATTGCTATACACCACCGAAATTGGCAGTGTTCATATGAGACGGTTGCAAAAACGTAAACCGTTTTTTTTTTGTTGTTGTTCACGTAAGTTGATTTCGACGCAATTGCACGCAATTTTTTTTCCCCGTAAATTCTGATTCCATTGATGCACTTTTTGCGGCCCAAAATTAATTCTATCCCGAACTGTTGAAATCTAATTATAATCCAACAAGGGGAATATCAATTACATCTAATGTCACCATTAACTAAATTATTCATATTTAATTGGATCCACTCATCAAAAAGTTCTCTCTTATACACAATACACCTATAGTGGTAGTATTTTGTGGACGACTTCAGTTACAAATTATAAAATATTCACGAATTTCTTGCGGCGAAAGTTCTCATTTCTTTTTAGTGTTATAGCTGCTGCGTTGGACCGCGTGCGCTGTTATATCGTCGTCGTGTCCTCATCGTTTCTTTACAATTTTTTTCACCATCCTCCTCCTTCGTCTCCGTGTCCTCCACGTTCTCATCTTTCAGTCGAATTGTTGGATAAACGTCCTTACAACAGGATAACGTTAAGATCAACACTGGCAATTTTTTCTATGTTACAATAAGTTTTAAAAACTTTCTATTGTTCTCTTTGTCTGTTGTATTGTGTTTTGTACTTGGTGGTTCACGGTTACCATCGATGAAAGTTTTCGGCAATTTTAAGTGATAAGAAATCCAACGGGAGCTGAATAAAAAATCAGCTTAATACTAATATTCAACACGGCTGCAATTATAGTAAATTGCTCTTCTACTCTATATCCTAAAATTGTTCGTTATACTACCGGACCGGATTTTTACTGTCTTACAGCGATATTATTTTTTATTTTATTGCTAATTGCTCTTCAACCAATTCAGGCGTTTTACATTAATTTTTCTTTTATTTTTTTTACGGTATATAATAGCCCGGCGACAAGGGTAAATTTGAATCCGGTATAAAAGAACTAGGTAATAATTTTTCAAAAGAAAAACGAAAACTAGGGGATAGCTAATAAGAAAATAAATTTATCTCTTTCGTTTCATTCTTCGCTCTGTTTAAAGGAAGGAAAAAATTAAATCGACGCCGCAATTTTAATATTACGCGATTAATTAATAAAATTACCATGAAAATGTCTACTAATGCTACAATTACGTTCAATTGCTTTCAGCATTGTATAATTAACTATTTGAAACATTGTTATAAGATGAACGAAAAGATGCACTTTAATATGTAATAATTCTCATGTATCATTCATGACGTGTACTCGACCAGAAAAATTACCGACGTATTATTACAATCATCATGTGAATTTGCAAGTTTTCGCAACAAGAAATCTACACCCATCTGCGTTGTACATACTTATCACTACAGATCAGGGGTATTAATAATTTGTACCAAAAATAGTTGGTTTAAAATCCGATCGTTGGTAATAACAACAAAGCTATACACGAGTATTGCGAAATTTCACGCGCATTTAAAAAATCATCCGTACGGAACAACAACAAAAAATGCCACTTAACAAGGATAAAAATATTATAAATTTCAATAAATTAACAGGAGCTGTGATTATTTTGTAATTTTTTCGTGAATTATGGCCGCCAATGAAATGGAGATTACACTACCGACCACTTGTACATAAATTTCAAAATCCTGAAACTTATTCATGTTCGTCCAGGTTTTCGTTAAACAGAAATCACTAATAAACACCTCGCATATATAATTTACCAAAGATAATTTTCTTCCTCATTTAGTTGTAATTTAAAATAAATCTACAGGCCGTTCCAGACAATGAGGCCGATTCAATCAATGTCGTCTGGTTCGAAAAACTGTCAAATTTTCTAGGAATTCTTCATTGATTCCAGCAGTTATTTGATAAGAGAAATATTTGTCGATTTCTAATTGTACGCGTCTAGATCTCGAAAACTAGTTCCACTATATTGGAACGTACTGTAAAGACTTTAATATGATTAAATTGATAAAATTATAGTGTTTTATAATGGGATGTGACAAGAATTAAAAGAGTATTTCCATTTTGATTCCTATGGAAAACATTTGACCGGCAACTGACCCGCAACAGAGAATTGCACTGAACACTATCACTAGCTATAAAATTTAAGTACCACGTAAAGCTCTTTAGTTGCTTGTAGACACGTCCTGACATATATCCGGGGGTATATCGCTAAAGTTTATTTATTTTAATACTAGAATAATGACCTGAAAATTGAACGATAAAGAACAACTTTTATTCTATATAATTCTTATTATTATTGTTTTATTTTTGGCGTGCATGAAATTTCAAAGATTTACACCGTTTTTAATGAAGTTGTAAGATAAAGGTTCGTGAATCGATACCGTGTACAGATAGGAGATGTTACGTATAGTTTATAAAATAAATTCAATGTGTATATGTGAAACATATGTATTGGGTGGGTTTTGTTTAAGTTGGTGATCTTCGGATCTCTATCTCGTATGTTGTGTATTTGTGTGTGTGTGTGTGTGTGTTGTAAGCAAACCTCATTAGCGGGTGTCACATTTACATATAATAGCATTGAATCCATATATAGTAATAAGGAGGCTGCCATGTACCGCACCTGCTACATTTACATAATTTAATTAAAACATTACTTCTGGTCAATGGTATTTCGGATGTTTTAAATTACTTTCTACTAAGAACAATACTGGTAGATGTTGCCGGGCGTAAAACTTTAAAATTACCAAAAGATTTATGTATTGAAATTGAACTGTGGCCGTATTCTCTCTTTCTGTTAAAAGTTTCTTGTTTATGCAGCAATACTGAAACAGGCACACACACCGAAATGGCATCAACTCTTAGTTGTGAACAACCGACGACGTGTTTAGTGTGTTTGTTTTAGAGAATCGGGACGGGAGGCGCATATACCAGCTTACCAGTCAGAACCTAAGTAAGCGCCTACAGGCATTTTATACAACAAAAGTACTAAGAGCAACAATATCTATAGATATATACATATATACACACACATACATACATACATTGATTCTGGTCCGGGTTTTGTGAGATTTGCAAAACTAATCCAAACATCCTCAAGCAATTCTAATTCGAATGGCATATACGAATCGTGAAAAACCACGCAACAATTTAGCGTGTCTAAATTATTAACAAGTCAATGAGAAAACGAATATGTTAAGAATACCATGATGATAATGATGATGGTAGTTGTTAACTTAATTACCATTTTATGTACGTATCTTAATTAACGTGCGCGCATAGTTTACGTGCCAATGGAAGGCTTGAATTTCGGGCATTACCGATTTACCTAGAGTTATATTAGCGAGTTATTATAGAATTTACTAGTACTAACCCCCCAGTGCCCTGTTTTACACTATACAAGATTAATTTCTTTTCGGTCCAATAATTCAATTAATTCAAAGCTGAGGCAATGTTATGTTTAAGTAAACTCCTTCAACATAGGAGCGAGAAGGCTTAGAGTATAACTAGTTTTCGAATTAACGTTTTCCACCCTTGGATTCGATCACGGTTGCCTACTCCACCCGAAGGAACTTATATACATATAAACCGATTTACATACACCTGTACACAATGATTTCAACCAAAAAAAACAACAAAATACAATCAATTATCGATTGATATTGTTTGATATTTCGATTATCAAAAATACTGTAATATACACGGCTAGATATACAGACGGTTTTGATAGTAGTTCTATCTGTTTATATCGAAAATGTTCAGAGCCAACAGGAAACATAAGTCGCTTATTAAGTTAAATAAATGCCGCGGCAATGACTTATATGCACCACCTGTATCATTACAGACGATTTGTAATGACAACATAATGGTTTAATTGATACATATCGACTCAAAAACGTGCATGGAAGGCGAACAAAAGTGGAATTGCAAACTGCATCATCATCATCATCATGGATAATCATCATCGTCGTCATCATCAACAAACTGGAAAATACTTTTACATAAATATCGTGTGTTGTTTTTAATTTATATCAATTTTTCTTTTATTTGTGAAATAACAACAACAAAATCGATGACTGACATTGTTAAAGGAATTATTTTATCTTTCAACTATCGATTATCCAGCCTACACACACAACTGCACACAATCTAGACACCATAAATCGATAAATCTGCCGTTTTCAACCCTCCTATTGGCAATTATTTGTTATATTGTTGATGAAGACATAGTTGTTTGTCAGAACGGTTTTTTTTAATAGTTTTGTTAATCCAAATATCGGTAGCAACATGATTTCAAGTAGCCAACAGCAACTGTATCAGTAGAACTACTTTGTATTGTCCGCCTACATTTACAATTTCGCATTTCACATGTATTATATTATAGATATGTTTAACACTCACAGACACATTAACTAGCGAGTGCCCCCAAGTAAACCATCTCTCAACATAGCTATAACCAATTTGGAGTATAGAAAAATAAAAGTCATAAAACTGATGACAGATGGTTGGAACTAAATGATGGAATCTAGAGAGAATCCATATCCAAAAAGTTTCGTTTTGTAACTAATTCAAAACTAATTTCAAATACAATGCCTTCAAGAAATTCTCTATCTATCTATCTCACCATATAACGTATATAATATATAAAACTTCTGCTTCGATCAATTTTCGACGATTATTATTTTTTGAGACCCGACCAATCAATCGTACCGTGTTATTATAGTTTGTATTAAATTGCGTTCAAGGTACCATTAATGGGTATCAAACAAAAAAGATAAAAGACATAAAGAGAAAGAACCTGTTTAAGACATTGAATTAATTTTCGACAATAACGTTATAAATTGCTTTTTTCGACGACTGATGTCCATAAATCAAATAATTTTTCCAATGAAGAAAAAAAAATCGATAAACACACCTATCTGTGTGTGCATGTTTACGATTAAAAATTGGTCAAAGATTTGCATAAATGTGTCCAGATTTTTATATACGTATTCCATATAAAAGACAATCCGTGTGTTCCAAGAACAAATTACTAAATCCGATGATGAGTGGATAACGAGACGATATACCAAAAAAGAAACAGGACATCAATGACAGATAATTGGACGGAATTTTCTGATTCTTATCGATGATTTTTTCGTTGATACTAAAATGGACGATTTTGTGTTGTTGTGTCTAGGTCGATGGAATAGTAGTGTGAATCGGATCGATTCTTTACAAATAAATATAAAATTTTTTTTTATTGACGAGAAAATATGCAAAATTTGTGCTGGTATACCACACCTGACTTCCAGACATGAATGCCCCCCTTATAATTTCGTTTTTCTATTCTTTTCTGGATTGTTGCATGCATAAATGATGATTCTAGTCGACCAACTATTTAATCCACTACACAATATTCTACAAATACATTGATGATTTGTTATGTTTAAATTGTCTACATGTTGATCGGTCTTTTCTCTACACCCATATCAAAACAGTCATATAATCGTTCCTTAAGGCCTGAATATCACCGATACGATCTCATTTTGTACGATTTCAAATTTTATTCCATTTCTTTTTTTTAATCCTAAAAATTGTTCCGTTTTCGTTTCTTATAATCGACACGACCGAAAAAAAAACCTAGCTATCTGGTTCTTGTTAGTTATTCTTTTAAAAAAATCAATTGCTATCGATTGATAATGCTTGATATTTATCAATTATCGTCGACAACATGTATTGGTAAGACTGCCACACACGATCTACTCCACTAAAGCATAAATGCGACCACGACTTGTACTTTATCGAGAAATGGTGGAGACGACGATAAGATCGTGAAGATTGTTAGATCATGATTGTTCGACAAAGGACAACAACAACAACGGCAATAATAATAATAATAATAAAAGGAATTCGTGGAAGGTATCAATTATATTTCGAATAGTTTTGGAATTTTAAAAGATGCAATAAATTACGATTTTTTTATTATTAATATTGTGTATTTATGGGTTGCGCCAATAATATAAGGGGCGACTGTCATCGTATTTTTGCAAAAATGCAGCCACATTAAGTGAGCAATGTTAATGTTTGCGTACACGGACGGATATCGGCATAAAGAACAAAACAGCAACATTGGTTATAAAACTTTTAATGACTATACACCGGCTGTATCGGAGGAATTGTGGTCCCCTTTATCTTTATATTTTTTCGTCGGTTTGATATACGACAATTAGAAAACTAGCACCCCCAGTCTTCTTTTGCTATTCGAAATATACACGCGACATCAATATTGTAGTTAGATGGTTTCGTTTAGTGGCGACGTGAGTGTCCTTTTATATACATTTTTTTATTTTTTGATTCAGCTTAGTTTTAATTGGAATTTAGTATCTGTTAGTTGGTGGAAAAGACTGGGAGTTATTGGAAAATCAAAAGAAACGAAAAACACCTACCTATTTGCATGGCCTTGTTCTAAAATTGTCAGTCTTTATTAATTTGAACAAAATAATGAAAATAACTGAAAAAAGGTGGTTGAATTGAAGAAAAATTTCTATATAGTAGTAATTTCGTTTATTTTCAATTTTGAATTATTAACATGTACATCACACATAAGTAAACCTAATTCTAAAAATGTCCAATCTTTGATTATTCATCATTTTTACTCTTTGCAATTAATTAATTCATCAAAATTAATTAAGAACAAACGAAAATTAGACAGAACGTTTTTGGTGCTAAGAAAATTTTGCTATATTCGTTTTAAATTATTTTAAAATTTTTTAAAAATTCAACTGTACAAGGAACCGGGCTGTTTAAAAAAAAACAAAATTCTGGAATATATCAAAATTTTCAGTAATTTTATAAATATTTGTTAAATTAACTAATCTTTTTTTTTTAAATAAACATCTACTCTAACAACACTGGAAGTAATGGCACATTACTAATAATAATAATAATAATAATGATAATAATAATAATAATATTAATAATAATAATGATAATAATGTTACTAACAACCAGCTGACAGAAAGACCAAATTCCTTTACTAAAAAAATTGTTTGAGGATCGGCCGGTATCGACACACATTTTCGTTATAATTTTTGATTAATTTTTTATTTAGTTGGTGTGTGTTTTGTGTGTGTATTAAGTACTCTTCACACTCGCCACTAACTAGAAAACATCTGTGACTACACAGATTACTTTATTTCAAATTAAAACGTAATCCATATTTACATCTAATAAAGCTACTTTATTTTTTTTTTGTTTTGTTTAAAAGAGTACAAGTCGATATGTGCACACGAGAGTGCTGTCTCATTGTTCCAATTCTCTTTATACAAGTCCAAAACTAATTGTAAGTTTCTACGTCTCAAAGCTCAATAAATCGCTTAAATATTTATCGAAAATTCTGCGAACTCTTGATAAACATTTGCGATTTATCGGCATATTTAATATAAAGATTGGCTATTTACAAAATGTTACGGTTATACAAATCTACGCGAGAAAATTGTGTGTTGTTATTATTGTGTGTCGGTTTTCTTTTTTTAAAAACTCTTCTACCACTTTTCGAAAAGAACAAGAAACTTTGAAAAATGGTGAAAGATTTAGCATTTTTGTGTAGCAGCTAAATACATGTAATATTGTGCTAATGATAACAAATAGACCATATTACTATTTGTACCTTTTTCATAGTTGATTTGTCGCTCCTGTTGACGGGCATTATCAGCGGCCACCTTCAATAGACCTTGTATATTACGTAGGAGTGTTTCCGTTGATGAAATACTAGGATCTTGACTAGGACCATTTGCCGATGCTACTGCACTGGCCAATGTCGAATAATTCAATGCGGCTTGTTGGGAATCGCTACCGGGGGCTGCCGGTAATGGTAAATCACCCTCATCCATATCTATAACAATTTATTGAAAAAAAAATTAATTAATTTGGCAGCGTAGCAATTTTGTGATTGATTTATGATTGCAAGTAGTGAAAAGATAGAGAATATCGGGTGGTAGCATGGATAAAGAACATTATGCAAAAATATTGTGTGGAGTGAGCCATCAAAACATTGGAGCATGTCAGATGGTCATCCATCTCGGTGCGGGCAGTTTCATGACCACATTAACGTTCACCAGCTCATCTTTCCCATGACTTTAAAATAAACAAATTAGCAATGTGCGGATTTTTATTATTATTTGTAGTGCCGAGAGAATAATAAAAAAAAAACAACAACAAGAATACATACGGCAATAAACATGCGATTCGTTGTAAATTATTTGACAATTTTTGAAACTATATCATTTAGATACATGGATCGTTCTTGTTTTAATTCGAAAGGAAAAGAGAAGAGGAGAAAAAACCACAAGCAACAGAGCAGTTGCTAACACGCAAAAACTCTAAATCAATTGCAACTATTCATCATGTTCGTTTTCTCTTCAATACTCATTTGGTTCTGATAAGCGATAAATTAGAAATTCTCCTACCATGTTCAGTATATCAAACCTAATTAATGATTTGTAGATCACGTTTGACCTCACAGAACATTAGTTTTGAAAATCGGACATTTCATAGATTGATTTCGTTGAAATTGAAACAATATTCTCCGATGTAATTATGAGTAATTTGAACTTTACCTTGATCCTTTTCGTCCTCATCTTCAGGATCAGTGATATTGTCCTCTTCATCGTCTTCGGCAGCCGATCGTGGTGATCGTGGTGATGGTGGTACATCGGCGCCATCAGCCTCACTGCCCGAATGATCACCATCACCTAATGAACCGGCACTACCACCACCACTTTTCGATAGATTCAATACTGGACTGTGATCAGTCGGTGAACCTATTATAACAACAACCAAAAAAAAACGGGAATATTTACTAAAAGATATTTCAAGGGGTGTGTTTTTAATTAATGATTGTAAAACGGGGATTTGGAGTTTGAAATGTTACATGTACCAATCTCGGTAGTAATAAATTAAATAGAGTGAAGGGGGTCACAATTAAATACGCACATATGGAGAAATTCCAACCAGCAGTGGTTAAATCTCGAAATAAATCGAAATGTTGGCTCTTTTGGATGGATGCATCAATCTGGATCAACACTAGGAATTGCGAGAGTAAAACTCACCGTTTCGTGGACTGAGATCTCTGGCTTTTTGGTCAAGTGGTAATGGTCGGTCGGGATCGCCTCGTTCCTCCCTTAACCTGAAATCGAGACAAAAATTTTCCATGAAAAACTTTTTATTTTAAACGTTAGTATAGATGTAAATTATCAAATCAAATCAAAATTTGTAAATTACATACAACAACAAACAAAAAGCGACCAATTATTTTTATAAAGAGAACGATACTGCAATTTTAACTTCATTATAAATGCATTACATTTCGACCAAAAACGTTAAACATGCAATCTGTCGATTTGATCTTTTCTGTACAATAAAATGGAAATTTCAACAAATAACCAACCACCAGGCTGTAGTGAAAGCAGCTGAATAAAACCACCCCTCGCGCCCCTTCAACTATTAAAAGGCAAAACGAGACGAAAAAAATATAAAGCAACAACAGTAGACAATTAGAAAAATACATCTGTTTTAATTAAAACGACACAGATCTTGGGATTTAGATGGAATAGAGGGGTAGCAAATAGGTAATATATAAACACTGTAGGGGGTTACAGCCGTTTCCTCATCATTTTTTTCGCAATCGATCGGTGATAACATCAATTCTCTATTGTTAATTTGAAACACACTAATATTAAACAATAAAGGCGTAGATATGTTAAGATTGACGATTATTTCTTAGGTTAACGAGCCAAAATGTAAAGGGGACAGTTTAATTCCAAGTGAATTAGCTTAGGAATGGCACCTAATTTAGAAGAACAGTGGCGAGTTGCAGGAGATAATTGGATTCACTACCATATTAGAGGCGGAACGTTGTTGTATTAAAACAGATTGTTATCAGACATACATAGATTTTCCGTCGATCTCTGTTAATTATAGAACAATAGATATCAAACCTTGTTTGATTTATCAACAAAAAATAAATACAAGACTAGATAAAAATAAAATAAAACAAGCGGTGAATTTATTGTGTTCGTAACAGAGGGGTGGAAGATATATCAAATGCAAATTGATGTAAAATCATTGTATCAACGGCCGTCATTTTTCTTCATTGTTGAATTCAGCATATTAAACATGTATGAAATATTGTAGGAATCCGTTTATAACGAAAACTAAATGGTAAAGATCCACTTGAAAAGGTGCTGACTAGATCTTCCATTTTATATATTGAAGTGGACTGATTTTTGTTGAATTATGTAAATTTTTTTGGTATGGAACGATGATCGTCCATCATCTGCAGATCTCTTCTCCACCACCCAGTAACAACACAACCAACCAATTCATGAAAAAAAGCACCGTTTTTTTCTCGACTCCTCTCTCGTTCTTTTAATAAAATTCAAATTGTATGAGTCAACAGAAAAGATTGTAAAATTATCTTTTGAAACATTAATTTAACGCCTAGTCATATAAAATGAATCTTTGAACTCATATCAATTTATTACAATCAAATTTCAATCGAATCACCACCACCACCGCCACCACGACTACGCTACCGTTTCAACATTTCCAAGATTTCTATCTCTATTACTTCGTTTAAATTGTGTAGTATGACTAATCAAAATCTTGAAAGCTTCCCATTATTAAAGATAGTCAAATGTTTTGTTTTGTTGTTATTAAAACGACAACATGTTGACGATTTGATTAGGGCAATTGTTCTTTAGCCAGTTAAAGTTTTCGGCAACCCCTTCTTTGATATAAACATTACCCAGCCCCTCTCTATCCAACTCTCTCTCTCTTTCTGTTGCTCTGTAATACTTGTCGCTTCATTATTATTTAATTATTTTCATTTCTGCTTTAGACATGTTATAAAGACCAAGGGAGAAGATTATTTTAGTAACTACAAGATTGATAATTTATACACATACACTGGCGCAACATTTGAAGAAATATTGATAATCGTGACGGAGGGAGATGAAGGCAAACTCCTTTAACATCAATTCCCAATTGGATTTCAATCATTTCGAGGATAGCTCCGGTTACCGGAATGATTGGCTCGTTATCTTGCCTGGATTTTTCCATAATTTCATCAACAATATTCTTCATTAGTAGACGTGCGGTACAAACTTTCGTATTGAACTAGTAAAGGGTGGTGTGAGGCGCTCAAAATGGGTAGGCGAATGTTTACTTAACATTACGAATGTATGAAGAGAAACGTGGGTCAGCACTGCAAATAACTGACATGTAACAAGCTCGTCTATGTAAATAATAATTTCGTTTAACAAACACATTGGTACCTTTTCCACAAATGCCGGAAAAAGTCAATATTTCTACTTTCTATAGACATATGCATATGTTTGTAAAATTATAAAATAATTAATAAAAAAAATCTTATAGAACTTCTTCCGTGTGTATAACGATAAAAATATCGCCTAAACAAACTCAAAAAAAAATTTTTTTTTAATTAGCAAAAGATCCAGGTACTTATAAATCAAATGTTATATACCGCCCCACTGTCCATTCTAGAAGGATCACACGGCCTCTATCTCAAAACACGCATTGTTTGCAAGCGAGCTTAACAAAAGCAGAGCTTTAATTGCGGGACTAAGTTATATGCAAAAACCGACCCTATAAAACAGCATCCCAACGTAATCTTGCACACATATTACAGCGAAACAGAGCAAGAGAGATTGTGAGTAAAGTAAAAGAGAAAAGAGGGACGATTCACATATCTCTACGCAAATTAAATCTTAAATGAAATTTGAAACTACATCCATCTTTCTCTACACACAAAGATTGATTATGTCTTTGTTTACTGTACATTTTCTATATGAAAAAATCGTCCGCAATAATTGTTGAAATTTTCTAAATAAAGAATCTTATGTTAACGAATATATTAAAAGTATCATGTTTTGTACAGCGGGAATACAGTTCTGACACTAACGACCCTACTCGCCTTTTGTTTCTAAAATATGATTCCTCTAATTACTTGTAATTACACTTCGACAGTAACAAATTTGTCGTGTTCCTTTGGGAATTTGCATTGAATGTAACTTGATCTGTGTATTGTGTTCATTGGATACTTTGTGCAAATAAGATGATGTCTGGCGCTTATTTTTATTATTATTATTATTATTTTAAAAGTACAACAAAAATGAAACGATAAATCAACGAAGATAAAATAGAAACGAGTCGTTGTGTTTATGAGCTTTTATATATTCGTTACGTTTACGCAATGTTTTTCAATTTTATAAAAGACGCAACAACACACATCTGCTGACTGGTGTAGTTGATAAAATAAAGCTACAGCTTTATCATACTTTTTTTTGTGTTTTAACAAATCATATATTGTACAATGATCATCAATTTGCGAAGATATGAATGCAATTTTAGGCCGTCACCACCTGGTGTCTTGGAAGCTTTATTACAATTTCTACTATCACCGAAACATCACTACCACCAACCCCGAATTACAGCTATATATTGTCTTTATGTATTAATATCCTAAAAGATCTTCCAATTCCTCCTCCATCTCCTCTCTCTTTCAACACAATATACTCTATCAACGTTGCTTAGGCTTCACATTACTTTTAAATATTCAAGTAACGTCAGGACGTCTCTAAAAGCATTTGGCCATTAAAAAATTAAGCAGCGGCTTTCTGTTATTACTATTATTATTATTATTTTATGCATACTTTACTATACTAAATGGAGAGGAAATCGGCAATGTTGCTGATGTGACTTTGGCCATTAGAAAAAAATATCTTAATTATTAGAATAAGCGCGTCGAATGTATGCGTTGTTGGGAACAGTTGAAATTATTAATATTGAATTCAGACCCTTCAGGATAATATAACTACAGTAGGTAGTAACTAATTATTATTTAATAACTGTTCCGATCTTGCGACTACTCCACTGATTGACTACTAATTGCCTCAAGACGTAATTAAAATTTAATCATAACGCGGTACAACTGTAACATTGCGTTATTTCATCCAATACAAGTTAAACGTTTTATTATTTAATTTGTTGTTTATTTTTGCTTGGGTAATACATCCATTTTTTTGTAATAAAATTCAATTTTAATATAATATAAAAGATGAGAACATAAAAGAAGAGCGTGTGTACAAACATCAATTTTGTATGAATCGAATCAAAGTCGATTACAGGCCAAACGAACATTTATCATAAGAGTGATACGTCAGCACGTATAAGAAAAGAGAATATTAGGAAGTTTTCAGTTTGTATCTGACGGGTGTTGCAATAGATTGGTAGAGAAACATATAAGGGTAGTTGTGTTGCCTTTTTATATTCAATCAATCACATTTCGTGTGAAATTGAAAATTTTATACATGAAGAAATATTTTCTATCTACACTAGTAACTGTATCGATTACAAAACAACGCATCATTCCAGAGACGTGTGTCGTCACTGAAAAACTGTCAACGAATCCTAGTTAATTATAAGACAAACTGTTCCCTAATCCACGTGTCTTTCAGCACAAACAGGCGGTATCTTTCGTAATAAAGGTGATATTGTAGCTACTGCATTACAGTCGAGTTATTATTAAAATGAGGTGATTAATCATGATGGTGACATTTCTGACAGTCCTTCCCCGGCTGTATACAATATTTGAGTCAAGCTGCTGGCCCCTGATGTCGCCGCCGCCGCCACCACCACCGCTAGTGTCATCACCTCCGCGTCGTATAAAAAATCAAAAAAAAAACAACATAAAATTCATCAACATTATTGAACATCAAACTATTTGCATTTAATTAAAATCGTTTAGCTTTACAACTGGACGGTAATAATAGAGTTATGACGATTTAACGTTTATAGCCCCCCGATGTTTGCAGATGTCAAAAGTGTGTGTGTGGTAATAATTAGTGGACGACAGAACGTGAGAAAAACGAGTGTTTTTTATTATTTCATTTCGTCGAAATTACTATTATTCCCTGCAGTCAGGATTGATGGTTTTTTAAAAGTATCTCTTACAACCCAAAAAATATGTTCAATAAGTGAATTAAAATGCTGTGGGGGTGACGGTTTTCTTGTAGCTAACAGCTGGGGCACTTGAATTGACAAATGGCCAAAGATACTAATAATAATAATAATGGTACAAAGAAATAATGAAAGCTTTTTTATATTTCTTCCACTACTAATCGATCATGATTTGGTTTTTGTATCAAATTCTCATTAAGGCGTTTATACGTTATATAAATATCGAGACATTATCAAAGTCGACGATCATAATAATCACCATCACTATTGCATTAAACAATATTAAGATATCTTGATCGAGTTTTAGGTAGTAAGAAATTCACTTAAGCTTTCATAGATATATCACAACAAACTGAGAGCAATCTCAGATTGTTATCAACATACGCTAATCTAATATTATAATTGTATTTCTACGAAATGTTACACTCACTTAACAGATTCCCTATGTTAACTGTTAATATTGTTGTTCACAATATTCGACTTTATACAATCAAGTTATAAAGGTTGTATCTTAAATGAAACAATAAGATGAAGATTGTGTGTGTGTGTGTGGAATGGGAGACTAAGCAGGACCTCTCTCTACAAACTCGCTCTCTAGTTTGTAGAAGCTCCTCCGGGATACATTGAAATCTCATTTCCGGATGTAGGTATCTAAACGTACATATTCTCATCGTCTACGATGGTAATTAGTAAAAAGACGATCCCTTTAGGATTGCCCTTGCAACATTAGAACTTTTCAACGACAAAAACAACAATTTTTTTTTAGATTGTAGGCGCCTCATCAAAGTCGCTTCTCAAAATCAATCTATTTCTATCTTTTAACATAATCTGTCGTTTGTTGATGTTAATTTAAGAATGGCGACAGCGGAGATAATTAGTACTGACATGTACTTATGACATGTTATCCGTCAAGCAGTTGAATGATGAAAGATGTTCGATTTCATGGTTGAAGCATTGGTGATGGTCTCATTTGTCTTTTCAATTACATCTTATAGTTGATTTTTTTTTGTGTGCTAGAAACCACCCTCGCAACTTTCATGTTTCTTATTTAAAAGTCATCGTTGTTATCCCTTAATAAAATGACATGGAAAATATAAATCCCACGAAGTGTACAAATTACATTTTAAAAATCGTGCATTCGCACGTCTCCACCCCGTTGTTGGAACCCAATTTAAAAATCTCCGTGTTGTCACAGTTAGATACGAAAAATTGCAAGAACAAGAAAACACAGACTAATCGCACACACCTTTAAAAATAAAAAGCTCTGGCGTTAAATCAGATTTCCGTTCACGTTTCCATTATTAACTTTCGCGAATGTTATTTTTTTATTCAAATCAACTCCCATCCCTTACAACTAACCCATCACCAACATCGGCCAACAACAACGACTACGACGACGACGACGAAGAAAATCAGCAGGGCTGTTGGTAGGGAAAAAGCGAGACAAGTGAACGAGGGAACGGTATTTGACTCGCCGATCATTTGTCATCTGAGGCTTATGACTTTTAGCGTCGCGACGACAAGCCAAAACGAACAAGCATCAAGGAGACGTACAGTGGTGACGAAAGTTTTCTTCGAAAACGAATATTTTCGAATTATGATTGATTGTGTGCCGTGCAATGATTAAAACGATCAAAAGGCACAGTTCGACAGATGGATGAATAGGGTTAGGCACCCGCAGTTTGCCACTGGTTTGTGTTTGTTGCACATTTTTTATGGCAGTGCACGCGAATTACCAATAACAATAATTAACTAATTGATTAATTTACATAAGATCGTAATTTAAAACAACGTAGTAAATAATTTTTGAAATTAATTATACGTATCTGTTTTATAATCGTTCTGAAATTAGATTTATCACAAAAGAAAAAAAATTAACAACACAACAAATCCTGTTGTCTAGTAAATATGCTAGCATCTTTAATCAACTGCCAGTTTTTGAGTTAATATTGGGTGAGTTATCAGTGATATTTCATAATCATTATTAATATTCATAAACAGTAACTGGCGCGAGAACGGGATAGATTGCGGAACAGATTAGTCCTATATAGTATTCCAGATGTTGGATTGTATTTTCGGGAAGACGAAAGTTACGAAGCCCCAGCTTTTGGTCCAATGTCCGGGACTAATTGCCAGAGTCCGTGTTGTGACGGGGATTAATTAATTCTCCCAAAAACCGGGGGCGGGGATTTTCTCTATATATATACTATACTAACACCAAACCGTTTTAATTCAAATTTAAATCGGCCCTAGTGTTTTGTTAATTCCACTTTGTTAATTATGTGGACAATATTCAATTTAACACATCTGAGAAATGGATTCGATCAGATAAATGTTTTCGTTTCATTTTTTAATTATTATTAATAAATAACAGATCCGATTGTATGGTTTCGAATCAAGATAATCATGGAAATAGAACTAGCTCTCGTCACAATCTAGATATCATCTAAATGCATTCTTTATGGCTTAATTGAATTAATTAAAAATTCAATACGTGCATTAGACATGAGAAATCGTAATTTTTCTGGTGTTTTGTGGAAAACCCTGCAATATTTCCGGCACATCTGTGGTCGATCGTACAATATTTGCCTGTCGTCGTTCGTAAACGTTCAACAAATTCGTTTCAATGGTATTAACTTGTTTAATAAACGTAATAAATAATAAAAGCTGATTTTAATAAGAGATGGGCGCCTTACCGACACACCGGAACGACTCTTTGAACTGTCAGTATACAGGTGTAAAATATATAATCCAATCATGTTCTAACAATACAATGGAGACAATAGAGCAAACGAGAATCAGTAGTTTTCTATGTGTGTGACAGATTTATTATTGTTATTATATGAAATATTTTCTAATTTAATCTATAGGTGTTATTATTATTATTATTATTAACATTAATAACACGACACGTACCAAAAATTTTATAGACTTCCGACACGCATTTCCATCACCAAACCGCCGCCACTATTAACAATTTTTTTGTGTCTTTAACATTTACCGATAACCAACGAAAATCTTTTAATTTCCCATGACGTTTGCAGATCTGTTTTATAATTAATGATAAGATTTGTTCGAAAAGGGTTTGTTTGTGACGATGATGATGATGATGATGATGATCATGATAGTCAAGAGTAGTCCTTATTTACACTTTGTAGAAGGGCCTTATAGATATATATGATGACTTGTGTTTGTTTGAAAAGGACCGGTATTCTCTGTGCCGTTAACACTCTGATAAGGAGCCTTGCTCGATAATTAATCTTAATATTGTATTCTTCAATTGTTGTTGAATTATTGATTCAAAAAAAAAAAATCAAAGACAATATATACGTGTAGTTTAAGCTTTTATCATCTTTGTATCTCTTCTTCTGTTAATTATTTTAATGACAGGTTTGATTTATTGATACACGTACAACATACGAGATCGATATTTTTACTAAAATTACACATTTCCCAACTATCTCTCTCTCTCTCTCTCTATGTCTACATTCCTCTATCTATATGTAGATGCAGTGATATTTGTCAAACGTCAAACGATTAACTGAGCTTTTGGTATTTCACCAGTGAAGAGAGATCTCGGGGAGCTTACCGTTACTATCTATATATACATGCAATATATAAACTATCTCTAAAATTGTAGAGAGTAAACGTGTATCGAATGATTTGTGAGTGTGTTCGGTATTGTTACGCCAAACTAAATTCGGGTGTTGGTATCGTGACGTTCTTGAATAATTGTGCGTCAAAACAAATATCCAACAACAATTAAACAGAGAGCAAACCGAAACTGACACGCGGATCTGCGTAGGGATCAGGACCGGCGCTGGATATGGAGTCGCCCACCTGCCAACGCAGGGTTGCCACCAACGGTTACAGAGTTTGAAGGTGTGAGAGGGATACGGAGAGAGACAATAATATATAGAAAACCGATTAACGCGGCCCTCCAGGTGATAAGCCGCAAAGTACTACAATAGGTATAGTTGAAGTCTAGAAAAGAGGGTGTCTTCTGTGAAGTTGTATTTACCACTTCCGCAGTGTTTTGTCACTCGACTATTTAAAATAAACTGAATACTGAAAACCAACTGTAAGCTCGATAAGATTTATTAAATTAAAGAAATTTCTAATACAAAGGGAACACGATTAATTTTTCACCAAAAAATCAATTTTCTTGGCTAATCTGTCTTTCTCTTCTGTGCGGTGAGGTACTTCTTGTTCTTCGGAGAGATCTTTGTGACCTCGTCAGATTTGAACATAGAAATTTTATCCAGTCGTAACTAGATTACTTGAAAAGTTTTGGAAAGGTCACGTTTCTCGTGAGGTGTAGCAAATAATTTGAAGATCGATCAGTTAGGATTTGAAGATTCAAAACGATTACTGAAAAATATTCCCTAGAAGAACTGAATATGTCTGTCAAGAGACTAAAGATCAACTTCTTGCTTCTCTTCAAGAAAAATAAAACTATTGGTTTGTCCAATATGTTTTTCTGCCCTTTTGGTCAAAAAGTTTTGCATGATATGCGACAGCACGGGTTAGTGTTTAGTCTCCTCGTAAAGGACAATTTATGCCCTGTGATAGAAAAGTCGTTTTTCTATTTTGTTACAGGACAGAAGGAGGATTAATAGTGTAAAACTCCACAGAAAATCTCGAATGTTACTACTTAACAAAATATCTATGCTTGATAAATATAGGGCAAAGCAAAACTCACCTTTCTAAATGTTTGACGATATCCTCGTACGCAGCCCTGCAGTTTTCCCATATTCCTGACCTGTAACAATCCGAAACGTATTCAAATTAAAATTTCCATGTTATATTTATTACCGTTATCTAAACAAATTAATCAAAGAAAAATTGCTTAAAGAAAGATCTAACAATAGATTTTAATAATAATTAATTTGATGGGATCTGTTTAATTTTTTTTTTGAATAATTAGGGAACAGGAAAAGAAATTATAATTTTCTCATAATACTCTCTCTCTCAACAGCTCAAGTGTAGCGAAAATTTTCAAAACGTAACATTTAACAAAATGATAAATTAACACAATAACAACTGATCGTCGGTAATAAATCGTCTACATCTTGATAATTTCCTCGTATACCGTTCAAATTTTTTGCTTATTTTATGCACTTCGGCTATACCAGTAGATTCACACAAAGCCCGAACATTCTTCGTATGTATTTCGACTTAAAGTCTCTTTGAAATTTCGCGGATAATCCGGTTGTTTGTTGTATTAAATATTACACAAACTTCCCCAAAAATTACTTTCCAGCATCGCGTGTACTTGTGTGTGTTTTTGTGTGTGTGTATCTTCGTCGTGCTTGATCTTTGAACTTAAATCCTTCAACTGGCGGCTTAAGACACGAAAGGGTTATAGGATTATTTCATTCTACAAATCTCTCTTTCTCTTGTTCTTCACTATAGTAGATAGTTGGACGGAAAATGCCACCATATATCATTCGCTTTTATATTTACAAATTTTGCATCGTCAAGTTGTTGTTTTTGTTTTAATATCGCTTCAAATCTTTAAAGTTAGACAAAGATAGAGTGTGTAGGTTGTAGATTAAAATCAGTACAAAAACCACAATTTGATTTTTAAATTACTTTTACATGCTTGATAATCTAAAGGAACAATAATTGAACTATGTTGAGTTATTGTTCAATTAAAACAACACTACAGATCTCATGAATAATTTTTATTGTAGTATTATGCGGTTAATTTGTGTGAAAAATTTGTTGAACAAATCAATTCCCATAGCGGATATCTCCAATTAGTGATTATATGACTTTTCGGATGTTTCCACTGAAAATTTCACTCTGTATACCCGGACCATACTAATCATCAAAACGGTCAGTAATTAATTTTAATGTCTCGACTACAATTTGTTTGTTTGTTAATTTGTTTTTCTGTTGTTGTTCTGTTGCATCTCGAGAGACAAATATACATATAATATTGCTATAGATATATATAGAGAGAGATATATATACACAAACGAGGTGAATAAGCTAGACAGTCTACCTGGAGAATTAATCACGGCGCTTCTTCATGACGTGTACACGCATCCAACGGCCCGGATTTGCATTTTAATTACACTAGGCGAGCGTTGAAATGATAATGATGACTTGAACAACCGTGTAAACAACGCGAAAAGCAGACGACAAGAAATAATAGAAACTACACAACTATACTATAACACTATATAAATAGCGAATTTACCTTGCTATTGCTTCCATTGTCGGCATCCCTTGATTCTTTATAACTGACCCATCGTGTCTGGATAGATTGTGTGGCATTGCCGGTGATAGTAGTGCAGAATGTGCAGCAGCCGGATGGGGTAGTTGCATGAATTGCATATGACTGAGATGTGGGGGATGATTATAACCATTAGCTAATAACGGTGATTTTTCAAGTCTCGTCATATCTGTGGATATAAGAAAAAAATATATGTATAAATAGAAGAAACAAGACTTTAATTAATATACATTTAAAATTAGAAGAAAGATCCATCACAAAATACCACAAAAAATAGTGTATATATATTTTTTTGAAAAGACAACCACAATGATTGATGACATGATTATTGAGTTAATTTACTTTTTTACTCATCCTATATCTATGTGTTTATTATAAATGTGTGGCCCTCATCAACTATGTAGAAATAATATAGTTATTGACTAATTAACTATTAGAGTTCAATGTACCGGGTTTATCAGCTCAAAAGAAAGAAATTGACCTGCATTTCTTTTGCACAAATACAACAACAATAACAACAACAACAAGCTCATAAAATTGTTGAAACGAAACAATAATTTGTGTTGTGTTGTTGTGCAATTAAACGACTTGTATATATAATTATTTGTTTTAATGAGGGTGGTGGTATGATTTAGCCCAGCATGTGGCCGATGCTGATTTCTCATGCTGTGCCATTATTTCTATCTCTGTTTCGATTGTTGTTATCATTACTTTTGTCAATAATTAAAAAGCAATTATCGAAATACAAAATAGCCAGCCACAAATAAAACATTAACAACAACAACAACAACAACAACAACAACAAAATAATAAAGTTTGAGGGAAAAAACGATGATAATCATTAAACGTTAATAAATTCCAACGATCGTTATACCATTAAAGTGCAATAATGTCGGTATCCATCAAGGATCATTGCAACAAGTTTAAAGCGATTTGAAGAAATTAACTCGTATTCTTTTTCTGTTTCTCTAGATAATTTTCGATGCTTCATTTTATTTTTATAATAGGCCACTTAAATTTTGAACGATTGTCGAGATCTTTTTTGGATTTACTTGTGCCCCGGAGCCACCTCAAAGTTTCATCAATTGATCTCCAATATATGTGATTCTTTTGTTGGAAAAAATGATAACTATTAATAATGATAATCATGGATACACACACACAACAACAGAAGAAAAAAAAAACGTTTATTAAATTGCTTTCAACCTTTTGGTGATGGTGCGTTAAACGATAAATTTATAAAACAATAATTTCGACTATTCGAAATAATAATAGGTCGAATTATCTTGAAATTGCTATAATCAAACCGTTTTAAAACCATCGAGATAACCACAACTTAAACGCAAAACAAATTGTAAATGGGATCGGTATAAAATTATATCTATACTATATATATATACGTATAAGGAGAATGTCCAAAATGAAAATAAAAAATCGTATAAGCAAGAAAGAGATAGTGATATTACGGGAATTCCTTGCGGCTATAAACTGGTCATCTGAGAAAGGTGCTTGTCATTCTTGTTGGCAGGACCGGCCTTCTCTAGAAAGGCGCCCGGGCGCAAATGCAAAGAAACTGAAGCATTTTTTTAAATTTTTGATAAAAAGTCAAAACGGAATACAACAAAATGTACGTAGATTTATGGAGGCTCAGATACAGCAAGGGGGCCCGTTTGTATTGCACTCTGTGCACCATTCTTCTGTGTCCGGCTCTGCTCGTTTCGAATGTAGGTAGATACGGAATTAGTCCGATTGCTATTATTTTGGGACTCAACTATTAGCCTAAAATGGGGGGTTTTAGAACGTTCCAAATGCTCCTCCACTAGTAATCATCTATATTAATGACCAAATAAAACGACTACTAAAAAGTAACAGGTGTCTCTGCGTTTCACTCCAATAAAACGGTTTATAATTGCGAATTTTACACATAAAATTGTCCTTCAAATTAACGAGAATTGTACGATTCACGAACACACTCACACCTGCATTATGGTGATTTCCGTTTATCGTTGGAAAAAATTATGGAAACCTTAAAAGTTCGCTTCGACTTTTCGAATAACACGAAAAGAATTCGCATGTCAGTTGTTGTAATTGATAGAAATGGCCAACAAACAACGCACATGCAACCAAATACCTTTGGCTAAATTTTTGCTTCTCTTTTGTGCGCTTCATTCATTCTGTAATTTAATCCCAAACAATTGAACCATGAAAAACATGTTACTGTTGTTGAATTAAGACATTTTTTTCGTTCGTCTATATTATTGTTATTATTTTTAATATTTTTCTAACGGTTGGATAAGCATTCTTTTATATTCCACAACAGCTTCAATATTATTGCGTATGTTCAAGTATAGTTGCACTAGAGGGGTAGATAAAGACTGTCCGATCATACATAGGGATATTCCTCTTTTGTTATTATTATTCTATCTCTATCATTATTGTTGGTAATAATTCGATATGACGTCATGTTATTAAATAGAAACAATTTCGTTACTGTGCGATTTCTTCAATTGTTCTTTGTTTTGTTAATTAAACAACAGAAGACAGTATTAATTTTAATCAAGAAGGGGTTGTTACATTCTCTGGCAATGGCAGGTAACAATTTCGTATTATATTACAAATTTTAAGGGTGTATTGGGGTGGAAATTTTAAGAATATTCATTTGGACGGCTGTACGCTTTTGTGCATTCGTATATGAAAAGTAAACATGAGTGATATGCAGGCAAAGTATGATATCATATTACAATTGATGAAGGGGGATACCGGGCATCAAATGCAGTTTCATGGGTGGGCTACCGTCACCACTAACACCACCACCACCACCACCAACATCTATTTTTTATAATTTTTGCTGTTACTGTGGAGATTTTTACGATAATAGAACTGTAAAATCATCCAGTTCTAATAATAATTAAATGGTTGCATCGTTAAAAAAGTCGCCGAAATAATATATAACTCGACATAAATAAAAAAATTTAAATTGAGATTGTTTTTTTTTTTCGTTTGGTTTGTTGATTTTATTTTACGAATCAGCTTAACATATCTCTGACAGTTTACAAGGTACCTTTTTTAATATCGTACCATTACTAATCTAGAGCGGTTTTTTTTAGATAAAACAACCCAACAACTATTCGATTTGATTCCGATTGAAACTCAATCTCAAATCGTTATAATTAATCGATTTCTATGAGTTAATTAAGATTTGCTTTTTTTTAATCAATTTTAATTACTATAACAAATTAAAATAACAAATCTATTATCCGCTCATTTCAAATATCGAATACAAGTTTATAATTCCTAATGCTCAGAATTCTAATTACAGCCTGTCATTGTTGTTAAAAAGGAGTTTATATTATTCATATGTCTGTCTGATGTCATTTTAGTTGATTTCTTTTTGTTTTAAATATTTGATTTGTTTTAAACGAAACGAACATAAAATCTTCTAAGAAATACAATTCCGTACAATTGATTCGATTAATTGTTTAAATTTATTCAAATCCAATATTATTCAAATGATGTTAATGAAATGCTTATCAAGGTTGTTGTCTTGTCGACTAATTATACAGCATGTCCGGTAATCAACGTACCACAAACGTTGATCAACAGATAGCGTTTGTCGATTCGGTACGATTATGTTGAATTGAAAGTGAGAATGTGCAATGATCTTGAAACACAGTTAGGCTGATTTTCGATTCACCGTCAAAGTTCCTGAATATACCATCGATTAGTAATAGGTTCATAAGACATTTTTACTAAAAGCGATTCTATATAACCGTTTACAGCACTTCCAAGCTCGGGTAGCATTCAGATTGAACACCGAGGAGCTTTTATTGAGTTTTCCACCGACTAAGTACAAGTTCAGGGTTAAAAAATAGGTGCAATTCATGAATGCTTTTCCGATTTTATCGTAAGTAGATTTAGTAGAGTTATGCGCAAGAACTATAGGTTGTACAGTTACTGAGACCAGTTGAGGATTTGGGCTTAATCCCTTGTGGTCCGGACCTTGATGGGCACAATTTGTGGGCGTATTTTCAAAGTTTTTAGAACATGGCATAAGTGACTAGCTAGTATGTGGATCAAAGGCTTCGACTGAAAGCATTGATAGTCCAAAAAAACAGTATTTAACAAACAAAAGGAACTCGATTTTATTGCTCTGTAATGTTTAAAGAGACGCGATTTCGCTGAAACCTACAAATTTAAATCTTGAATATCAAATTTTGGAGCCTTTTCGTATCTAACATAATCCCAATATCAATGATTGATCGTTTGGCGGCTGCACGAATATTTTCATATTCCAAATTTAGCTACTCGGCCCTTTTGGTAACTAAAGGAGGCCTAGATATTAAGTTTTTGATTTTTTAAAGATTCGTTTAGAAATAAGACAGACACCGCATTTATTTAGCTATATATAGACTTCTTGATATTACGAAAAGAATATTAGAACGTGACAAAATGTGAAAGCTTGCTCAAGAAACACTTTTTTACAGGCAGGATTGGGCATTACTGAATACTAAGGCCTGCTTGCAAACGGGAACCTGAAGCTTAAGCTAATATTAACTTCATGGAAACTCCACTAATGTCATTCACATTAGATTGAAGTGATTGCGGGAGTCGTTAAACCTATTTTTTCAAACGATCGAGAACGTTCTCAGAATTTTCAACAATCAAATGATTTCATAATCAGAACGTTGTCGCAATTGGGCACTTTTCTAGCTAAACAATCAGCAAACAAACTCTAAAACTTCACAGGAATTAGGCAGAAGTATATCGAAAGAGTGAAGTACTCTGGATGAAGCAACTATTCAGGATTGAGCTGGAGAATTGTTGCTGCTAACTACCCTGAAATTTGTTGCAATTGAATCTATAATGCTTCCCAAAAGCTTCAGCAAACTTAATTGTAGTCAAATCTAAGTTGTAACTGTCCTTTAATATACAGTAAAAGAAACGTTTTTATGGGTCGACGAAATTTTCTCATTTAACGTTTCCAACTTACTTGTTAGAGGCAATTACGCTTGATGATTTTGTGATTCACTCAAACACACACACAGATCCATAGAAACTTTTTATTAGTTAATTCATTATATCCGTCTATCTTTTTCTACTTCTCTTTCTTATACGTACAGTTTTTCCCTCCCATATAAATATATATGTACGTAATTAAAACATGTAATATTATTAAATTGGCTTTCATCGAAGCTGTGTGTGTGTGTGTGTTAATAATATTAAACCGAATAAATGTTACAACTTTGCGTTATTTTTATTGTGCCACAACCATAAAAGGATGATAAATATAATTAAATTATTTTTTGATTTTATTAGCGCATTCAGTAAAACATTTACACATGTATAGATGTATAATCAACATAAATAATACCGACTATCCCGTCATTTTAAATGTTAATCAAATCGTACTTTTCAATGATCAAAATGCAACAGGAGGAAATCCAACAATTGGAAAACGATTAATATTTGTCGGATATCCCATTTGTGTATTCTATTTCATTTCAGATTACTGAAGGAATGACGTGATCACTGGTAATTACTTTAAGTACTGTAAAACTTTTATAAAATTGAACTTTTCTAACGTGAGATACCATCTAAAAGACCTGATATACAGGGACGTAATAAAAACGAAACGGAAATAATTCCACTTACATGCTATTTTTGATAATTCTTCAAAGCCCAATCAGAATACAAAAAGAATTGGAAAATAACGGCGATAAATGGCCGGTCATTCGCTATGTTTGTGTGTGGAAACGTTTTAATGCGGAATTGTTAGAGTTCAGGTATGTTGGTTATTGAAGCTTTTGTTGTTATTGTTGTTTTGTTATCTCTCTATATTCCCATATAAAATTAGTAATTAAGGCGCCGATATTGTGGAATTTTGGTGACAAACGAATTTTTGGAATATTATTAATCATAATGTTAGTAGACAATGGACGATTTGTGGTATTCGATTGTGGGTGTTTTGTTTTGATTGTATCAAACATAAACGGTAGTTGAGCCCTTTATCTACCTGTATTTATTGAAAATTCTAAACGAAATTTTTGATTGATGCAAACAGTAAAAAAATCAGGTTTTTTCCTCAACCTGACTCCTGCTGGAAGGCAATCGACCTATGCATTTTATTTATTCGTACAATAAAAGCTCTGACAGCTGTAATGTGTACGTTATTAAACGGCAGAATGTATATTTGAATAGACATTTCAAGCAAGGGAACACTTATTTCACTGTTCTAATCAATAAATCACTAAAAGCTGTTACTGACCGTTGCTTTTGTTTCCAATTGCCTAACATAATCTATTTCTCTCTCGTTCTTTCACATATTTCCCAATATACACAGACATATATAGATTATAAAATAGAAGGGTGTTCGCGAACGGTGGAAAACGTTTTCGAAATTAAATAATTTCCATGTGCCGACGTCCGCTTTTGTCGAATTGCTAAAAGGTTTCAATCCAATTCAATTTTCTCTAAACACGACACCAGTAAATGTGTCTTTATAATATAAATGTAGACAACAAACAAAAAAAAAACAACAATCAACCCCTATTCAGTATGAAATTCAAGTATTAATTGGGAAAAAAAAATAGAAAACTCACCACCCATATGGCCGTTCTCGTACGGATAATCACCATTGTCGAGCCTCTGTTTCTTGAGCTGTTGATGTTGGAGGTGGGATGCGGCCAAACTGAGACCGACCGGAGCACGTTTCGGTGGACGTCCAGGCCTGGAACTGCAAAATAGTAGAGAAATTACTGTTGTTTAAACGCAGGTGTTAAATTAAAACAAACTACGTATTCAAGGGGATGATACGAATGAGATGGTAGAATAGCTATATACAAAATTTATTCTCCGTAAATAGTTTGACCATTATCAGTCTATTGTCTAATATGTTTTGTCTGTGTGTGGATATAGATGTGGGTTTATTTGTAAATAGACAAGTTCATCCATTAGATGGCGTCCGTCGCGAATATCAGATATCAAATGGTCAGTCGTTGTGTCGACAAATCGACCCCTCTTTGATTTATTGGCTTCATTTCCGGTTATATCTCTCAAATAGTATTGAGTTTTTCTTTGGAACACAACAACGACAACTACAACTCAATTATGGTTGAAATTATTTATCGCTTGCAATCATTTATTCGTTCGATTTATGTACAATCAAAATAAATTCGTATTCTTTTATTAGATTTATATCTGTTTTGATTTTATTTCAATCATTTAAAACGTTATAATAATAAAAAAAAAGACGGTTGTAAACACGAAATCAATGTCTAATATTTTGCCAGCGAGCAGTTAAAAACGGTGTTATTCTTTTATCTCGTTATTAGCAGGGCGGTTAACAGTCGACGCCAAGACATTCGTTCTATAAACAATGTTTGCCTTTCATCTTTGTAGTTATTACTATTTTGTTGTTGTTGTATTTACGACACGAGCGCTATATCATGACTATATGGCGTCTGAATTAATAATTCCCATAGAACAGACTGTACGATCTGTCGAAATGAGAAACATAAGTATTTTACAAATTATTTAATTTTCCGCTTAGAAGAGCATACGTATTTCCTTCGGCATAAGATTAAGTCAAGTGTTAGTAATTTTGAAAATAGCAGCAGACACACGCACACTAACTACTCCATAGAGACGACGACTTTTGATTGATTTTCGAATTGAAAACCTAGTGGCCCCTTTTAGAACCTTTTCCTCGATTATCTCTATCTCTGTCATACATATTGTACAATATCGAAGAATCTAATCAATAATAAAAGATTAATTCTTTAGAGATTTAACCAGGACTAAATAATAATAATAATAAGGGAAAAAAATTTGAGTAGCTACATACACGCACGAATTCCGGCCATATTTGATTCGATTATGTAAAAAATCGAGTAATAGAGAATGAATATAAGAGGGATATTATTATTAAACTCGTCTTTTGTCTTGTTGAAAATAACAAAAAAAAACAACAAGACACGAAAGCCAATATATTCCCCTTTTGGAAAAGGCAAGCACATAGACACACACACACACACAAAGTCAGAACCATCAACCAGGTATTCCACAGGGAGAACGTAAAAGATTCATAATCTGAGATTAAGCAGAGAAAAAAGCCATTTCGTTTGACTAAACGCTTCTTTTGTTTCAAAATTACAATTGCCCCACTGAGACATTAAGAAATCTGATACGATTCTTGTACTCTTATTACTAGGAAATCAAATACGGTGAAATGTGGAAATTTGCAGAAAATCAATCGATTTGAATGTTTAATAAGGGTGTTGAGAGTTATATTAATTGTTGTAAAATTGTTCATTTCACATGTCAATATGACTGTTTTAATCACTAGCTAGAGGGTGGTTTTACCCAAACATGCATTATAAATTCAGAGCAATTGCGTTTTGTATTTACAAATGTGGAAATTTTCAAATTTATAATGTTTCTCTGTATATATATACCTATATATCAACAATCTGTTTTGTGGTTTGTTTTTATTGTTTTTTTGTTGTTCCTCAAATGGAATGTAGGCAGTTTCTCTGATCTCGGAACCATATGCAAATTCTACCAAAGACTAGGTAATTGCCGGTTTCCGATAATTGACTATATAACTCTATATACTACATGTACATATGTATATATAGTTATAAACACACATCCAATCGTATCTTGGTGGATTCAAAACCACAACAGATCAAAACAACGGTTATTATAGTTTTTTAACAAAAAGTTAAATGCCCTCAAATTTCACCATCGAGGATTCGTGAGAGAGATTGCTAACAGGTAAAAAGAACCCCGCCTACGTGTTTTGAGGAAAAAGAGACGATTCGGATGTTGCAGCCGTTCACAAACTATGGTGCATGCACCAGTCGCTCTAGAGGATTCGGTAACAAAACACATTTGTTTTGTGCAATTTTAAAAAACACATATTTCATTAGTTAGTCAAATAATATAAAAATTAAGCTCATAATTAGCTAAAATATCTCAAAAAATTTCATTACGAAATCATTTTATAACATATCTGTTTGAAAAAAAAAATAAACTTACAGTATTTTCCATTTTGCAATTCTTTTAGAAGAAGATTTTTGTCAATACTAGCTGTTAAAATACTACTTTATCGACTAAAAACCCGATGGTAAAGTAGACCTTAATCCACCTCAATGTTAAAGTGTTTACCTACTTTACTGTTGAGTAAACACTTTACCATCGAGTAATTTCTTAGCAACACCATAGCAACCAACAGCAAAAAAAACATGCTAGTTTTTTAGAGAGCTCCAATAGCAACCAACAACCATTGCAACTGTATGAATAATTAATGCCATAACTTATTAGAAAATTTAAACAAATCGAAAAGAGTTTTAACGGCAAGTATTGAAAGAAATCTTGTACTGCACACGGTGGTTAAGTCCCTTTATCCACTCGCGGATTTGTCTAATTTGGTCTTCGGCCTCGTGAGCCAAACTTCCGCTCATGGATAAAGTATGACTTTACCACTTTGTACATTAGGGTGAGCCAAAATGACTAACCTATCGAATTTACGGTCTCAAAAGTGCATATATGTTGGAAAAAAAATCTCCCAATGGGAAAAATTTTTAGCTCAATTTTAAAAGGTGTCGGTGGCCATTTGAAATTTCTTATTTAAACAACACACAAAAAAATTTTTGCCCATTAAAAATGCCACAACTTTTGAACCGTTTGAGGTAGAAACTTTATCCAGGCATATTCTTGTAGGGCATTAAATTCTGTAAAAAATGCTTAAGAGTTTTTTAACTCAAAAATTCATATACTTACAGGCTATGAAAGTTGATGAAAAAAAGAGATGTTTAGTTTAAAGCTATTATGGAAATTTTCATTAAAAATGCTATAGCTTTTGAACCGTTTGAGATCAAGATTTTGTCCAGGCATATTATTTCAGGGCATTAAATTCTATACAAAAATACTTTGAAGTGATTCTTTTAACTCAAAAATTCATATAGTTATGAAAGTTGAAAGAAACATCAACTTTCATAGCTCGTAAGTAATTGAATTTTTAAGTTAAAAAATCAACTTTAAAACACCTTCTTAGAGAATTTAATGTTCTGCAACAATATGCCTGGGTAAAATTTTTATCTCAAACGGTTCTAAAGTTATAGCATTTTTAATGGACAAAATTTTTTTTGCATGTTATTTAAATGGGAAATTTCAAATGTCCACCGACACCTTTTAAAGTTGACCTAAAAATAATTTTTTATCGATAAGCAGTGAGTTGAATTGCACTTGCTAAAAATCTCTTTACACAGGCATTGCTTGATAAATTTTACTCGGTGTTCTGTCGTCCCGTGTCGCTGAGACAATACGATCTTTATGCGTTACTTCCCAAAGCCCTCTTTGCTATGCAGTTTCACGTTTGTAAATTGGATTAGAAAAAAATTGTAGCCCTTAAACTCCGAGGTGTATCCATTTTTACAGCAATACGAATTTCTAATTTGTAATTCTTTGCAAATAATAAGTAATAAACCGTGTAGTGATATTCGAAATGTATTAGTGTAGTGAAGTGACGTGTGCCGGAGAGTATGGACTGCTGTAATATCGACAAAATTTCCACCAGTATAGCCGGCTTTTACGATTCAATAGCCTGATTGAGAATGCCTCGTAAAGAGTTAAGTTGTTGCAATTAGTAAAGATTGTTATTATAAATCGGTCGGCGAGATGTAATAACAATCAAAAATTAAACCAACCGGATCTTGATAATTGTTAGAAAAAAACGAGAAGAGGAAGTGCAACGTTGTTTATATTTCTCCAACACACACACACACACATACAATCACATATACAAATATTTATATTTTAATTATGCAGGAGGCATAAGCGGAAGAATGTACTAAATTTTTTTCTCTCCCTCTCTTCCATCGTTTTTTCTACAATTTTATATATGAACTGTACGCATACATATGCACAAATATGTAGATATATCAAATTGAGTTGATGATATCTATATCTACTTAAATATTTCTAAAACAAACAATTCAAAAGTTATTCAAGTGAATCTGGCATAGTTATGAACTTTCTCAAAATTATTTCTGTTTATTTTAAGTATACTGTTTTAATGTAAACTATAAGCATCGATTTCTATATGTTTTATTCGCAACGAAGATGATAAATTACATTATTAATAATAATATTTACACGAACCACTAGAATTCTAATTATTATTGTTAGCATTTTGGATCTAATTCAGGAAAAACTTTGCGAAAAATCGAATAGCTACTAAAAAATTATTATTATTGTTATTGTTGTATATCTGAAGGGTTAAACAACCCCTAGGTCCAAAAATTTGCGAGGATAACAGATGTATTGCTGTTATATAATATAAACACCCCCTAGTTTTCGATATGGATTTATATCTAGTTATAGAAACTTAACCCTTATAAGTTGTCTGTAATCCTATACGTTCTAGATTTGAAAATAAAAAAAAAACATATAGTAGTAGCAAGACAATTATTGTTGGAAAAAAATCTTTTAAATTCATTGCTATATGGAAAATAAACTGAAAATAACAAGATCTAATCTGATATCTGGGGATAAAACTACAAAGTCATGAAATACAATGCAACTAAATCCTAGGGTATATACACACGTGACCCTTTCAATTTTACACATAGCATTTTTAGGGTGGATTTCTTTTTTGTTAAAAATCACCAAGATATCAATTCGTATATGAATCATTTAATATATATATTTTTTTTACGCTATTTTCAGGGTTGGAAATGCTTCTATGATAAGATAAAATGATCAATGTGTTGAATTTTTTTCTCTTCAAGCCGCAATCTTTGAGGGTGTTATCGATTGTTGCCACCAATAAAACACCACACACTATTAAGGCGCCAAACTTTAATCTTACAACAGCAACACCAACAACAACACACATACACACAGTTTTCTATTATGTTGTCAGAATGATACAAACGGCCTCAATAACCGCGAGCTCGGGGTGAGTCTAGAAGGATCGTGGATAACATAGAGCTACTGGACGGTGTGATAAACAATATATAGTCCTAAGGCTATGCCACTCAACAGTGATTCATTGCGATGATGTTTTATCGGAGCATAGCTCGTTAACCCGTCCATAAATCCACATATGAGGTGTTTATTTCGATTCGAATTGTTAATGGGACGAATTAACACAAATTAAGTGTGGAGATTTTGGTCGTTTAATTAACCAACCAATATGAGAATATATACAACCCTCACGACTAGCATCAACCCTTGTTTCCCATAGAAAAAGTGTACACACACCATCTGTTCAGGTTTTTCTGAAGAGATAAAAACAATTTCGCCGCAGGATTTTTTTTTAAAACACCCAAATCGTCCAGGTGTAAACTGAAAGCAACGATAGAAATGACAAGTTATGATGGATCTATTTCGGATTTTTGCAACTCACACAAGATTAAAACCATTTTTATAATGCTAATGCAGATATGTTGTTTAAACATATAGTGGATTGTTAGATTTTAACACCCCTTCTTGTACCATAAAACTCCACCATGGGAGTGCATAGATTACCCGGCTTATTATTATTATTTTCGATTGATTGATTAGTATTTCATCACCCATACATCTTAGTCAATTGCACTCAAAGCTATTAGACTGGCTTTTTTTTATTATTTATTTTTATTCGATTTTTACATGGCTGTGTGTCTTGTCTAAGCAAAAACACGTGATGGCGGCGGCGGTGGTGGTGGTGGTGGTGGTGTTTGGGAAAATATTGCTAGAAAAAATATTAGTCTTTCATTTTGCTTGAAATATATTTTGTGTAAAATAACAGTAACATAAATACAATGTACACAATTTAATATACGTTAAAATGTTTTCGTTTTTGTTTTTTTATTATTCTATTCCAATATATTTCTATCGTTAAAATACACCTTAGAGTTCGTTAATTTTTTGTTTGTATAAATTGTATATTTTCCTCCTGTTATATAGAAAGGGTGAAACCTTACAACAGTAAAAAATCAATTAATTACTTTCAAAGGATATCGTTTTTTTTCCCTTTCCGATTCAATTCCACTGAATAAAGCGGATTAAATACATAAATTAATTAATTAAAATATAATTGTTATACATCTGTAAAAACACGATTGTTTTTGTTCTAATAGGATTTTGAAAAATGTTTAAATAATAAAATAATTTGTTAAAATATTCACACGCCATATGATGTAACAATTTATAATAATTTTTAATATTTCTTTAACTTTTGTAAACATTAAAGGTTTCTGTTCCGGCTCACTCGTCACCAAACTTGTTGATTTCTATGAAGAAATAAGCAGACTGTAAGGAAAATATTTCCAGTTTTTGTATGTCATATTTATTTTCGAATTTTTTGTTAATATTTTTCATAAATGATTATTTACTTAATAAATTTCAAAATTTTTTGATTTACTCCACATTAAATCGCTTCCTTGTAACTCAATTCTGTTTTCATTCAGCAGTCCAAATAAAAAAGCGTATATACAAACGATTATTTTTAAAAATGTGGAAATTTTGGGGTTGCAGAAGATTTCAACTAAAACTGGACTAAACACGTGTGCTTTTTTTTTGGCTAGAACTTTTTAAGAGAATGTTATTTTAAAAAAGTATCTATCTTATCATTATTGAGGGGTGCCATGTGACGAATACAGTAAACAGACATTGGAAACGATTAAAACTATAACACAACCGGATTTTATGGGGGATGATAGTGTTCATATCCACTTCACTCTAGTGTTTTTGTCTGTTTTTATTTCATATGTCTGGATGTAAGGCTAATTTTTATTTTCTTCCGTTTACAATTTCATATAATATCATCATCATCATCATCAACAACACCATCAACATCCCCATTTCCAATTCAATTCAACCCCTTTATATCTATATATGAAACGATGTCAAGTTTGAGAAGATGGTACAAAATTTAACGTTATTTTCGTTAATTGAAACAAATTAGCCAAGCACTTGCCTTTGATGTTTATATATATTTTATACATAGGCGATGGAGTTATATTAGAAAACCATTCCCATGCAATTCTGTCTTATTATTCTTGTTCCGTTACAAGATAGCTTCTTAATTTTTACCAGGGGGTAAGTTCAGACCTAACCATCAACGCAGCATATTAACCACAGACGAAATTTAAATTTACGTGAAATTCTCCATAAAGTACAACAGGGGCGCGACAAGAACTGTACGAGAATACGATTGGCTATACACGGTTGGCGTTTCAACTAAGCTCAAACTGGAACTCTGTCCGTTGCCATCAGAGCGCAAGCTTCAGACGCGTTTAGAAGATGTAAAAAATATAGGCCAGCGACACCTAGAGAGTTTAATACATTGAGAATGTTCCAGGATTGAAGAGAAAAAAAGGACAGCAGTGAATTCAACTTGATGAATTCTTCAATTTTTCGTTGTCAAACACGTCCGCCACTGTTGCCCATTTTCAGCTCTGACTATTATTAATTTACACTGAGACAGAATTTCGGCATTATCGTCGTCTACGAGCATCAAGACGACATTTCGAGTATAATTGCATTAGAAAGTTCCATCTAAAGAGCGTAGGCATTAGGCGTCGATTTGCGGGTCTAATTTACTGCCTCATTTCTTTGATTGTGTTGATACGTAACGTAAACCTTAAATCTATCCATTCGTTCAAGAAGAATATAAATGCAGGGTAAGGGTGAATCGAAACAAAACAGATAAAGAGACACATACACACACGTATATATAAAGAGAGGGAAAATCATCTAGCGATTTTAATTATAAGCAGAAGTTAGAGAAAACAAAGAGATATTTGAGGGGTAATCGGGTGAATTTTGTTGGAAATAAATAATTGTTTGGATTTATTGCTTTGTGAAAGGACCGAAACTGGTAGTATTGAAAAGGCGGACTTGGTAGTAGTTATGTAACAAACAACAAGAACAGTAGTTGTTGTATTAGTAGATAGATAGATAGATAGTCGGGATTGAAGAGAGAGAAAAGGAACCGCCCTAATTCTTGAACACAAACTTCATAGTTGCCTCATTTGAAGTTACATTTAATTAAACAGTTTGAAGAAAACAGCAACAGAGGGTTGCTTTGATAATGCTCAATATTTCGTATTATTATTATTATTATTATTATTGTTACAACAACAAATATGTAATAATTAAAAATTGATAATATTAAATTACATATCTTCATATAAATGATGCTTTTAATACGGTTATCAAATGCGAGTGAGAAGGATAGATAGAAGGGAAATTCTAGTTCATCTTATTGCGGGCAACTCAATCAGACATCATAATTAATTTATGGCGACTAATGAAGTCTTACTAGATTATTTTGGAATGGATGGCTAGATGTAACCCCCAATAGTAGTCTGCACACACAAATGGAAATGGAATTGTATTTTGATTTCCCTTTCGACAATCTATCTTTCCTATCAATAAAACCCAATCAATTACCAATCAAATTTTCGATATATCAATAATAAATATACGAATATTTTAATGATTTAAATTATTTATGGTACGAGTGGCTTTCGAAATACGGGAATTTCCGCTTGTCTGGCATTTTTTAAATAAATTCACCCCCATTGTGTAGATCGTATTTCAATCACTTCTTTTTGATGATTATCAACGAATAGGATCGAATGAGACAAGAACGTGGATAAAACAATGGATAAGTGGTGTACACTTGATATTGTTAAGTTACTAGTACTGCCACCACCCCGAATACAGGCACCCTTATCTGGTCAAAGACATCACATCATCATCATACAATTTTTTTGTTGTTGTTATATTATATTGCCAGTTTTATTATATTAACCGGAAACAGTTTTCAGCATAGTTTCTTTTACGATTCTATTTAGAGGTCAGGAAATGGATTCCATGTGAATTGTTTTATTCTTGTTCATGGTTAATTGTAATTAGGAAGCGTTAGTACAATAATCTAACTAGTTATTAGTGTGTTTTATTCTATTTTTAAAGATACCAATTAAATCTGATTTACATTTCTATATTTCCGCGGTAGATAATAACAATAATAAAAACGAGTTCTGCATATACATTCGAATGTGTACACAATTAATAAAAAAGAAAAGAAACCGAGATTAAAACGATAATTACGGCTTAATAAAGTTAGTACCTTGTAATTTGAAACGGATGGATTATTAAGACTTTTGTTAATGTCTTGGAAAGTATTCGATTGTGTTACAATTTAATATATTCATAATGTTTTTTTTCGTGTTACTTTTTAGAAAACAAATATTATAATTAACTGTATAAAGAATGTCGAATTTACTTTATATAAGAGAGCTTTGATATGCAATTAGTTCGTATAATAATTGGAATTCCGTTGTGGGGAAAATGATTAACAGTTGGCACAAAGTTCAAGTTTATGAATCTTCTTCAATCAACTGTGTGTATGTTGTGTGGTTGTGTTGGGGTTCTTCAACTCGTCGAAATCCACTCTCTGCAATCGTAACCATTCATTTGTTGAAATAAAATTTACATACAAATTATTAAACAAAACTATTTTGTTAATTGTAATGTAGAGATTTAATTAATCGTAAATTATGTGAAATTTTACTTCTCAAGAAACATGCAAATTATAATGATTTTCTTGGAAGTAGAGAGAAAAAAAAACTATGTCATGGGAACAAATAAAAATTTATATCAAGTACATCATTATTGATAATTCTCGAAACTAATTGTATTTGCCAAGATGTAGCGAACGTAGAAGAGAACAACGAAAAGATTAAATTAAAGTCTTGTCAGTGTTTTTAATTGGAGTAATTCCAACGCAAAACCCCTTTTTGCTGTCTATCTTTTAATAAACAAATAAAAACCGAAAATGTATTTAGAATGTTGTTGGGAATTTGGGGGAAGGCATTTGGAACAAGGGCGTGAAAACACCATCAACTTGTAAAATTTTTAAACCGAAAATTATGAGTGCCGAAGAAGGAGAAACAACCCTTTTGCCAACTGATGAATATGTAATGGTATTAATTAAAGATGTTGTTAGAGTGAGTGAAAGAATACGACCACCTGCGACCCAGGTATTAACCAAGAACGTAATTACACCGAATTTTATAATTTCGAAGGGTAGATTTTTCTCTCTCTCTCTCGGTTACTACAATACAACCAACGAACCAACAACAACAAGAATACTAATTAAAAGCTCTAAAATTGTATGATTAAAAATTCAATTTTTTATCTGTATTGTTGTTGTTTAGTGGAAATGTAAAAAGTTTTAATTTCCCCTAGAAAAGTTTTTATTAAATAACATGAATAATTTGCGATGTGGACAATGAATTGTCGTCCGAAAAATAAAAATTGTCAATTCGGTTTAATTAAGCAACTCCTGCCGCATAGTTCACCCCTGTAGTTATTGAGAGACATTTAAAATATGGGGTAGTGCCTTTTGGTAACCACTATAACACGACTACAAGTATAATCCTTAGTATAAGAAGACCGCGTGTCAGCAATAAATACAGAAATAAGAAAATTTCATTAACGTCATCTTAAGGTGAATTTATATATAGCAATTTCCGAGTTCCGGAGCTTACCGGAGCACCACACACCACTAACACAATGTTTTAATAAGGATGAAACTTTCTCATGTATAATTGAAGTGGCTGCTATATTCTACATATAATACAACTATATGTCGAGACAGAGATAGATGTAATAATATTGTGAAAACTGTACTATAATACAGTTTAAAGCAGATTAAATATTATTTAAATGAGTTTTAATTCGACGTGAAACGTATACACCTCGAACAAAAGGCCAATTAATGTTTTGGGTAGATTTGATATTTTGGGGGAGATTATTGAAGGAATAATATTGTTTTCACTTGTTCATCATCAAGTTATGAGCTTGCATAAAATCAACTCATTCAACTATTATCTTTATCACGACAAACACACAACGGGTGGAATTTTATCGATTTTTTTCTCAAATGATTCCTAGTAGATTTGTTGTTGTGCTGGCTAAACGAGCGTTTTTCTATATTTAGACAAAACCACGTGTAAAAGCGCTAGAGCGGAACTTAAATTAGCTATCAACAACAATCTAAAGTTTGCCATCTTTCTGCTATATTTCTCAGAGATTTTTATTAAGCAGCAAACACAACGTCGTGTTTTTATTTTATTAATTAATAAAAACTAACATAAAAATTTTGTTAACAATTGAATGAATAATTGGGCCTTATTTAACTATGTTATATATCCGTAGGTATGCAATAATTTACGCTACAGTAAATCTATGCTATTATCTTTGAAATAGTTGAATAATTATCCAACTATTGAATTACAATTTAGCCAAGATGTAGCGAGAAACAGAACGCCCTCCCCTCTAAGAATTATTTTTAATAAAGCAAAAATGTGAAAAATTCATCTTCAACTCGAAATCAAACTCCTAATATATACATAGATATTTTCAACACAGTCAGTCGTCCCCAATGGACGAATTAATTAAGTCCTCAATGTAGATACATAAAAACTGTGAAGTTTCTTAAAAAATAAAGTCGTAAGATATCGACCTCTCCAGTCGCAGTTCTCCCCTTTTTTCTTCCCCGGTCGCTTCTTTTTAAATTAGCAGAAAAACGGTAACATTTCTGCGTTCATTAACTCTCCCCGAGAGCTAATTTGAAAAGAATTCGCAACCACCCCCCCGGAATAAAACTGGAAAGAAAACATTCCAATCTTTTCATCTATAGGCAATTTGTTGGTGTCTCTTTTTTGACGGTGATTGATTCGTTGTTTTTCCTCTCTATTTTTTTTTGTCGTAATTAAAATACGTTGTTGTTGTTGTTATTATTTCATATACAATGTGTGGTAATTATAATCGTATGGTTGGTGTTATAACACCCTTTTGATGACGAAGGAATAGGGTGTGTTTTCAAGTTGGCAATTAGTTTCTTTACTAATTGGGTGTGTTTACATGTTTAATTTGTTCGGTCTTATTATTGTTGTTATTTAATAAATTATCACCACTTGTATGGCTATTTAGGTCGGATGAAAACGAGTAGCTTTCAATTTTCAATTTCTCATATTTTATCAATAAACAAATCATTTAATTAAATACGAATTTAAATAAATAATTCTACAATTTACAACTAGTTTACAATAAAATATTTGTCGATGTTGTGTTTCACACACACGGCTACTGTGCACTACTGTATATAAACTTTTTGTTGTGTTTAACAGGAAAACACACGATTTTTCTCTTTATTTACACTAACCGACCCCGTATAGTAAGCATCAAGGTGGAATATTAAACATAACACGAATTATCTTGTACAAGTATTAATATTATTACCTACATGTGAATTGTTGTAATATAGTGGAACAATTGTGTTGTGGGCGGGTTCGTTGTATTATTATTCCGATCAAGAATTATATGGATTATTGTACAAGTGCCACTTTCTCACGCCTCAACTGAAAATAATACGTCAGATATATAAATTTGTCTCTCATTTTCGTTATGACAAAAAAAAAAAATTTGAGATAAACTCATTGTTAATTTTATTATTATCATTGGCACATCATCGTTTCGTAAAGCCCATGTTCTACTAGCGTGATTGTCTCTCTTTATCCATCCCATTCGAATTAGATGTTACAGTATGGAAAACGTTTCCAAGTGGAAATTTCCAGTTAATTCGTAATAGACCGGGTTTTGATCGTGATGATGCACTTCAAAGTGAAACTAGGGGTGTCAAAGCAAAATCCCAACTTTTCTCATCTTGTTTAACAGATTTTATAATAATAATAAAAAAGTAGCGAAAATACTGCGTTATACCGGCCATCCGCTAATCAATGAACCGTTTTTTCTTCTGTTGTTATTTTTGCTAACACCCTCTCCACACTTCTGTCGGTATCCCTCTTTACAATTGTAAATACAAGTGGATCTTGTATCTTCAACTATACGTCCACAATGCACGAGGAAAAAAAACGGTAAAAGGTGTTGTCGGTTGCACCTTTACTACCATTCCCAAAAACTAATCCTAGATGAAAAGGAATCGCTTGGCTGGATAAATGGGGCTTCTAATGTCGACACTATAGGTGTCCTATAGTCGCCATCATCAGCATCATCATCTGATGATTACATACGGTGGAATTGAGCACCCCCTGCTGATTGCCACTGTATTTTATAAATACTTCTGTTTATGGCGTGTACACAATAAAAGAGCGACTGTTTAGAAACGAGAAAGATGATGATTTCATCGTCTGATAAGGCGTATACTGTTGTATCTTCTAGTATTGTTGAACAAAATGATGTTCTAAATATTTCATTGGATTTTGCGTGAAAATAACCGTATCGCTGTTAGATCTCGTAAAGAAGACGACGAAATACTGAAGAAAAAGAAACGAGATTCTATTCATTTTTGTGTTTGTATTTCATCTGTGACTAGAAAGCTCGCCGAGATGATAGTAACCTGTTGCCAAAAGGTACATATATCACTGTTTTTATAGGGTGAATATGGGCGTAACCGTACCGAATACAAAGTTATTAACTCCTAGTAGTGGCGAACAACAAAAATCAAATTTAAAAATAAAAGAAATCGAAAACAACAAACCTCAAACAATATTTCACTGGCCACATTTTTCATCTTTTACAAAACATTAATTTTTCATCTTGAACAAGATCTGTGTTTGTAATTTACACATTTTAATTGTTTCCCTTTTGTTTTCTATATTTAGGTTCATTTGTTTTCTTCGATTCTTATTTGTGATGGTGATGGTTGTGTTTTTCTACCTGCGATTGGCATTTTAATAACTTTACACTCTCTGATGCTGTTTGTTATATTGTATGAGTGTTTCATTTCATTACACACAATCTTTCTATTGTGTTCGTTGTTGTTGTTGTTGTTGTGTTTTTTTGTGCTATAGAGAGTAATTGAAAATTCATTCTGGGGGTTGATTAATTTGTTAAAATCGCTCCTCGTGTGCGTAAATTTCGCCAACCACTCGATGATCAAACAGGTATAAAAACCGGGCGTTAAAGCGATAGAGCAGAAGAAAAAAGCCAGCGCAAAAGATTGATAATAATATGAATAACAAATGGCCTTATTGGTCCGTTCATTGAACAAATACATCATATACTCATCCGATATAAGAGCAACAAAGATAGATACTATCATTTATTATATAGTTGCGTGCACACATGCATGTAAACATTGTATAATCACAATATTGTTAAGTTTATTGTATACATGTGTGTGTTTGTATTCAAATATATATATATATATGTGTGTATGCTCCAGTTTTCTATCTATACAATATTGGAACGCATTTCATGATTTTGTTTCCATAAAGGCGAAAAAGTCTTTTATAATTCCAGTTGAAATGGGAATCATTTGCACGAATCACGAAGCAATTACCGTTTAAATATCACAGAATTATTTGCTCAAATTGAGCCTTATCTTGCCCCCAATATCCTCGACAAAAAAAATTGCGATAAATCAATAATTTCATTAAAGATTTCCCACATTTCCATTGTTGAGTCATTAGATTAATATCATTAGAGAAATGAAAAATTACTTAGCCGGCCAGGTGTACTTTAATTTTTTCTCCCATTTCTATTTTATGCCGTTCATATTCATTAACTCAATCGATGTTATCATCGTCTACGAGAGGAAAACCAAATAAATTTTCACCCATGAAATTGTTTCGAGTGCCAACCAGTCAAGTTTAATTAATTTCAATAATTTGTTTGACCAACTCAAATAAATTGAAAAAAAAAACCGAACCCTTGTTGTGCCGCAACTATACTCCATTCACCATAATCGAGTCGACGCGACCTTTGAAGTAAAGCCGTCCAAATTGCAGTATTACGAAACGATTTCTACAGAGCAGACATTTACACAAATGTCAATCAAATCAAGTTGTTGGGATTTTTTTGTGCTTCTTTTCGCTCATGATCGCGTGCCTATTTGATTTTCATCCCCAATAATACGACTACATAAGGCTCGTAATCGTGTAAACATTTTATGGAAAACACGCGAACGCACTACACACGCAACTTGCATAAAGTTAACAATCGACCACTATAAAATAAAATCAGACAACAAAAGATTGAAATTGGTTAATTGAATTGATAGAAAAATCACGGTTTTAATTAATTTTGAAAATGAAACGAAAAATACAAGAGATTTGGCCGAGACAATGGGATTTCATAATAATTTATTGATGTAGAAAGAAATTCGAAACTAACACCCAACCCCCAAAACAACCGCATTTATTAAACGTCCCAAATACATTTGTCTTCTGTTTAATTACACGATGTCATTTTTGAGGAATCATTAGTAATACCATCTCGGATTTATTATTATTTTTCTTTTTTAATTACCATTACGAGTACGTGAAATTCACGAAATAGGAGATTTCAGGGTGTCTAAAACATGCCAGTCATTTTGCTAATGTATCATTTTAGTTTATATACAATTTTTTTCTCGTAACAGGACAACCAGCTGTGTATTTTGCCAGCTTGAGTAGCTAATGTTAGTAATGTTAGGGAAGTGAATGGTTTTTTTTGAGTGTGGTGAGTGTTATCCATCTCTCTCGGTTTTATTGTACAGACACGGTCATATGTGGATAATTGTAGGGTCTGAAAATGGACTAAAAAGCCTGCTTTCCAAACTGGTGATTATATTCGAATTGTAATACCGAAAAAAGCTGTGACAATTTCGACAGTTCTCCGACGCGCGATCTATTATGAAATGCTGATTTGTTTTGATTGTTTATCGAAATTAGCACTTACAATAAACTCGTGAATGAATATTAATTGATTTACTAAGTGCGAGATGATGGTTGCGGTTGTCCAAATAGCCGATTATGTCAACTGTGTGTATGTGTGGGATATTTAAATGTTTGGTAATTGTGGTGGTTTTTGTGGTTATCCAGGGAAAGCACACCAGTGTTTGGTTATTATTAGTTTTCCAGTATTAAACGGCCTTTTTGGGGGCTTTAACGAATTTGCTACTAGCCAAATTCAACCTAAATGGATTTATATTTAAGGATTATTTTGTAGCTATATATAAATATTTTAGAATTAATAATGATGATTTTCGGGTCCACCATATTTACATTATAGGTAGACGTAGTGTACGGTTATAGCAAATACCAGAGAACATGTATCCACTGTTAGCATAATGCAATTAATTGCATGTGACTATGGCACAGTAAATATACCACTGGTTTACAAATTGTATTGAAAATAGAGTGGCAATGTTACTGTGTATTGTTGTGGTTGCTTTCAAATATCGACTGCTAGATTTCATTATAATGTACACCATACACACTCGATCATACACATATGTATATAGAATTATGTTTAGATAGTTATAATTAAATTTAAGGTACGCTTTAAAGCCCTCTTTTGAAACAGTTATAAATTTGTGAAATATTAAAGACTACCACACACACATACACACAAAAAAAATTAAATATACTTTATAGAACAATACTAATGGGAGAGCTTTTCTCTTTGATTGTTGATTATTGAAAATTGAAAAGATGGCTTATGACAACAGGCGATGATACAGCAAATATACGATCAACCCCTCTTATAGTTTCCATTATCTAATAGTACGTTTAACAGTCAGTATATATACATACATATATGCTATATTATTGTACAATCAAAATGAGTGAAACAGCGGCCTGTAATTATTCCTTCATTCAGTCACTCATCTACTATCAGATATAGTGATGTGTATTTGTGTGTGAATACATCATGATATTGTGTGTAGTTACATGACCAACCAACAATAATACAAACTATTGTTTCAGAAAACGATATATATAACACATACATAAATGTATGCAGAATTATCATTTCATATGTTCATTTCTGATAGCACTCTATAATGAATAATAATAATACAGACAAAGATCGAGTGATTGCTAAAAATAATAATGAAGAGAACTTGTTGTTGTTGTTGTTGCGTTTTTTCTTTTATTTCGTTATTAAATTTCATGCTTAAGCATAGCTTAATAGTATCAACAGGATTGTTTATAATACAGACGACAGGTTTTTTGCCCTTTCTTCATTCATATTATTTAAAATAAGCATCCCGTCGTGATGGAAATGAGTACAGGTCTAATTAAATATCACACCAACACCACTATACAGGGCTGTGCCAGCTAACAGCTTCATATCAAATATCTGTGAATTCTAAAGAAATTAGACTACAGTTTCTACACTTCAATTGAGCGGCAAGATTTTCTTTCAAGGTTTTTTTTTTACTTAATATTCTATTTAAAAACTGTATCAAGTATTGGTGATTGGTCTTTAGATATTTTTCAGCTTCAATTCAGAAACAAGTGAGATATTTGAGGTGAAACTGTTGGCTGGAACACTCTGTAACTTTCGATTTATAAAAGTTATACAAGACGTCACGTTAAGTACGGAATCTTGGAATAGATGTTCGCCAAAATAGGCGTTGATTCGTTTGAAAATCTCTGAAGAACATGTTTGTAAGTAATCTCCCACGTATAGCTAAGCCACACAGAGTTTTTTTTTTGGCTGAGGAAACATTTAATCTGTTAAAAGTTGAACTTAATTTATAAAAGTGACAGCAAAAGTTGTTAAACTTGATACCTCTTTTTTGTCAGACCAAAGTTCAATAGTTAACGGTCGTTAGCGAACTTAAGGATGAATTCTGTGTTTTATACAACTTATGTACCGTTTTTATTTTATTTTGCAAGAGATTGAATATTTTAAGAAAAATGCTATTTTGCAGTCTTTGCCTACCAACACAATAAATAGAATGCCTCAATTCGTTTTTTCAAAAGTCGCATCTATTGATAATCAAAAAGAGCTTGGAGAGTAGGTTAAAATTAAAATTAGGTACATGATACTTTAAAATTTCTATAAATTTCATTCTATTAGGAAAAGAGGAAAAAAAAATTGATTAAACTTGGGTTAAATATCGAGTTTTTAAGCCTTAAAGGAATTGTAATACAAATTAATTGGTCCACGAGACAACAACAGCCGGTGGTAGAGTCAGGGTTCATCCTTAAGGAGGTTTAGAAAAAGATAGGTCCGACCGGTTTTTAATGATACACTTCTTTGGAAAGAGCACTACTTTCAATAAAGGCTCCGGCCATTCCGAGATAGTATCGATAATGTTTATAAATACAATTCATTCTCTGTAAGACAGCAAAGATCTGAAATCAGTAGTCTGTGAGATTGCAGTCAAGTCACTACTTTTCTTCAGATTCCAAACAATGCTTGAGTATTGTAAACCTTTCCTCAACAGCTACGAAGTCTTTTCATATTAGTCATCCTGTCACGTTGCATAATTTGTGACTTTAATTAGGCGATTACAATGAATGATAGGTTCTCGCAGTATTTCTTTGTTACAGAACATTCTCTAATGGCCAAAGACTTCAGGAGTACAACCAAGCTACTAGTAGGCAAAATAATCAAAGCTTTAGGGCGGTTTAGCAAAAGACAATCCCGATCAGTTTTCAATGAAAGAGGTCAAAGTATTTTCAAGAAAGGCACGGGCATTTGGCTCCGAATCAAAAACAGCACTTTTTCTCGATATTGGACGTTCTGTATCAACGCTCAATTGCAGAGATGATAACAAACTGTAATGAAGTTGAATTGATCAAAATTTTCAGAACTACAACCCAGTAACAGTATTATAAACTTCACCAAGCTGTAATTAATATAGTTTAATTAAGTGGGAATTATGTGAATTTCGTTTGAACACTCTGTATATTCCTTATTATGGCCAACGAAATTTATAGAGTCAGTTGGTGGTGTTGTAAGCTTGGTTAAGTTAGTATATGGTAGATATCATTGCGTGCTTTGATATCTTATTTCAAGCCATTAGTACTCGTTTTGGTTAGTGCCGTTTTCTCTCGATGAATTATTGGATACATTTCCACTAATGAACTAACTTTTGATCAACACACATACTCTCACACATATACACATTTATACACATATAGATATAACAAAGACGGCACAACAAACAAAACACCTTCTATAGGTAGGAGTCCTTTATAAAATAGCACAACTACAATAACACCACTATTATTATTATTGTTATTATTGGAATTATTTTCTAACAATAACTCATATGAAGTATATATACAATCATCTTTGTTTCATCGATATTCTTTGTTCGTCTGTAATTTCTATTTTCCGCCTTTACAAACTCTATTGCTATTTAGTCTAATCTAAGTGTATATTAAATCAAAGAACCAATTTATTATTAACACACTCCACCTTTTGAGACGTGGCAAATTAAACAGGACCGGCATAAGAATACTGTTCTTCAATTGGCCCTGAGAACAACCTAAATTTAAACTAGAATTATAGCAATTAATATAACCACATTAATATTGAATTATTGAATTCAAAAGGGAGTAGGATTGAGTACGCAGATGTTTCCTTTATGAAAAGAAAAAAATAATACTGTATCCAACAACAACAATCAAAATATAGAAAAATACAACCCCTGAAAAAAACCACAAACCATCACAGATACAGTTATGATGATCACGATTATAATGACCTCGTTTTATATTTTTCTTTTTTTTGGCGCGAGTGGAGATTTTTTTTTTGCTTTTTATAAAACCGAAATTATATTTTTCGAGTGCAATGAGCCAAATCATATTCTACGGATCTGTGAACTTTATGAAAAAGGGCTCTATTGTTAAATGGAATAGTCGGGGCATTATAATCGGATACTAAAAACTAACAACAAAGAGACGCTACTGTATCTGTCGGTGGACGATTACTAATAAATAAGAGAGAAAGATAGAATGCGGTAGAAGGAGAGCCACCCTTTCTAATATATATATGCAGTAACTAAATTGTAACTACCCCCCTATTTTGTAGTTTTTTAATCTTTCATTACTGTCAAGCTTTGTACTACACATTCTGTATGTACTGTATTCTGTACTAAAGCAAATGCAACTTGGCTGTATTTTTCGGGAATCGACAAGCCTTAATGATTACCTACTTTTATTAATCAAAAGACGTAATTTGAATACGTGCAACATTTTGTAAATTATATGTTGTAATTTATAGCATTTTTTCGGTTGAAATTGGTGTTTAACTGGTCATGGTGCATAAGTTTGAGCTGTTGATCGGTAGTTTTCTTGAAAATACCGTTGTAACGAACTGTAAACATTAATTATTCTAATGAACGTATGTTTCTTGTGTAAAAATTCAACAATTTCTATATAGGAGTTGTATATAACAAATAACTAAAGACTGCGGCGATTAAATTTTTGTGATAATAATGTAGGCAAGCTAATTATAAGAAATCTTAATTGAATTAAATGAAAATTATAATAATTAATTATTATTATTGCTATAGAGCGAATATAAACGTACTAGAGCATACGATGGAGGTGCAACAATTACAACTAGAACTATATTGTTATTCTATATAACAAATCTTTCAGCACCAAATAAGATACGGCTATGATTTACTTTAGAGGCAAAATTTTAAGCCTTAACAGTAACATGTCATCTGCTCAGTGTGAATGTTTTGAGCGTAACAATGTCTCCTGTGATGAATAATTATTTTAAAGCCAATTGTGTCTCATTTCGTTGTTCACATTGTACTTCTAAGTAAATTATAAGCGCTAGAAATCTGTCTTTATAGTGTTTTACGCAAAAGTTAGCTTTTACAGAGTATAATTATGCGTTTTTTCACTCTCTCTCAGTGTCATTTTCTCGGTAAGAGAGAATGAGGTGGAGAAAAAAACCATTTATTACAATAACAAACTCTTGAATTGTTTTTCTAGAAATAATCACTGTTTGTTAATAAATATCCACAACTACAATGAGTCGGGGGTACGCCAATTTTTGCAAAATTAAGCTTTGGAGTCTGAAAAGAGACAATTTTCAACAGCCTTTACTTTATGCCTGAGTGCTACTTGAGAATTTTGAGTTGTTTTGTGAAATAATCTGTTTACATAGATATTTGAATGTTTTTGCTGGAGCTCTAAATAGTTTCTGTTAGAGGAGAAAAATAGTTAACGGAAAATCTTATGAAAAAGGCGATTCAAAAGAGATTATCTTAGAGAAAAGCTTACTGTTTCGCTGTTAACAGCGCTCAAAGAGATCTCAAGCAGCCTCCGTAAAAGTTAAAGTCAAATAGTTGCTCCACATCTGTTATCGGTAGCTTTCGTAAGATTTCTAAGCGACGTACATTTTTTTGTATACGTAAGGCGTTGTTCTGAAGCTCGACTTTTGCGTTCAAAATGTGCTAAGTATGAATTGGGGCGGAACGGGATAGTTGACAATCTCAAAAACTACTCTCAAAGACCACATGTTTACGCAACCATATCGAGTAAGAATAAACTGTAAATTGCATTTAAGGACGTAGAAGAAAACAATAAAATGAGTAATAAATGGTGTTACGTTTACAATATTGCATCGTTTTACGGAATGATTTTTCCTGTTGTTTTTTTCAGCAATCTAAAGCAAAATTTGTCGTTTAACGTTTTCTTTTTTGTGCTGTCTTTGGTCGTGTTTCGCTGGCGCCATATTCTAAATAAGTAATCAATTGTTTGCGATCGATAAAAAATTCGTTCACGATCGACTTGTTGTTGGTTCAAAAAAGTAGAAAATTGATTTGCAACAGAAAAAGTGCATTCGGAATCTCAAATTACCGCTCTTACGGAATGATTTAGTGGGTGATTCAACTTATTGGCCAAAAGATGTGTATTTTTAATTACTAGGTAATTTTTAAAATGTGAAAGTATCAAATATTAATTGTGGAGAATATAAGAAATAGGAATAAAAGTACCTAGGACGTAACATAACATAAATTCGTCTCCTGTAGAAACACATTTCGAATATCCCAAACACTATTTGTGAGAATTAAAGATTGCTTCTCTGCAATAACACAAGACTACTTTGAGGAGAAGCCTTCTTCATCTTGCTCGATACAAATTATTGCCAGATTAACTAACTTTTTGCTTTCATTTTAGTATCATTTGTCCCAAAATTACACACAATAGCAATGCTATACAATCGGAAATATTGTATTTTTTTTTTGCATGAAAATGTGGAAAACGACCTGTAAGCGTCGGAACACGACCACCACACATCGAATTCAATGAATGAGCAGTTGTCGTAGATTCGGGAAAACACACACACACACATACACACAGACATTTGGGGGCAATTCGAAAATACACACAGAGGAAATCGGAATGAATCTGAAAATGTTTGTATTTCGTATATTTTACTACGCATGACGTTTGCGAGTGAGATAGTTGGTTTCATTCAACAGACAGAGAAATTCTATGTGAAAACCAGACAGATAGACAGACAAACAGACAGACAAATATAACCAACACATTGAAAGAGCGACTGAGGGGGTCCTTTGGGAGATTTCCACAATTGCTGCCACTACTATTACTACAACCAACAACAACAACAACCATCAGAGCAACCTGTGGATTCCGACACACTCTCTCTCTGTGTGATAAATCTCCCCAATTTTCGCAATAATTCCCATTGTTATTGTCTGTTTTGTATTTATCAATGGATTCGCTATAGTTTTCGCCCAAATACATTGTTTTTTAATTAACTATATAAAGAGTTGTATAGAATGGGAAAAATGAAGGTAAACATAAACCAACGACGACAACAACAACAGAACATGTAAATAGCTGTACTTTGGCATGCAATTAATTTTTAGACTTGCCTCTTTAATACATCCACATCCACAAACAATTATTAATCTGCATATACTACAACTAGAAGAAGTTTAATAAGATGGGACTTGTATGGTTTATACAAAACTATCCATGTAGTAATTTTGAGCTACACAATAAAACTCCCATAGCTAACAAACAACATGTTTTGTTACACAAAAAAAAATAATGAATTATTAAAATTGTTTATCTTCAATTATAAAAGATTGTTTCGACGAGTAGATCCGACAATTAAACAATCCGTTTAACAATAATTAAGCTTGAATCGTAAAAATCCCATTTACACACATCTATACCTACAGAACAGACAAAAAAAAATGCCTAATAAATAACAATGTGATTTTCTCGAACAAGTTATAAGGAACTGCCCGCCGTCGACTTTTGTAGAATCGTTTTTTAATGGCCAAGGCGTGCATTATAAACTGTCAATAATATTTATTTAACAAATGATTTACATGTTGTTTATTTTAAAATATCACAAAATCGACATTGTTGCATCGTTTCCACATTTGACAATTGGTAGGGCGAAAAACGTGCTATTGTAGGCGAACCTTAACGATCCTTGTATTTAAACAGATTTAATATCAGTGATGGGGAAATAATAGAAAAAAGTTAATAAAACACGTGTTAGAACTATGATTGGAATTGCAATAATAAAGATAAAAGGCTACGACAATATCTCTCCCCTATTCGATCAATTTTGTTTGTTTAATTAAATACTATACATCATCTATATTTATATTCTAAATTAGTTGAAATTATTAATTTAGAAAAAAAAAATATATTGTGACTGACACGTACCTGGCTGTTGTACAATCACGGTATAACGTATCGAAATCTTTACATGATAACAATTTGCATCGATTGACACCAGGTTGTATAGCACCAAGTCCTCTTAATATTCTGACTTGTTCCACATTACATACCAATGGTACAATATCTAAACGTTTCAATTTCGTATAAACCGTATGCAGACCACCAACGAGATGTTTTAAAAACAATTCAAATGCCTGCGGTAAACATAGCATCGTATCACCGGCAATAATAAAGGCTGCCACTTTCTGTCCACGATAATCAACTAATTTACATTCATTAGCTGTTGGATCTGATGTCGATATCGGTGGTGGACTATTATAGGAACGTGGTGGTACTTGGGCAGCGGCCGCAGCATGATGTGCCATCAAATCTAATGGATTATGTAGTACACCCAATGTATTCAAGATACCTAGACCAGGTGGTGGTAGATGGCCTAATGCCATACTTCTAGCTAAACTGGCCGATGATGTAACCGGTGGTGGACTTAATGGGTGTGATGACATTGTTATTGGTGGTCCTAATGGACTTGCCTGTCGTGGACTGTTATTCATATTTGAACCCATTTGATTGTTGTTGTTGTTATTATTATTATTATTGTGATTATGGTGTGTTGGTGGTGATGGGGATGATTTAACGGCGACGGCCGGTGAACCAGATGATGTATGACTGCTGTGTTCACTAGCAGAATCCATTGCTGTTGTGTCCATCATTATCATTGAAAATCATTAAAAACAAACCGATTTACCGAGAACACGTAGGACGCGACACTCAATCACCAAAAAATTCTCAAAAAACCCAAAAAAAAAACAACAACTAAAAACTATAACAAACACGATTTCAACAACAGAATCCACCGATATTGTACGTAATCGATAACGACATTGTTCACAGTACACGCGATTCAAACAGAAAAAAATTACCGTTTCTGTCTTAATTAAAACAAAGATGGTAATTAGAGAATTTCTCTTATTGGTATAGAGGATGATCAAAACCTGGCTAGACAGTTGGAGAGATGTCGTAACAGTGAAGCTGTTGTCGGATTGTTTGTCTGTCTGTCTGTATGTATGTATCTGTTTGTCTTAGTGTAGGTGTGTGTGTGTGTGTGCGTGTATGTATGTGAGGCGGGGGGCGTGGTGGAGTGCGCGCCACGTACACTCACTGTACATAAAACACTAACACATACGAATAAAATACACCGAAAAAGGACTATATTACACCGTCTATACATATACAGATATAGATAGATATATTAAAACATATACTTGAGAGAACAACAGCACAACCGGTATACTCGCCGGTTACAAATGTAATAAATAAAAAGCATTTGGAAAAAGTTGAGGAGATTGCCACACCACCACACACACACACACAATCACATCTTTGTAACACTGTATTCTTACTGGTACTGAATTGGGCGGAGTTGTATTTCGTCACGCATTCAACACAACCTATTGGTTATTATACGACTGCGCTACATTATTCGATTGGTTCTCGGATAGTCCCCACCCGTTTCAAAAATTCTTAAATATATATACAATGATTGTGTGAGTGTGTATTTGTAAAGATATTTAGACCGCCCATTTATACAGCTACTGAAAGAAGTTTAGTTTCTTCATAGCAATGAGGGTGGTAGCGAATTCTACAGAGATAAATTAAAAACCAAATCAAAAAAACAAAAAAAAAATGTAGAGAGAACACTGAAATATGAGTGGCGTGCATTTGATAAAACAGTGTCACTGAAGTGTAACAGAAGTATCAATAAAATCCTAGAAAATATTCGAGAATTTTTGATTGACCTAGAAAATTGTAGGTTAGTGATACGATTGTATCATCCAAAAATGTACTCAACCAACCCCTATAGACTTGTATAGAGAAGATTTAGTTGATCGGATGGACTATAGAGGATAGTAAAGAAGGGTGATCATCCCCTTTTATATAACTCTCACTCCCTATTATGTTGGCGTATACGACGCTTCTAAGCGGCTTGTTCTAGTCAATTTTTGCCGGTTTCCAAAATTTTCGGACGATTACATGGAATCAATCAGTGTCGCTCGACAATTTTAACAAATTTTCTAATTGCGCACACACAACAATCATCGATGTATAGAGAATTATAACATATATAGAGCTCTATTGTATTCCGGTCGATTTCTCATTAACGCTAACATTGTTTTACATATACACACATATGTTCGATATAGAAACAAAGACAGAGAGATAGAATATGTATGGAAAATCTATAGAATGTGTAATAGTGTCGTCGTTCATCAATGCGATTAGTATTTTTCTAAATTTAGGTAATTGTGTTTGGGCTATCTGACATTTCGGTCTATTGTTCCGACTGACCGGTAACACGTCAGATAATAGAAACACTGTGTGTGTGTGTGTGTGTGAATGTATTTGGGAATAGAGGGGGTGTATTTTAGTTTGATATATAATAGATGCATATATACGTAGATATATACAACAAAACCACTCAATTCCACATTTTCGATCAAGTTATACATATACCGATACACAAACACATCTACATACATATTATATTATAATCGGTTTTCCTATAATCATCATCATTATCATGATCATCATCATTATTATAATCAACGTTATAATATTCATTTATATATGTACAATATAGAGAGGAACAATAATCTAGAAAATTAATGGAATATTATTTTCTAATAATAAACAAATTTACAAATATTTCTTGTTGTTGTTGTTGAGATTTTATTTATTTAAAAACGAGAATGTAGAACTTTTATGTGTGAATTGTTATGAGCTTCGTTCTATAAACATTTTACGATCACCACGTGGATAATGAATTGTAAAGACGTAGTATAATTCAAACGGAATGAAATTATATGTGTATCCATTTTACACAAGACACACACATGTATGTTTGAAGATCATGTGTGGTCCAAAAGATTAAACATATCTCTGTTTAATAATGAAATAATCATAGTTATAAAGTTTGAAAATAAAATTGTTTATAATTACAGAATGTAATAAAATTGAAGAATACTGTGATGATATTTAAAAAAAAAAGATTTATTTCTGGATAGATGATTAACAATACGCTAGCGCGCTCCTGATGGTGTATAAAGGGTTGTCTAACATACAATCATGAAGATAGAGCGTGTTCCACTTTAGAGGCTATAAATGTGTGTGAAAAGTGGCCCCTTTTCGATGGTTTGGCAGAGTATCTCCTATAAGAAGGGATCGTGTAAAATACACTGTATACAGACAGTACGGCTCATTATCTATAGTTTTGAAGACGAGTTCGTACAGAATAATTGTTGCCACATTCCTACTACTTTTTAGAGACTACGTCGATGGTGCAATCCGATATAGGTAATCATTTGTGTTCGTCTTATTTGCCATTTTTCTTTTATTCACGATTTTGAAAGTGCTCTATAGGTATCTCGCATACCTACTTTAAAAAAGTTGTATTTTTCTTTATAATTTTATTTATCGAATTGAATTTTGTATAGCTTCTACCTTTTTTATATTTTCTCAAATTATATACGGCAGACGAACTATGTTTTAATTTTAACAATGGGTAGGTACTAACTAAATTCTTCCTCTTAATCTATTTCATCTGCCCACTTCGTAGGTATATTTTGTTATAGTTATTTTGAATTATATAAGAGATATTTTAAAAATTTCGATTTTGCAGGAAAAAATTAACAAATTAGCGATAGGGTGCTATGAAACAGTTGCTACTTAGATTGTAATAATCTCTAGGAAACAATTGTTTCATAGCACTCTAGAGCGATTAAAATCTAATTTTTGGACTTTACGCTTATAAAATCGAAATTTTCAACCTTTTTGAAAAAAATAAATAATGTAATGAGCAATTGTTAATAAATTAAAGTTCCATTAAAAAAACATAAAAAGTTTGTATCATCTTTCGAAAATGATAAAAATTAGACAAAATCTAATTGTATAAATAGAATCAGCTAATAAAATTGTGCTAGAAGCAATGGAAAAGGAATTAAGTTTTTTTGGTGGTCTACGAGATATAGGTAAGCCACTTCAAAATTGGGAGAAGATGAACAACCGGAAATTACTCAAGAACAAAAGAATATAGCAAACAGCTAATTAGAATAAAAAATAGGACTGGAATGTGTCATCCGTTATTTTATATCCGTTCTCCTCAGGTGCGGCTCTTTAGAAGAGGCAAGGGATTCAGTGACTCACCTGTCCTGTCTCGTAGAAAAAAATTAAACAATAAATAAGAAAATACATTTTGAATTAACGTTTAAGTTTTTGAAATGAAACTTCTTTAGGCGCGCTACGCTAGGGAGTAAATTTATTCGGAAGCGTAACGAAAATGAGAGACCTCGTGAGGAAAACCCTTCCTCTCTAACAGACAGTTGAGTTCTCTCTCTCTATCCGTTTTGCCATCTGTGTAAAATAAACACTAGGGTCTAAAGTTGATATCATTGATCGATGTGCAGACTCTGGAACGAAACTAAAATTTCCTGACCTACCGCGATTTATGATTTTTGTATTTATAAATTAATTAATGGCATTAAATTACATATGAATATTGTTCTGAGATACCTAAGTGAAATGCACAAATGCAGAAAAAGACAACTGCAGAAAAAAATCGAGCCTTCAGGCAACGACAGAAAGAAAATAAACCAATAAAAAATGAACTTCATCTCTAACCTAAGAAGTTTCACTTCCAACGCGCGGCGTTCCACGCACTTTATTTTTTTTATAAAAATAATAATTTATTTTAAATAAATAGAGGAAATTTTAAAGAACTTGTTGCTAACTAAAAGAGACGATGTATTGAAAAACTTTTTAGATACTAGTTCCGTATTTTCGGGAACGCCTAAAACTATTTAAAATGACTTGTTTGATTCAATCACTCACGTAATTAAACAAAGAATCGACATAGAGATTTATGCGCTAGAATTTTTTTCTTGCCAAGTAGATGAGACCACAGATATAACGTGCTTTTCTCAAATTTCGTTAATTTCTCGGTACATGAAGGAAGGCAAAATAGTTGAACGATTCCTAGGTTTCTACTACTACTAGTTTGCTTGAACATAGCTAGTTCTACTACTATTCGAAAATACGATCTATCGAATAAATTTATTGACAAAGCAGAGAATCTTTCACAATACGTAGCATTCTTTTCCACTTTTCATCTTCTTTTTAACCTTTCAGAGAGTATTTATGATGAAAAGCTATTTTTTGAAAATCGTTCATCGAGTGCTTTATTGCCTCACTACTCTATTTCCTCACGAGTCGCCACTGGTTCTCCTTGTAAGAGATACGCTGTAAAATTGTCGAAGATGGATCACACTAGACAGTGTCTTCTCGGAAGAACTAAATAATTTTTGCAAAAAATTTGCATTTCAAAAGAGCTTTTTTCCTGATATATTGAATGCTTTGTAAACATAAAATAAAAAGTCAAGCGTGCTCGTCTCAACAATAAGTCTATGTAAAGTAGAATCGGCCAGGCAAGAGACTGACTGAATCTACTATACAATACAAATTTTTACAATTTAGGTAGGTAACAGAAATGTAAAGATATGCAAAATAGTCTGTTTTTGTTTTCTATTACAATTTTTCAAAATTTACAAATCAGCACTATCTCAATTACCTCTGTTCCAGTGGTTCCTACTGCAGAATTTTATGGTTTTACTCAGTCCATTACTCGGCTCATTCTGCTATATTGCCTGAAATATTTGATTATTAAAACAACTTTCTACTGGTTCTAATTTGCATTACAAATTTATGAGTTTTTGCCTTCAAGTGCAGACCTTCGCAGAAGATAAACAACGTTCAAAGTCTCATTAAGCAGTTGAGAAGGCTACGATGTACTAAAGTCCACGATTTTTTTCAAAGATTGTAAAGATTCAGCCACTCAGAAAATAAGTGGTTTATTGATTGATTATCCTGAACACAGATCTTTAATCATTATCCAACATGAATAATTGTGAAATTTTCAAGTAAGACTTCTAAAACTTGTAATATCTCTCTGTAAATACAGGCAGTTCCTAAGTAATCCTCAGGATGCAATCTTTGCAGATATAATTTGTTAGTGTTTTGAAAAGTGAAAATCGTCGCAATTCTTCGTTTCTTCCTAAAAGAAGAAAGCCCTAGAAATAATTATCCTCAAGGCCCCATTAGTCTTAATCCGCCTCTGAAAAAAAAAAAACGATTTGTCAACAAGTGTGTTGAAAATGTGTACTTGAATGTTTCGTTTTTATTATGTTGCAGCCAGGGACGGCCAGAGAACACAGCAAAGCAGGCAGTTACCTGGAGCGGCATAATTTTAGGGGCAGCACTTTTTATGTGTATAAAAAATTTATTGGACACTGAAGAAATTTCAAACGTCAAGTATGCAACTGAACTCATCAAAAATCCCTAACTATGTGATGTGGTGTTTGGGGCATAGGTATATAAAATATCAATGTGTTTCATAAATACAAATACTTTTGAAAATCACAGAAGTGCTTAAAAGCCTACGAGATATAAGGCATCTTCGAAATCTCGAAAAAATGAAAAACCGGAAATAACTCGAAAACAAAAGAACATAGCAAAAATCTAATTGCACCATCTGACTAGTCAGGAAAAAGTAGGACAGGAATGTGCTATCAGTTATTTTGTACGAGCTTTCCTTATAGGAGATACTCTGCAAAACGATCGAAAATAATCCACCTGTACAGCATTTCGTTAAGAGTACCTACTTTGTTATTAATTAAAAAAAAAACTGTAGAACAGTTGTAACTCCGATGAATCTGTACAATTTAGGATTGGGGTAGTTGGTACCTTAAAATTCTTTAGAACTGCTGCCGCAAAATTTCATTGACTTTTTCAAGGTGGAAAAACTTCAACTTCGGGAATAAACTGGTCAATTCTATATCAGATCTTCAGACCTCGTAGAAGTTCGGTTTCTGGAAAATTCCTTTAATCAAAATCTTTAGATATAGACAATTGCCTTTGGTTTGAAAGTACAAAAACTGACAAATCTATAATTGAATTCTAGGACTTGAAGTTTTTTTGAAGTTTTCCAATTGTCACCTTAGTCCCAATCCCTTCATCTGTATGTGTCCCCATTATTTGGGTAGCCGTACTTTCAGTTACAAAAGACACTTTTAATATTTTATGCCATTTTTTGTTGCTGTGAGTTATTAAAGAAAAATCGCATGTATACGTTCTTGATAAGAATCGAACAAGGGACACTTACTTAGCACCCTTTTTAGATTTCTTCATTCTTGTTCAGTTGTGTTCCAGTTTTTAAAGTGTTAATTTTGTTTCCAAAAATTGTGATTTTTATTGTCTAGTGCTAGTGTTAGTGTAAGTGTCAGTTCCTTTACTATAAAAACAGACATCCCATGCCGAAGGGCTCCAAGGCCCCATAAGGATTGTAAATTTTTAAATAATTACGTTTTTTTTATATTACTAGATAATAGTTTTTCTTTCTATTAATGTTACAGCTATACAGTTATTATCTAGAACATAACCGTAAGTTTGTTCTATTTTTCTCATCGACCCCTTATACGAAAAGGTCGTCTTTTTAATTGTTTTGAATTGTTTTAATACAAAATCTTTTATGACACTTTTCGATGGGACTTTTTATTATTTTTCCGGAAAGGGGTGCCAAAAATATGCTTGTCTGGGGCGGCAAGAAACTTGGGGTCGGCTCTGGTTGCAGCACTCCTGTTCTCACAAGATACACCTGGGGTTTTGTTCTTCTATTGGCATACTTACAATTAGTTTTGAGCTATTCGAATTCTCACGTTAGACATTTAAGTTTCAACTTTCGCAGAAGAATTACTTGCTATAATATCTGTGCAAAAGAGTAACTGGTAGCCGCTCCTCGAACCAAAAAGTAAGATAAGCCACCTTTATTTGAATTAAATTTAAACAAAAATCTGCATGAACAGAGGGTAAATTAGATTTGTTAATAAATAAATTTGGTAACAAAATGTTCAAATATTTTCTTCAAAATTTCACTTTACTCATCCATAAAAGACAAGCCTACATCGTTTAAGGCTTCTCGAATTGCAAACATTGCTAATCTGCTCTGAGTGGTCAATGTGTGTGGACATTTTAACTCTTTCTCTGGCAGTCGACAAAGTTGTATCGCATTCGGTTTTTTATAAAGAAATATTCACTCGTATTTTCACCCTCGCCTAATAAATTACTCCCCCAAACAGTTATCTGGTTACGGCCTTGACCAACTGGACCGGATTTTTACAAGTCCATACATATTTAGGTACAGTTTTTGAAGTTTTTCTATATTAACACTGAATTTTGGCCGAACAGAAATAATGATCAGAAAAATGAATACTGAATTCAGTTTGATTGACAATATAGTCTTGCTAATATAACTTAAAGTTCTAATTCTCCACTCGTTTATCATATTAATGGGCGATTTACGATAATTACCTGAATTATTGATATTATTCAGCGATCTTTTGATAGAATTTATAAGTAACTAATTAAAAATAATTGAATTTCATTAGCAAATCAACATTGTACAATAACTGTGTAGATATAATACTTATTCATTATTTATTATAATTCTTAGACTATAAAACTTAATTATAAGAACCTGTGAATTTCTACCACAAAAAAAATATCTTGATAGTAATTTTTAATGGTTCAATTACAATGTCTTGTAATAAATTATAATTAAAATAATTAACGATAAAACACTAAAGATCATCTTCATTCATATCTATCTAATACATAGAGCATAGTCAACTGTTATTAGAATAGCCCCAATCATCATTAATTCACTAATTAATAACAACCTTTTTTCTCCTATATCTACTTGTTGTATGTGTATGAATGTATTTGTCTGTTTTGAGTGAGGGAAAAATAAAAAGGAAAAGGTGATTAGTGATTAATTCACTTGTTATGTTATGTTTTAATTATGATAGTTGTTTCGTTATAGGCTATTGATATATTTTAGCATTGTCTCATCATCAACATTATCACTGTTACATCACCTGCAAATGCAAACGTTATTATCCAGTCACAATAGCTCAAAATATTAACAATGTAATAATAGCGTAACAGTGACTGATAATATTTATTTCTCTCGAGATAAAGGGCTTTATTATTATTATTATTATTATTATTATGTATCATGATCAATATCATCGCTGTTTCTATTAAAGTTGATTACTATCGAAATCTAAAAATATGACAAAATTTACAATAAAAATCCACTTCACTGTATTATTGGTAGATCGAATTTGCACACATATATGCTTATAAAAGACCATATGTCCCTCTCTTTGTGTACATTTTAAGATAGTTGAACAAATCTCGTATGCAAACGGTTGGTTATAGTGTGGTTCGAATATACATATATTCGAATAGAGAGGGTTGTTGTATTATGTTTGTAAATGTGTGTGTGTGTGATCGGGTGTGTGAGGAAATATATATACATATAGATATAAGACTAATCGATTTCAACCCCGCGACTTGGTCTTATCGCCGTCCAGCAGCCGTGTAAGTGTTCCGTTCTGTGCCTACATCTAAGTCAATATGCAAAATGCCGGATATACCTTATTATATCACGTTTATTTACCAAATACAGAACCGTAATCTTGGAACAAAATGCCAAAAAAGATCAATAATAACCAATAAAATACTGTAGTAAAAACATAGTGACTGCTTTCTGATTTTTCTCAGGACCTGACAAAATATTTTCAAGTTTTTTCGAAACCGCTCCGGTTCCCTTTCATCTCACTAATAGAGTTGCTCTATTAATTAACAAAAAATTGTTGGTTTTGAAAAATGCCGAAAAATATCCAACTTTTGGCAGACAATTATGTAACTATTTATAACAAGCAGAGCCGCCGCAACCGCATGTATCATGTAGACTTCCAACGCTGCCTTCCGTCAGAGGAAGAAGTTTGAGAAATATCCGTTTATCTCTAATCACTTTTTGTCCAAAAAATACACAAATTATTATTCCCATGGCTGAGCTACATCTGAGAGCAATTAAATGCTCTACAATACTTTTTTTATATTCTGCGTCAATAATAGCGCTATTTTTAAACTTGCTTCTGTATCGAAATGCGCTCATTTCGATACTTGGGTAAAAATGGAAATTGTAGTAAATTTTATTTCCTTAAAGTTGGTAACGTTTTTGAGAACTGTCAAAAATCATACACAAAATCAACAAAATACATAGTAATTTTTGGTAACATATACAATCACTAGTATATCAATCAAAAAAATTAAACAATGTTCAATTGTTATATCAGTAACACCAACTCCCACAAATTTACCTAAATTTCAAATCTCGCAATTTTTTTTTGTAAAAGAGGGTACAAAATAGGCAAAATATAGGTTTTTTAATATAGGTGCTATTTCATGTACTAGAATCTTGAGGAACGTTCAAAAGCAAAATCAGCACTGAGATGAAATGAGTTTTTGCTTTGAGACTAATTTGATATTCAATGTGAAGTTTATGGTCTGAAACAAGAAATAGTGTTTTTCTATAAACTATTCTATACGCTACGGCTCCATAGTGTTACGGCCTAAGCAGGGCCAAAGTAGCTTTCCTGGCACATCAGGAAGCTACTATTTTAAATAATTATCTAAAAAGTTAAGACTGTTACTGTTCTTCTGTTTCTGATTTTTCAATTATTAGTGTAATTCTCGCAATCAAATGCTGCACGTAAAATCAAGTGCCTTGCCCGCTCCAGGCAGTTGTCTGTTTTGCACTAGCTATCTATAGCTAACTTTGCAAGCAATAGTTTTACAGATAAAGTGAGTTTTAGCAAAGAAATTTGACGAGGCAATTACTAGGAACAACTATTATCATTAATTGCTTTGTTTTTCCATGGCACTTTCAGTCGTTGATGAGTAAGAGTTTTGTGAACCCATATTACCATATAAATATGGGATATTCGGCAGATTTAAGGCAGCATACTTGCCTTACAGATGAAGAAACACCACTAGCATGTGAAACATTTTATTATGTATGAAGCAATCAAGAAACTTGTATAAGAATTATGTTCATGTTAACGTTTACAACCACAAGCGATTGGGGGTTGAAAATTGCGTCCCTTTTTCTAGAACCCTACTGCGCTGCACCGTCTTCGCAGTATTCTGACGCAGGAGATCGTTTCATGTAATTTCAACGGTCCAAAGGTGTAAGTGACAAGTTGTGCTGTAGCTGAGAGAGAAGAGAAAGGAGATGAGAGAGGAGTCTAAAGCCACGCTGCTCCCTTTTCCCGCAACTCACCAAGATATATCACGAAATATTTATTTACTGTACAAGATGGTATCCATGAGCGGACAATTTGGCTCACCAGGCCTTCGCGTGGATAAACTGATTTTACCGCCGTGTGCAATACAAGACTTTCTCTAATACTAACTATTAAAATGCTAATTTACCGACAAAAAACTCGATGTTAAAGTAATAATTTATCGTTGAGGTGGGTAAAGTGCTACTTTACTATCGAGTTTTTAGTTGGTAAAGTAGCATTTTAACGGTTAGTATTGGAAAAAGACTGATCGCTTATGGCTTTGTACTCAATCATTGGTCCATATATACGCTAGGCCTAATGACGGTCCTGAACACCGATAAAAGTTTACGATAAATCCATAGCGATGTTGATCGATTCACGTCACATTGATATCATTTTCGTCACGCTCATCATCATCATCATCATTTACCTCAACTATCCCTTTCCATGAAATGTCGCTGTTAAAATTGTAATAATTACATTGATATCTAAAATAGATTTAGGATACGGGACATGATGGAAAGAGAAGGAATGTCACGTTATAGATAAGAGATAATCTCTTAAATTTAATACATATGTATACGTATAGGATATGAAATCACCAATCTTTAGGAGGACTAAATAATATCCGTGCCTTGCCATTAATCATCTTGATCAAGTGGAGACAGTTGGACCTGAACGAGCAAGATAGATGATTAGAAAGAGACAGTGATTGGTGGTGGGTGCTAGTTTCCTGATAAAACTAAACGGAACACGGTAACCCCTTCTCGAAATTTTCATATCAAATAAATATCGGTTGACGTGAAATTCACTAAGAAATCTATAAGATTTCCATTTTCTCTATTTTCTTTGAAAAATGTGTTGAAATATACAATATGATAATAGGCTATTTTCCACATCGAAAAACCGATTTTAATACATAATATGTCACATAAAATTATATCAAAGGTCCTTTTTCTGTATATTATATACATAGCGAGATATATACACATGGAGTGACTATAACACAGATAAAGTGTGTCCTTTTTATACATGTTATATAAATCTATAGATCATACTATTCTTTGAATAGAAATCTCCATAAAAATATTATATGTTCACACCATTATTACTATTGAATGTGCAAAAGTGGCAAGAGATGATATAAGGAGAATCACTTTAACATAAAAGCAAATTTATTTCACCACAGTTCATGTATGCGATGGTGGTAATAATGGGCGATGAAAAAAGGGGGCAATACATCCTATTTCAAGAATTTTAACATCTTTATCACCACACATATCTCAGTAATGATTCCAAATCAAAAAAAAAATCTATTAAAAACCATACACATTTATTTTACCCTTTTTAATGCGGACTATGTTTTTTTTTTTTGTTTTCATATATTTATCTTTTGAAGGGATGGTCATATCCCAACACCCTTATCCGTACGGTACAAGAACTTTATGTATACGCCATATTGTCTAGTGATCCATCATAGAACTGTCACTTGTTATTGTGACGGAAATCTATAATAAAGCACAATTATTATTGTTACAATCTTTGTATATTCAAATTTTTTGTAGGGATGAAGACGTAATATCATTATTTCTAGAGGGATTAAACCGGTATATGAACGTATCAAGGGTAGATTGAAACGTATAATGGATATGCAGTTAAAGTGTTCAATTAAAATCACATTAGAGGTGCGCGCTTTAAAAAGAAAAAGCGCCCGAGTCTAGTGAGTGAAAAGCCTTACGTGTTGAAATCAACGCTTATACAATTGCCTGCCATCTACTGAACTCTTCAGTGTACTACAAGATTTATCGAGTTGCTGGCGACATCTGCTCATGATAATACAAAATTATTACAGATTTTTATGATAATGAAATGTTTCATTGGTTACATGTTCAATGCTAGATGTCAGATAAAAATAAACAACAAAAATAAGGTAAATACAGGGCCGGCCCGAAATTTTCTTGCACTCAAGGCAAGTCTATTTTCGGCGCCCCTCTCTTTTGACATCTTCGTTAATTACTTTCTACTTATTTAACAAATAATCCATAAATTAATAAATTTTGAAAAAAATAAACCTTAAATAAACTCTATCTGATCAAAAATAGCTTTTGTTTTGATAACGGGAAAGAAATAATGATCGTTTGTGTTCAAAAAAAACTCACGACTTGGTTCCACTTGATGACTGCAAGAAAAATAGAAAGAGAATCTGTTAGTAGTTATTGTAAAAAATATTTTTATTTCCGTAGGAATCCTGGAGCCATTCCGCATGGACACTTACACTAACACTAGCACTAGACACACAATTTTTTATTATTAACAAAAATATTGCAATTTTTCTAAACTTCAAAGACTGGAACACAACTAAAGAAGTATCGAACTAATCTAAAAAGGGTGTTAAGTAAGTGTCCTTTGTTCGGTTCTTATCAACAACAATTAAATCACAATAACAAAAAATGTGGAAAAATATAAAAAAATGGGTTTTGTAAATGGGAACACGGCTACCTAAATAAAGGGCACAAAACAGTTGAAGGGATTGGGACTAATAACATAAGTGGGAACTTCAAAAGAACTTGATTGATGGATTTGGTAAGTTCCAGGTCTTGGAGAAAATGCAGTTGTAGGGTTGCTAATTTTTGTACTTCCAAAAAAAGCTCATTATCGTTATCCTAAAACTTTGACTGAAAGAATTTTTATAAAAACTGAACCTCTTTTACGATCAACGAGGTCTGAAGACCTAACATAGGACCGATCAATTGTTTATCCTTGAATTTGAAACTTTTCCATCTTCAATCAGTCAACAACATTTACCAAATTGAATCCAATATTCCGTATTTAGTAGCAGTGTCCAAGAGTTCTAAGGTAGTGGCCCAATCCCATATTGAGCTTTAACAAAATTCTATTCAGAATGCACTAAAAAGTGCCGTCCCTAAAATTATACAGCTCCAGGCTGCTGCCTGTTTTGCTGTGGTCCTGAGCCGGCCCTGTGTAAAAGTATAAAATTCCAGTGGCGTACCTTAGGTACAACTTTTATAACTGCAATTGCTAATAAACTTGTGTTAACGATTAGAATAGTAGAAAGGAAAAACTTAATGTGTTGGCATCTTTACCTAGTAAAAATGCCCATGTGGTTAAACTTGGAAATATGAAGAAAATATCAATAAAAGTAGAATCATCGGTTCTGAATGTTCTGATAACTTTCAATGCAAAAGAGCTTCTTTTGTTTTAAAGTCGGATATATTTCACTCTTAAAAATTAAAAAATATAAGAATTTAAATTTGCAGATTTCAGCAAAATGGTTTCAGCAAAAACTGTTAAGCAGTAAAAAATCTTACAGTACGATAAAATAGAGTTATTTTAACGACAAATGCCCTTTTATATTAAAAGTAGTTCAAACATTCCAGAAACAAGACGAGATTCCTGACACCGAGGTGATATAATAATTGTCTCCCGAAACTCAAGGCGAGACGACAGACCCCTATCTCTCATCGAAAGATCTCAGAACCACAATTCATAGTTAGAAAAAACACTCGGTACATACACTGCAGCCACAACAAGACTAGTCTTGTAGTATCAACAGGAAAGACCTGTAACTACAACAGGACTAATCCTGTTGCAGCTACAGGATCATGTTATAGGTCTACGACATGTAGCACCTATAGGTTTATTTCCGTGTACTGGCTAGCGGCTGGTTTCAATCTAGACAAACTAGTCAGGCCCTTGCAAGCGCCTCGATTTCATTTCTACTAGGGATTTCTAACTGGGAACGGCAAAAATTGACAATAGGTGACATTTAGTTAGAGATGATGACTGTACAGTGTATAGTGAATACCATCGTAAGTTTCGATTTCAACTAGTAGAAAACAAAATCGATTTTAACTGGCTTTATAGTCGAGAAAGTCTAGAATTTTCAAGAATGCTAATCTGGAATTAATTCCAGAACAATAAGGAATAGTCGGAAAATTCTACAAGCATTGGATGTTTAATTAACAAATAATTAAGCAATCTTAACATATGCATACTGTCGATACATCGTAACCTTTCACGCAATTAAAAATTCCACTAGTCGATTGCAAATATACCTGATACAAACATTACCTGATTCGAATAAACAACCCCACTGTTCCCTATAAGAAATCTATAATCCCCTTTCTAATAATAGAAAATATTAATAATTTAAAATAAGTTATGATGCTTATAGTCGATTTAGGTCGTCTTCGACATCACGAATTCTTTCAATTTTCAAATGACAAACTATAAACTAGGGTAGTTTCTCTGTATTCGACATAAACACAAACGGATATCGGTACCCAGTACGGATAGATCGTATTTTACAGTATTTCATCTTGTTCCATTCTGTTTGTTCTCCATTAACGATTTTGCAACTATAACACACGCTACAACGATTTGCCTGTAAACGTTTAGTTTTCTACTAGGAACAATAGAGACTAGAGAGTTAAGGGGCAAGAAAATGCTTGTTGCTGAAACTGCACGAAATAATTACCAATCAGAACGTAAAGCATTAGAAGAACGAATTGTTAAAGATGGTGTAGAATTGTGGAAGAAACAAAAAGAACAAGCACATCTGAAGAAATTAAACGAACAAAAAGAGGTAATTTGTATTATTTAATAATCAATAATAGAAGAAATTGCATGATATTACAGATACGTGAAATCTGTGAGAAATACTGGCCGTTCCAACATTACAACCAGATCAAACCGAGAGGTTTGAGAAATCTACGTTTAGATGGAATTTTCCCCTATAAAGATTATCAAAATGTACAATTTATCAAATAGCTAATGATTATTATTAAAACAAATATTTGTAGGCTAAACGTTCAAATTGTGGTTTAGATTTAGGACGACCGGGTGGTGGTGCACCGCTTGTTACTAAAACAGGACAAAAAATTACTAGAACACATGAGGATCCTTTATTACGTTTCCAATTTGGCAGTCACGATCTACGTAAATGTGTTGATAATTCGTTACGTTACAAAACTGATAAGGAAGCACAAGAGGAATATAAAAAGGAATTAGGTAAGTTGATTACAGAAATTTCTCCTATATAGGTTTTTTTTTTGTTAATCAGGACAACTTTCGATCTTTTATTTGCTTCATCTGAATGTTTATTTTTAAAGAAAGTAATCGAAAATTTCACGCACATATATCGGGTGATACATGCCGGCTATTGTAACTTTGAGGAATTTTTAATGAAACAACAAAACCGGCCGCGTACCTATAGAGAAAGCTTGTCGATAAACAATTGTAAATGAAAAATAAAATAAAACAACAAATTTAGTACATCAATCTGATCTCAATAGAAAGTTATTTAGGTACAATTAATATTATTAACTACATATTTAAATTAACATTTATTGTTGCTATTTGTTTGATGAAATAATTTGCTAAATACGCGATAATTAATCGTGACATAATGGAATGGACTTATTCAATGGACAAAAGTTTCTGTTTGATGTTGTTATTAGAAGACATTCCGTGAATTTTAAACATAGCTGTAGCTGTCAGAAATGATGTAGTAGTGACCTTAAAGAGTGAAAATTATGACAAGTTCGAGCCTATCGAGAGAAATCCAAGCCAATATCGATATTTGGAGAGAAAAGCAATTATTTTTTATTGATAGGCAGTTTGCGAAAAGTTTTCTCTCCGCTTGAGGGCAATTCACTAATCATTCGATCGACTGTCGTCCTAATAAGTTCAACGACTTTAGTGGTCAAAAGAAATGTTCATTTAAACCGTAGCACCAGTATATGTATTACCAAATTATTATTCACTTCTTCTCATAGTAAAGTCTCTTTAATTTCTGGTTTAAATGCTGCAAGCAGAAAGAGGGTTTCATGTAATTTCGAAAACACGTAGTTGCTCATTGATAATTGAGTAATACAGAGCTGAGACTGTTGCCTTTTCCTATGCTTTCGTCTGCCTTGTATTATTGTTAACCTGATCCAACCTGATTTTTGAGGGAGTTGAATTTACAATAAATTAGTTTGTTTCGGATTGACCTGATTGTTTAAATTGTCATCTCCAATATTTGTCACGAAAACTCGGATTAGAAATAAGTTGCATGTTAGGAAATAGGGCAAACAAATCAAATGATTTCTGACATAACTATGGCAATAACCAGCTACGTTTCTTTACTTATTCTCGTAGACATAAAAGGCCCAATTATTATTTATTTCTAAAACAATAATACAAAATTAGTGCGCTAAAAATACTAACGTAAGCGTGGTTTTATATTTATTTTGAAACTTCAACTATACAAAGCAACCTTTTGGTTTAATTTCCAATAATTCACAAATTGCCTTTACAAAGTCACCTCGCGCTTTAGCTTCGAGTGTAGCATTATAAACATTATTGAATAACAAATATGGCACATGTAATGGTGTTCCTAAAGCTTGAGTTTTAGTGCCGTAATAGTCTAATAGTTCGTCGCCTTCACTCCCTTTACTACATTTCTCAATTGTGTCCCACGATAAATTACCTTCGATAGCACACTAGAATTACAACAATTAGATATTATTCACAAACAATTTGGAGCATAATACTTGTTCACCAATTGTAGACGAAGCAGGATCAGATGAACTCATCATACATCCAATGAAATTCATTTGTGTATCAATATCTGGATGATGTTTGAGGACACAAGCTTGCATTTTATTACCGTAACATTCATTTGGACCGTGTTGGCATTGAAAACTCCATTTACCATCAATTTTTGTTTTCTATGATTACAAACAATTAATAAATAATAAATTTAATGGTTTATACAAGAATACTTTAGCTTTTCCGTATGGTATTAAATCTATAACAAGACTCTCGCCAATTTTTCGATAACCTGGATATAATTGTCTAGATACAAAATCAATACAATAAGGACATAGTGATTCGTAATATAGTGACACGTTCACACTCTCCTGTAATTAATTGTTCGAAATTTAATTAGTTTAGATTGGATACGAAAATCGATTACCTGAGAAGTGTACTGGTAGAGAATTGAACAAATCAAAAGAAATGTAAAATTCACCATATTTGAACAACTTATGATAAATATAAATCGCTTTTATTGCAACAAATCAAAATCAAAATTTTTTATATTTATCAATTTCGGTTTAAATTGAATAATAACCGAAAGGAGGTTATCAATGAGTTGCTTTCTTAATGATAAAAATAGAGAATTAGTAAACACAAATATGATTTTTATCAATACAAACGCGAAAAATCGATAGACATGAGTGAAATAAAAATGCCTATCAAAAGCAGGAACTACCTTTCAAAAATTGTACGCACTGATTGTGAGATCTACATGTTTCTCTAGTTCTTGATTTTGATTACTCTATTTTATTGTTAAACGTCATTTTTACTGTACTCTTTTAATCTAACCGAGCGTTTCGCAACCTTTGATATCTCTTGACCCAAAAATAAGAGCAAGATTATTAAGCGGATGGAATGAGTTTTCATATACTTAAGTGTCGTATGTCGCCAGCCACTTTTAAACTCCCACAATCCTAACAGGGTCATGCTCCAGTGGTTGCGATCAGCTGATCTAAACTATAATTCAAATAGAGACAACTTAAGGATAGGCTGTACTGTCCTCAGAAAGGTCAATCTATATATGAAGGTCTGAGACATATATTGTCTCATTTGATGCTTTATTGAATCTATTTTTGCGCAAGCCATTTTGTGGCCCCCAACTTTCCAATAAGTCTCTGATAAATATCTGTATGCAATATATAGTGGTGGTAATTAATACAGGCATGCTAGCCGACCAACAACCATTCTCAAGTATCGTTTGAGCAAACTTTCTAGTTTTAGAGTAACTTCTCAGTTTTTCTATTTTTATCAAAATTTACTTAATTCGTTGACGGTAATAGTGTTCGTATTTGGGTATATTTGAGTTTTTTGTTCAAATGACTAGAGATTAGATTTGTAGTGCAACGCTGCCTATTCAGAATTTTCTATTCTCTCAGTTTTGGAAGAAAATTGAAAACGATAGGGAATATCTAACTTTCAACTTATTTTTTAAGAAAACAATTACCGCTTGGTATAATTTTTTTTACGAGAAAATGTTTTTCAGATTTTTAAGTAATGATTGTAAGTTTTTTAAAATCATCGTAAGAAATTTTCCATTGTTATATTCCATAAAATATCTGTTCGAAAATAGTTTGGGATAGGGTTCTTATGTTAGAAATGTCTTTTTTCACAGTCAAAATCTATAAATTTAGTACAATGAGCGGTGTTGAAAATTTTCCTATTTATAAATAACATTAATAAATGTAGTATATATTCAAATTTTTTATACAATTGTAAGAAAAGTTTTCTTGGGAACGTTCTGAAGAAAGATTGTGACAAATATTATAGACGACAATGTCCAGAATCGGTTGTGACTTGAGTTTTTTACTCTTGAGGTTTTACTCATAAAAAATCTCCAATTGGAGCTAATATTATTCCTTAAATACTGTACTTCTTTGCACGGTTCCATATTGAGGCGATATCATGTCATGTCGCTTTTACGCCAGGGACTGTCGTAAGTCAGGTTACTCAAAAGTAAAAATAATATAATATTCAGAGCCTGCCGATGCTCTCCTAGCGCTGCAGGCAAGCTTATTTTCGGCGCCCACCTCCAGAAACTACAGGCTGTCCGCCGGGAAGGTATACTACTTTGTTTTGCCGCCATTTTGGTAAACATTAGTCTTGACAGTTCATATTTGGCAGTCGTGAAGTAGAGACGTGGCAAATTTATTATGGAAAAATATTCGGTAAACCAACGTGTTTTAATCGTTAAAACATTTTATCAAAATCAATCATCGATTACTGTGACGATGAGAAAGTTACGTGAAATTTTTGGGAGAAACAACGTGCCAACAAGACGCACTATTTATCGTGTAGTGAATGATTTCGAAGAAAGAGGGACTGTAGCTGATAGGCCCAAGCATGGACCACAACGTACTGCAAGATCGGCTGAAAACATTACTGCTGCTCAAGAAAGTGTTCAAAACAATCCATCAACCTCAATTCGACGCCGTGCTCAGGAGCTTGGTCTTCAAAGAACAACTTTGGCCACAATTTTGCACAAGGATTTGCATTTGTTTCCATTTAAGATTCAGTTGACACAAGAGCTTCTTCCAGAAGACCATTTACGCCGCCGTACATATGCCAATAGGATGTTACAACTCGCCCATGACAACCCCGATTTTCACGAAAAAATCATAATGAGTGACGAGGCACATTTTCATTTGAATGGATATGTGAATAAACAGAATAGTCGGTTCTGGGCAATGGAAAACCCTCAAATTATTCATCAGTCACCTTTGCATCCATTAAAAGTGACAGTCTGGTGTGCAATTTGTTCAGGAGGAATCATTGGACCTTACTTCTTTGAAACTGAAAACGCCGTAATGGTAACTGTCAATGAGGAGCGATATCGTGATATGATTGAAAAATTTTTAACGCCACAACTGCATGCTTTGGGCTTGATTAACATGTGGTATCAACAAGACGGTGCCACATCGCATACAGCCAGGATTACAATGGAATTACTGCGAGACCTCTTTCCACAACAAGTTATTTCAAGAAATGGTGATGTTGATTGGCCTCCACGGTCGCCTGATTTGACTGCTCCGGACTTCTTTTTGTGGGGATATCTGAAAAGCAAGGTTTATGCAAACAAACCAGAAACGCTGGAGCAACTCAAACAAAATATTCGTGATGAAATTAATGAAATACCGCGTGAAATGTGTGAGAATGTAATGAAAAATGTGCTCAAAAGGGCTCGCATTTGTGAGGCTACCAGAGGCGGACATTTATCTGATATTGTATTCCATACATAATTGCCGACATTAAATAAAACATTTATCAATATAAGATCCATTCTCTTTCATTTAATCAAAAATTATAAACAAACAAAGTAGTATACCTTCCCGGCGGACACCCTGTACTTTTATAGATTTCATAATCTTTGACATTATCGTGAATTAATAAATCTTGAAAAAAGTGGATATACTTTAACAAAATTTTCTCTAATTGAAAAAACAATGATCATTCTCATTACGTAATTTTAGGGCGAATTTTAGAAAGCCATAATAAAAAAAGTCTGGTGACCCATTGAACAAAACTATTAGACAATCGACTTTTTCGTGTGGGATACCGTTAAAAAAAAGACACATTTACGGTTTAGTTCCAGTTGATAACTGCATAACAAAAATAGAAAGAAAAACTATTAATACCTACCTACTATAAAAAAAATTGAAAATTTATCATACTTATGTATGGGAATCCTGGAGCCGTTCGGCTTGTCATGTCTGTTTCAATACTAAAGACACTAGCATTTACACTAGCACTAGGCACAATTAATTATCAATTAATGAAAAAAAATTACACTACGGAACAAGAACGAACAAATCTAACAATAAAAAGCGTACGAAGTCGGTTCATATCAAAAACGTACGTTTGAGATTAATCTAATTTTTACAATAACAAAAAGAGGTGGAAAAATATTAAAAATGTCTTTTGTAGGTGGAACTCGGGTTATCCAAATAAAGGGCTCAATATAGATGAAGGAATTGGGGCAAAGGAAGCGTGGATTTGGAAAAGTCCAGGTCCAAGGCAAAATTCATTTGTACGATTTGCTTTCAAAATAAAGGCAATTGGCCTTATCCTAGAATTCTAACTGAGACAGTTTTCCAATAACTGAACCTCTTTTACGATCTTTTGATCAATCGCTTATACCTGAACCAATATGTAACTCCTCTAAAAATAACAGTTCCAGAGAGTTATAAGGTTGTACCCCAATCCCATATTGAATAAATTCATCAGAGTTAAGAGGTTTGTTTGTTTTTTTATTCAATAATAGAGTACACGTAAAGTCCAGTATTGGACACATTAAAAAGTGTCGCCTCTAAAATTATGCCGCTCCAGGCAGCTGCCTGTGTTGCTGTTGTCTGAGGCCGGCCCTGATAATATTGGAAAATTTAACTTTTCTTTCGAAAATTCTGAAAAATTATAAATTAATAATTAATAGTGTTACTTTTTGTCGTTTATTACTATTCCGGCTGCGTACGGAGCAGTGTGTTCAAAACTGTCGGAAATGCTAAAAGTATACCTACGTTTTGTATTACGGTTCGGTAAGCACAAATAAACGTGGAAACGGTGGAGCGGTAATTATGAGTCGGCTCCGTACGTATTTAAGAGTTAATCATAATCTTAGGACTTGAATAGAGTGACTTTCAATGATTTTAAACGAAATATTTGTCTACTTTTTTTTTGTAGATAAATTAGTTGAAGAGAAAAAGCAACTCCATGCAGAGAATAAAATTGATGAACAACACGAAACCAAGCATGTAAGTTAATTAAGGAAAAAAACTCTCAATATCATACCTATTATCTGTGGGTCTGCACAAATTAATTGTCTTCTACAATTTAAATTAATGCCAATTAATAGAAAGTAACTGCTGATTGTTGTTTATTATGTCGATGAAACAAATCGCTTTCCATTTTTAATAATTAAAGATCAATTCGATTCCAATAGGATTGGATGAAACAAAACGATAAATCAAAGAAGCTGAAACGATTCCAACGTAAACCAAGAAAATTAGAACCAATTTTCTATCCATCCAAGAATATTCATCCGAAACGGAAACAACGTAAACTCACCACCTTACTGGACGATGATAATAGTAAGGAGAATGGTATTGAGTTGGTTGCAATTATGGCTAAACAAAAGGAAAAATATCCATTGAAAATCCATTTAGAAACGACCGACATTACGAATGATAAGAAAATTTGGTAAATATCGAAACATTTTAAACAAAAAAAAACACGTATTTTTATTAGTTTTCCATCCAGTAATGCATCGAATAGATATCAGTCGGCATATTTGAAAGAACTCACGCAACAAGTATTAAACAAACAACAAAAACTAAAGGTCAGTAAACGATACGCGTGTATGTTACCATATCGTGTGGGCTACTTTTCTGAATCTTTTCCGAGAAAAGTCGCGTCTATGTCGCCCACACATACACACATACGAAATTTCAGAGCATCTCAAACCGAATTATTCATTTACCTTCACCTAATCTATGATCTTTTTTTTTGTTTAAATTTATCAAACCAGAGATTGTAGTGACTTCTTTATAATTATTTCATAAATCACCTGTTTAATTATTGCGTTTCAACACCCGCACTTATTATGTGTATTTGACGAATTATTAGTCCATCGTGTTTCGGTTGCATTGACTTTGTTCAAATATCCTCAGGAAATGAAAGCTGAAGAAGATGAGGTTTCACATCGTCACTTCGATACGTGGAACACGTTTTGGGGTAGACCTGGACATGGTGCACCAAGATCCGGATTAAAGAAACATTGTTTGAGACGTCTACTTTATCCACAAATCGTTCCAATTACTGTGAGTTGAATTGATCGATTATTATAGAATTTAATTAGAACTGATATTATCGTCGATCTTTGTAATTTCGTTATTTATTGAAAATAAATCATTTAATCCCAAATTGTTTGATTACACAACCAAAAGTGTCCATTCCTCGTGTAATCTAGTGCTGGAGAAAGAAGTCGTAATTTTTTGAAAGTATTTAAGTCTCATTAATATTTTATGAATATGATATTTCGCGAAGAAATTCTAAAATCTTCATCTTTATAGTATTATAATAAAGTTGAATAATATAATTTGTGTGTCACCGTTTGTAAGAGAAACTAAAACTTTCGACCTTAACGAGAATACGAATTTTCTTATTCGTTTTAAAAATTTACTATTTATTAAACAGAAAATAACAAAAGCCTAATTTTTTTACCTCAATACTTAACAATACTTCAATAGAACTGTAGAATAGTAACGTAATTTTGATTAGTTTCAACAAATGTTTCCTTAAAGGGTGGAATTACGCAGCATGAGTTGAACATGAGGTTAAAGTTTAAACGCCAGTATTTCCTGTCAGTTTAAAATGCTATAGAATTTTTCTGAATCACTAGCTTTAATCAACGACCAAAATTATTGACAAATCTTGTCTCTAATAAAACTGATTAATGGTTACGATCGATTTTATCTGCCGCTAATCGATTAAATCTCAATCTATACGTTTATCATCAATTTGTGGTTGACAAAAATCAAGATACTGGTTGAGATAAAGATCTTGTTTTTTTTTACAAATAAAGACAGTACCTGCATTTATCATTTCATGAGATTTTCGTTGGGAATGGCTAAATTAAAATGAGAATAATTTCTTAAATATTCTATTGTGTTGCTTGAAGAGATTTCCACTTTCATTTTTATACAGCGACAAGATGAATTTGTTAACGGAAGACATAAATTAATAATCAGCGAACGCAATAAAAAGTGTGTTGCTTCTGTTAGTGTCTAGACATTATCTGCTTATCTATTTTAGCAATTTCGTGCTAAATTCTAGTAATTTGTCGATAAGACACAGGGATGACTTGGAATTTTGCAAAATAGCGATAGACAATCTCATTTATTCGAGAACTCTCAATTAAATCTACTTCTAGCCCCTCATTAAATCCTAACGATAACCACAATTCTGTGTTTCCGAACGCTTCAATCGTTTTGTGCAAGCTAATACCACTTTTATTATAACTTGGAATACTCAAAGAAGTCAATTTATTTCCTTTAGTCGGTGTTATTAAGCGAGCTACATATGCCTTTTGATTTGCAAAAGATCCAAAAGACACGAGTCGAAATTTAGCGTGTCAACAACGTATCATAGCACATTAAAAGTGATAACTTGTGATCCGCTGTTGACACGCTAAATATAATAGATCTATTATATTTAGCGTGTCAACAGCGTTTCAAAAATGCAATTTTTTCCATTTTACAACTTGTGATGCGCTATTGATATCTAAAATTTGACAACTTTGAAATATTATTGATACTCTACCTATTATAAAAAAATTGGATATCAATAGCGTGTCAAAGGTATTATTTCATATAAAATCTCGACTATAATAATCGATTTTGTCTTATTATCATTTATTTATCAAAATGAAACAAGTAACTTATGTCAAATATATGGGGGACGACTTCAGACGACCTTTTACCACTTTTACAGCCGCTGTTCAAGACAAACTATAAAGAATTCTATCAATTCTTGGCTTGGCAGTATTTTTATCTAGATCACAGAGGAAGCTCTGAACTGAATTATTGTGAGTCACCAACTAAACACATGTAACTAAACTCTAGAGTTCCATCCTTATCCCAAAATAAGCTATGGCAAAAAATGATCCGGTATATAAAAGTTGTAAAGTTTGAAATGTTGTTCATTTTAATCAGCTTAAATAGAGTCGGTACGGCACAGCAAACAAACTGCTCTGCAATGGAGAAATCATCACCACATTTTGCGTAAAAAAAAAATCATATTCAAAATTGGGCTTTAGGATTCTATGGAATAGAGCTTCGGTTTAGCGTCTGATGAATAAAGCTGTCTAATGACAAATTCTTCGAATATTATATCAATAGACAATTAACGTAACAACCAACATATTAATCAATAAATTTTAATCATTTGATCATCACCAAATTTTGCATACTTCCACATGATTAGGTAAGCTTTATGATTTATCGATGTATTACTGGAATTTAGCCCAAATGGTTACACCTGCAAAGCAAACTTAAAAAGAAATTTTGTCAACAGTGAAAATCTATCACTTTCATTAATGAAAATTGTCAAAAGTGAAATTATTATTTAAACTTTGCTCATTATTAATTTATTTAAACAAAATATTCAAGTATTCAAGTAAACAAAGATGAAACAAAGAGACAGGTGGGTGTGCCCATAAGGGGGTCAACCATTAACAACATACAAACATCATACCCCAATAATACAAGCACTGAGCTTCAGTCTTGGTGAAATCCACACCACATAATAACTTATAGTGGAATCTTCAGTTGCTGTTAGCAGTCAGTGTTTGTGGGTGCTTCAGACGTGTTGGTAATCATTCGATTTGGATCACACCATGCTTTGGGTAATTATTAATTGTTTCTCATTTTTTCGGTTAATTAATTATAATTTATTGTGTGTGTTCTCACGTGTGTCAATTAATTAACCTGCTAATTTTTTCTGATCATTTATCACAATCGGCCATCATTACAAAAATTACATAGTAAAAAATTCGTAATTGTAGTCAATGAGGTTTTTGAAGGGAAAGCATATTCAGATAATTATCACAATAGAATTTCTTTCTTAATCGTTATTTTTTATTTCTCACGGATCGAAACACACGACTCTAGTGAATTGTTCAAAAACTATCCGTTTCTATTACCGATTCTATTCTCTTAATTTTTAATTCGATATACCTACACACAGGTGCTAAACACCCAGTATTGTGTTTCAAAGTCAGTTGCAACCATTTAATTAGAACTAAATTATGTTTGAGTTACATTGTAGTCGAAGAACAATTGCATATTTGTCTTTCTAATTTGAATTTCTATGTGAAGTTATCAAAAGATATCGCTTAGATTGAAGACGATTTAACATAGAGATCGACCTACAAATCGAGATTTTTATTTCGTGATATTTATTTTAAATATTCTCAAAACAAAAATTTCCTCTATTTCAATATTTTCAGGAATGTTATTATTTTATTATTAACCTCGAAACTAGACACGAAGGCATTGACATTTAAGCAGACGCATTATTATTGTTTGTTAAATAAATACAATTTTGTAAATCTTGTGGGAACGCTGCGGGCAATTCAAAAAAAAAAATCGTCGTCCACCTTTATTTACACAATATAATTTCGGATTGTTTGCAATTTCTACCGAAAAGAAAGCGAAAATCATTAAGTTAAAGTGTTGCATCGTTTACATATCAAAAGATTATTGAAGATGACTCAATACGAAAATGCATTATGTGACTGAAAAGTGAAATTCGTTGGAATTGAGGAAAAGTTTTCACTTGAAATGGAAATACATTGTTCTAATTAACCAAATCAATCACGTGGAACGCTACAAACGGAAAATAATAGTTTACTCTTTTCTATTATTAAGCTAAAAAGGAACTAATTAAGTTACAGTAGCCACCGTGTTTTATCTAGATCTAGATGTCATTTCTTGATAAATAAACAATAGATATTCGCATGCCTTCAATAATAGAAATGTCTTAATTAATTTATGTGAATATTGAAAATCTTGAAAAAATTTTTCTAAAGGTTTCGAAATTAAAAGTTTTTTGCTTTTACTCGTGATTATGAAGAGATACCGTTTAGCACTTCTTGGGGTTACAGGTTATCGCAACTCTGTGGAAAACTCTCGTCAGTAATGGCAAACAGTAAGAAACCTTGCCGAATGCAGATCCATCTCAGACTTGGGAGAAAGTGGTTGTATTTGAATAAAGAGTGAATCTTTTTCAGTTTTCTCCACATTTATCGTTTTAAGGTCAATATCCAACTAATATAAGTAAATGTATAATAGATTCATTCTCGAATAGGAGGTCAAAACGTGTTTAATATTATCAACAATAGATTTGCAATTTTTTAATTAGTTGCACTAGTAACACACAAACACTACTTTCCATAATTGTAAGGTCTATAACATAATAATTATAAAGTATTTTTATGAATTAGTGATTTGACGAGATCGACTAATTACTGGAACGAGAAAGTCAAGCTATAAAAGTCGAAGAGAATCCAGCATCTGCATAATAGACAAGTTCTTTGAAAAGTTAATGAATCGTAATATACATATAGAAAGTCTATTATTCTGCGACGAAACAATTTTCTATTTCGTCCAATCAATAGGGTTTTAAAATGATACTTTTTACATTTCACGCGGCTTTACCTGTCGGGAAAAATATAGAGAAAAATCCTGCCCTTCAATTGATAGATATGGAGGACAATAACGATCGGATCAAACTGGGACTGTATAGCACTTGCATATTTATATTTCCCTGTGTTTTTACAACTTTGATCAAGAACACCAAACAAGATCATTTATCGTAGTCATTATATTGTTACCGCTCTATTAAACACTGACTAACTGAGGTTATTTGATTTGCAACAAAAACTAATTTGTTAATTCTTTTAATGACCGCTTCAGAAGAAAAGAAGCTGGGCACCGCTCCAGTGTGATTTATTGTTTATTTGCCTCTAAAAACGATGCAAAATGTTGGGCAAATGCAGTTCTTCGCTTTTGTACTGAAGACTAATGGTTAGAAGAAGTTCTTTTATTTGTCCAACTTCCAAGGAAATTTTCTCGCTTAACAAAGATTTAACTAGAAGAGCTGATTTCGGTTGCTGCGTTTTTCTAGCATTTCAAATTTCTGCTACTGTTACATAATTGTTTCATCTTTGAATGAACGGAAATACGGAAGAATAATTTCGGTCGTTTTTCAGACAGTCGACGTAGTTGCTGGAAAAGGTGTTCTTTTTTGATAGTAGCGGTAAGCTACTACTACGTTTTTTCCGACATCTTACTCTATTCGAGAAACTAATTCTCATTTGTTTGTTGTGAAATAAGCTGTGGTCGGTTTACAAAGCAAAGCCCCTTTTCTAGTTCACTGTCAGTTCTATTGTTGTCCATAATTAATCAATAAATTTCCATAATAGAAATTACAAGTTCATTACCATTTAATTACCATTAAGAATCTTATATAAATCTTGATATGATAATGAATATCTTTCATAGAAATTCCAGTATAAGAGAAATTAATTGTTTACGATAGTCAGTTGAGGAAAGTCTATCATATTAATATAAATTTATCATTAAATTAATTTGCAACACAAAAATTTTGTTAACAATAAAATTATGAGTCAGTAAAGAAAGTTCTCATAGACTTGATGATGTTATTTTAAGAAACTTACATGACATCACATACGAGAACAATATAATCCTCCTATTTTTTTGTTGTTTTTCAATTATAAATTGTAGGTTTCTTTAAAGTTAACAATATGAAATAACAGTAATAATAAAAATAATTTAATAAAGTGTGTAATAACTATTTTGCAATACCCATAAGAAATTTTTCTAGTTATTGTCTGATCTTTATCTTTTATGGATTTGTAATGAAATGGTCAGAAATCTATGTTATTGAGAAAAATACGTGCTACAATAAAGATGAATTTTCACTTTCTCTAAATCATAAAATTACAATGCCCAATTCATGTAGTTTTATAATGTAAATTTCCCAATATAATAGTAGAAAAGTGGATTGATTATTATTCAAGAAAAAAATCTATAATAAATGGTATTATTTAACAACAAAACGAAACAGAATTTCAAAATAAATGTTCCAGCTGGAGGAAATCCATGATTTTTCCGGTATAATTCTAGAAAGCATAACACTAATCAAAATAAAACACCTAACAATGCTTTTATAATTTCGTATTAGATAATAGCAATGTTGTAGGACTCTTCTTTATAGTAAAATAAAATAAAATAATATAAAACTGGGTCAAAATCGTGGGAAAACAACTCTTCTGGGGCAATTCAAAGAATTCTAAGTATTTACGAGAGAGAACAATAGACTCGAAATAGTTCTAGTCATTGATTTCCCATTAGTATTAATCTAAATGCATTGTATTTGCTTATGTATTCTATCAAAGAGGGAGAATAAAGAAAGTATCATTACTAAATTTATGCTGAAAACATGAATTTCAAGTAGTCGCCTATTCTACTGATTGGCTTGATTGAATCGTAAGCATTTTAATTCTATCCATTGTAATTCATCAAGTAGATATAGTATGATAGCCATATATGCCGAGAAAGTTTTTCTTATAATAACATGGTTATTTGAATAAATTAATCACTTATGCCAAATCAAATCAAATAATTTGTAGTTGTAACCAAACAGAAAGTGTTCAAAATACTACAACAAAAGGTCTAACGATTCTGACAAGACTGTTCACAATTTTATTAAGCTGGAACCCCATCTAAAATTTTGTTGACAACTTTAGGCTCTGATGGCTTTTGGCTGGAGCCAATTCAGAAGATTATCGAACCCATTGGTGCTTTAAACGAATTAAAAACAGTCCCAACTGCTCATGAGTAACTCAGTGTTTTTGCAGTTTGTAACCGACAAGTCTGGAGAAAATTTTTAACATCTAGCCGTGTACACGTGCTATTTATTTATTCCTAAACCAACCAGTCAGTTAAAACTTATTTTTTGTTAGATACTTCAAACTTTCCAACTTCAAAAATAATGTTTCTCATATAAACTTTCATCTCCTAATTAACTCCCTTAGGAGGCAATATTTTTCTGGGAAGGTATTTACAAATTATTACTTGCAGAATTACTTTTAATTGAACTAAATAAACGCACAAAAACGCACAAAAGTAAAAACGATTCAACTAGGCGCCGTGGAGAAATATTCAGGATCGTTAACGATTTTAACATTCAAAATAAAATAAATTATCGAAACAATTAAAATAAAGTTTTGTTATTCTACAAATCGGGCATTTACCGAATACTCACCGTTGTTCTTTCCTATCTTTCTAATCTTCTACATCGATAGTTCAGTTACACATAATTTATCCTGCATTATTACCTTCCTATGCAATTGCTTTTCTTCCTCTTATTCTACTCTATTCTGGTATGCAATTTAATGCTTTCTTGATTATCGTTCTTCCAATAATCTTTAGGCGTTTACGCCTCTCTTCTGGCACATTTTACATCTTCAAAGAGATTAGGAAGTGCTGTTTTTTTGATTGTAAGGAACGATTAATTTGATTCAAAAATTAACGGATGTAATGACGAAATAAATTCATGAAATATCTGAATGTTAAGATTTTTTTAAAGATAATATCGCAGAAAAAATATTTATCTGAATTTTATCAGTGTAATTTCAAAGAATAAAATTATTCAGACTTTTCAACATGCTAACCAATAAAAGTTAGTTAGGACTAATAAACGGTAGATTTCTACTGTCAGACTAGTGAAACAATTAATTTCCATTCCAGTTAGGTAATACATCAAAACTTGTACATGGGCAATGAGATGATATATCGATGCATCATTTACAAAAATAAACAATCATTGCATCAAAAATTACATAAAACAGTTCTAGTTCTACACGTTTAAATTTAGAAACTTTTATATCGAACCTTCAGGCATTTTTATTCAACATAACATATGAACATTAGCGCGATAATTACCGGAATTGTTAAAGAAACTCAACAAAATCCACTATTTTCTGGAAATTGTGTAATGATATTAATAAATTTTTGGAAAAAATCTTCCAAGATTTATGATGTAGCTGTAGTTAATATTCGAGAAATTTTTATCGCTTTCACTTAAAATCGAAATCTGTTCTGCTGACAAAAAAATTATACGCGAAGTTGAGACAACAGACAACACCCCGAAATAGCTTTGAACGATAAAATGCAAACTTTCTTTTTATCCATCTACAAATTAAAAAAACAAAACGTATAGATTTTTGGTAATAATTGAGTGATTAATTTGAACATCAACACAATCCACACCCACCAGGATCGTTAGTTTTTGAAAAATCGTCTCGTAAATCGTTAAAATAATGGATTTTGGTGTTTCATTTTCTCAAATATCAGTTACGAAATAACAATTAACTGAAACGTTAGACAGACGAATCGATTCAAGCTTGTGTGATAATTCCCAATATTATTTAATCGATTTCTTAACAGTTGTCATAAATATTTCTACAAGTAGAAATTAATTGAAACTATATTTTTGAAGCTTCTAGAAAGTTTGGTAATTGATCTGAGAAATATGACCTATAAATTTTGGATTGACAATCAATTTCTTCGGGTATTTATCGAAATAATTGCAAATTTTCCAAACAACTTTCTCATATACTTTTAACACACTCCTTGGTATTTACTTTAAATTAAATACATCACGAATTCGGTTGTAAATATTAATAAGAAATCATATCTGTGAAATTTATCTTTTACAGGTATACATTTTCATGCTAACATTGACAATAGTCAATGCAAAAGATGATGAAATTAACGAAATATCACCACCGCTTAATTTAGACGCAAATCTACGTCGAGCATTATTAAGAGCTCTAACTGAATTAGAAAATGAAGAGAAACAGAACGATAAGATCCAACATAATTTTCAAGATGATAAAATAATAGAGAAAGCTTCAGCTTCAGCACTATCGCTTTACGCATCGACTGGTACAAGTTCGACAACAGAAACCGATCAAACAACAACAACTGAAAAGACAACACAGAAGCCTCTTGTAATAATCCAAAGAAGTAATAGTGTTCAACACAAACCGATTACGACTATTGAAAATTATAATATCGATCCGGTAAATGAAGCTGAACAAATCCTGACGAGTGCCAGTAGTAGTTTTGCAGCATCCAATCGATTTTATAGTAAAAAGAACGGTGACAGTATCAATACGATTCGTAATGAAATTAGACCGAAAATTGAAACGACAACAGTCAGTCCAACAACAACAACGACTGAAGAGAATCAAGCTAAAGTTGAAGATGTTCAATTCTTTTCAGCACCGCTAGTTGCAGCATTCACCGTTCACCAGGACGAACGTGGTTTACCGAAAAGTGTTGAACCGATCTATCGAACAATTCAGAAACCGTTGAAAGAGACGAAATTCCAAACAAATCAGTTTCTATTGCGACAACAGGAGGACTTGAAGGCACAACTAGTTTTGCAACAAAAACAGAAAGCGTTAGAGGAGGAGATATTACGTTTAAAACAACAACAAGAACAACAGAATTATTTGATACGACAACAACAATTATATCATGAACAACAATTGCGTTTACAACAACAGAAGTTAGAAGAACAGTTTCGTTTGCAGAAGAATCAACAAGCACAAACGCATCATCATCAGAACCAATTCAATAGTAACGAATCGCGAATTCGAAACAATGGTTTAGTGACGTTTCAGAAGAGCGTCAGTTTGAATAACGGTTTACCAATAAACGCCCAACAATTACCATTAAAAAATCCGGTGAATTTCCTATCATCACCACCACCATTTCGTCCACACCACAACTTTTTAACAACCGAACAACAATTACCATCAACGAATAATGCAAATTTCAATGATTTACAACAGTTACAACAATTACCATCAACGAATAATGCAAATTTTAATGGTTTACAGCAGAATTCGTTTAAGCACAATCGAGTATTTCGTCAAGAAACAGATACGGGGAATTTCTTCAATAATGGATTTATTAACCAATTCCAACAACATCAACAACAAGGTACGCGATTTTTCCGACAACCAGTCGCTTACAATCAAATTCAACCGCCTGTAGTTAATCATCAGTTGAATAATCTGCTTTATAATTCTGGTATTTATCATGGCAAACAACAAGAGGATCTAAATATTGTTTCAAAAGTGTTATCGTTGAATCATTTGGGCGGTAATTATAGGTTCGGTAGTAGTTCGAATATTGACGAGCAACGGGTACCGTTCATTAGGAATGTTTGATAATTTTACCAATTTATAAAGTTATTTATTTTGTAAAAATCAAGTCTTTGAAGTACCTGTTGTATGTTGAAAATCTAAAGCAAAAGAGGTACAATATAAAAATAAATTATTGTAAATAGATTAAAAAAGAAAAAAAACTAAAGGACTGATAACAAGGAATATACAGCTTCAGTTTTTTTTTATGTAACAACATTTCTAGTTTATATTTTTCGTTCTAAAACATAAGCGAGTCTAGATTTAAGCTCATCTTAACTTTAAGTACAAATCAAACTGAAGCTTCCAATTCTCCTTCTGAAATCCTGATTTCCATGGCTTGTCTTCCTAAGAAGTAAATCATTGGACATTGCATAAAAACTTTAGGAAATCAAGTAATTTGCGTCTTCATTAGATATTTACCCTTTTTACAATTGATTTGTACTTTTTGGACTCTACTGATATTATTTAAAAAAATGTTGCTTTTTATTGTGAAATAGAAAAAATTATTGTCCTTAGGCTGTTGATTAAGCTAATCTAGATCCTTATTAATTATTATTTAATCATCCATTGAGCATGCAAATTGTTACTCCCTCATATACCTCCTGTATTTTTATTACGAATGACTTTACTTTGAGTGGAATCTATTGAATTTACAAACTTTAAGAGCTTTGATTGCGCCAAAGGACTATGTAGATCATATGGAGAAAAACTGGCTATATAACTATTTTAGCACCTAGAGATTGCCAAAATTGAGCTTATGTTTTGGAATGACCACAAATTACTACATATTTGTACAATAATATGGAATTATAAAATTTTTTACTACTAATAAATGACATATTTTGTTATATTTCTTTTTTTATGCATGTTAATTAGTACCTTTTTTTTTCGTAATCAGATTACGGAGAACAAACATATTTCCTAGGAACTGCCCGTATCCATATATTATGTAACGATAAACTAAAGCCAGGTACAACCTTATTAACATCAATCAACCGTCCATCTGTTGATTCGAACGTATAATTTTGAATTAATCCCGTAATTATTAAAAACATATTTTGACGAGCAAAAGTTTCACCGGCACACAATCTTCGGCCTTTAAAAAATTTGAAAAATAATCCATTAATTATCAATTATAAGCGAATCGGTTTATAGAATTTACCACCTCCAAGACCGATGGTTAAGTCGCGTTTTAATAAATTTCCATAATTATCGAGAAATCGTTCCGTTTGAAATACTTCCGGATTCGTCCAAATCGTTTCATCTCTATGTGCCGTCCAGATGCAAGGCATCATTACATATTCGAAAAAAAAGATGTATTTTTTTTGTAATTTATCTGGTACAATTTTAATCACTTTTGGTACGAAATAGCCACCTAAAATAGTGGCCTCTACACAACGCCTAGGTACACTGAACGGATTAAAAGGAAGTATTCAAATCGCTTCGCGTACTGTTGCTTCCGTATATGGCATTCTTTAATCAAAATATTAATCACCAGTATTTCGTTGTTTCAAATCAAAACTTACAATTTTCGATCATCCAGATTTGGAAATCGTGTGTTACATACCAACAACTTTATCGATTTCATCTTTAATTTTACGTTGAACGTGAGGATTGTTGATTATGTAGGCTAAACAGAATTGTAAGTGTGACCTATTCCAACAGCTGCTGGAAATATATAATCTAACAACGTTAGAAAGAGTTGATTATCTACAAAAAAAAAACGGTTAAGAATCTATGTATCTGTTGGGTGTATTAATCGATTTTACAATCCGAATTTTCGTTTTCGTTCAACTTTAAGCCTATAAACATATCGGTGAATTCACGCATATAATCCTCAGAGAACATAGTCAAATGATCGTTAATTATTTCCTAAGTTAATCAATTGTTAATACACGCAGAAAAAAATATGGTAGATACTATCATCTGAGTATGGTAAAAAATTTTGATAGTAGCGAATACCATTTGCATTTTTAAATGCACAATATGAATAGTAATATTCACTACCTGTGTGATAATTTTTACCATCTAAAAAAACTACTATACAAGTATCGTTGGTGCTACCATAAAATTTTCTGAGTGTAGTGGATTTTTTATGTTCAAATAAATACCTCAATGAAGTCTAAAAAGTAATCGTTAGATTCAAAAGTGGTGGTATAGCTGAAAAAACCAGGTGCTATATGCCTCAATCATGGAGTTATACTAATCGCACATGCAGTAGTACATTTTCTCGAAGGTCTTTGTTTTAAGAACTTCCAGCAGCTCTTTTTTATTATAACTTTCTTCAAAATATAAATCGTTTTTAAGTAAGAACTCTTGTAGTTCTGTCTTTGTGCTAGAACTATTTGGAATTTTTATCATTTGCCTCGAATGATAAGCAGCATTATCTAACACAATTACACTATTTGGAGGTAGTGCAGGCAGTAACTGATGTTCAAACCATCTTTCAAATAAACTTGCCGTCATGTCTTCATGATAATCCAGCATAGATGACGCAATGCTTTTACCAGAAAGAAGATACTGACCGACCCAACCATTTTCTGACCCAGCATGTAGAATAATTATTCTCTTGCCTTTTCCAACAGGAACATTCAAGGAACATTTCCTAGAATTATCAGACCAACGATTGTCCTTTGTTTTATGTGTATCGTACCAAGTTTCATCAACAAAACAAATAAATCGATTTTCAGCACGATACTTCTGCATGGATCTTAAATAACGTCCTCTCCATTCCACAATTCTCTTCGACTCTAATATCACTTGTCGATTATTTAATTTTTTGAAACGAAACCCATTAGACCTTAAAATACCATACAACCAACTTGCTGAACAGTTTTTCCCCATTGATGCAAGCATTTTGCGTAAACTATCTAGCGTGGGTACATCATTGCTTTTATACATATTATATACAATCTCTCGTACCTCTTCAATACCAATAGACTGTGATAATTTGTTTACGCCTTTATCACATCTAATTTTTCGTTCAAAAGTTTGATTACTTTCGCCTAAATTAATGATACGCCGGATTGTTGTTGAGGGTACCTCTGTTAATTCAGCGGTTTTTCTGATAGCACCGAACTTATCTTCGTTAAATTCCAGTTTTCTTAAATTTTGATACACTTTAAAGACGATCATCTTTGCATCCTCTGACAAAAAATTTCTTGAACAACCAGGTTCGTTGTTCTCATTAACATCACCATCACTATGAAGCATTTTTATTTAGAAACTGTATTTAACAGATTGAACAGTAGTCTAAGCTTGCACAGAAGCGACTGATTATAGACACATTTAATTTTCGACACTACCCTTTCCCCAAAAATTCTATTACAAACGTACTTACAGAATTCCGTCAAAAATACTAGAAAGTTATAATCTCCTTGTTTTCCAGAAAACTTGAGACTTATTTAGAGGGAGGCCTACAGAGGCATTAGAAAGTTAGCTTTGAATTCATTTTATTAATATCTATTATAGAATTAATTTTATTATCGGTATTGATTAATGAATTAATTAATTGATTTTATTTACAGATTTTCCCGTTAATTCATTTTGCAAAAATATATTTACAGTTACCAATCTTTCTACTAAGAGATTTCAAATATTTGAGTACGGTCCCTTATTCTACTTGCAACTACCTGCCTATCATAAATATAAATATCTGTCCCTTTGCGGTCAACGGTAGTAAGTACTTGCCTGAGGCGAGCCAAATATCTATGAAAATACTATACCTATCACTGTTTCTTTGAAATTTCAAAGCAATTTGTGCTAGTTGTCTCAATTTGCAGTCATCAAATCGACACGATACCAATAGTGAAAGAATCGAATTCATTAACGACCCATACAATAGATCCGGCATTAGAAATTCACCTTTTCGTCTACATATATCGTACAGAATATCAATCAATTCTAATAGGATTCATTCAGTGTAAATTAAGACATCTTTCCAGAATCTGTCGTTTGTGAAGTTTGATTTAAGAAACTAATCAAAACTTTAATTTCATCAGTAACAAAATGTTCAACAATCTCCGGCCGTCGACCAAATCCGAAATCCCGTAAGTGTCTCAAAGAGAACCGACGGTGTTCACGACACACCGGTCCATCGGTGAAAAAATATACCCTTCATTTGTCCTAAACCACGTCCTTTAATTATATTGTATCATTTCATCCAATAAATTCATCTCTTGTTAATAATTCTCTACATAGTTCATAAGAGAATGTTACTATTGTTACAAGCCCAAAATATTTGTTTTGTACTTTTCACGTAGTTTTTCAGTAGCTAGATGAGTTTGACTGCAGTGTTCCTTCAATAAAAACCAATAGCTGCCCTAAACTGGTAGTCTGATTGGTCCTTAAAATTGCAATTGTCATCGTAAATTAGGTAATAAATTCAGAATACCTGGTGGAAAATTTTCAGGTGTCATATGTCTAAGTTGCACCTCTACGTATTTTATTTTTAAGCAATTTCAGTGTAGACAGAACCGGATTTGATAAAAATCAGTGTCAAACAGGATTTTACAGAGAATAACAGTGTAATACTCCAAATTACCATCAAAATATATAAACAAATACGTAGGGTTTTATTCAAACAGGAGTGCCACAATATAATATTCATTTTGTTTCAGGTAAATATAAAAATTAGCAGGGCCGGTACAAGGCAGGTTCAGCGCGTTTGCTGGAACCCGTCCCCGCGTTTAGGGAGGCCCCGTACTCACACACAGTGAGGAGGAGGAGGAGGGTGTCCCAGAATCGCCATATTCCTACTACTTATGTTCATTTTAATAGACATAACAATGAATGTTTGTATGTATGTTTGTCCTTTATGCATTCGTAAACCATTCATCCGAATAAGATGAAACTTTGGTGAGGCGTTCTTCACATAGTCGGCAAGGTTTTTGAGATAGTGCCACCATTCTGCGTATGAGTGTGTATGATGGGCAAAATTAAATTGAAACAAATGCAATCGGTGTCATTTCGGTTACTAGGTAACAGAAAATAATAAGTATATAACATATGCAAATATTTGCGATCGTTTGTGATGAATGTTTTTTCCAAATGCTTGCAAACATTCGTGGCTGGTGTCCACACCAAATGCGCATAGTGCAACCACATGTTTGCAAACATTTTTGAAGGTTCCGATGTAGATGGGAATCTCACAAATGCATAAAGTGCGCAAAAGTAATAAAGCAATAAACAAAATTTTATGATAGTTCCAACAAAGGAACCGATACAGATGTGCAGAAAAATGTTTACTAAAGCACGTAGTTCTTAGTTAGAAAGCATATTTGGCAGCAACATATACACACATAATACTAACAGTTCTGAAATTTCCACCCTAAGTACTAGGTGCTTGTTCCAACATATTTTTGCAGCCTTTTTATGCTGAGCCAAAAGAAACCTGTCACCAGAGTATGGATAAGCACATTAATTAGAAGATTAATTAATATCAAAATAATGCCGTTGGGAGCAGTGGGATGTATGCAAAACAAAATGCTAGACACAATAAGTTTTATTTATAATCTTTACAAAATTTTTGAAATACAGCAGAGAAGACTAGCCAGTACTTGGTCCAATGGTTTTGACTAAAGCCCGAAATATGCGTCAGTGTCTACTAAAAGCCAACTCATTAAAAATAACTCGATTTTCTTGTATCGTAAGGTTTATAAGGAAACGATTTGGAACAATTTGAGCTACATAGCCAAAGAGAGCCTGATCACTAAGTTTTTTAAGTATTCGTTTATAAATTATATTTATTTAGCACAATACATCGGATCGGGCCAAGGGTGCTATGGCAGTTAAATTCGCCACTGAGTTGTAGACCCAAACTTACAGTGGGCCACTATTAGGACACCAGGGGTTAAATGTGTTGGTAACCCTTCTTTCACATTATACGGTTTTGCACTATAATGTGTAACATCGCTTGGTTTTTCTACTCTCAACTAAAACTATTTTTCGATGCAGCTTTATCGCTGTGCGGTCAAAAGCGTATAATGTGACACTTATATTATTTGGGATTGACTATACACTACATTATTTATTTTTCACTTCTATATAATTGTTTGTTTATATCTTGGATACGCGATATATAACAACCGTCATTTCAACCTAGGGCATAATAAGCGGGCGTAATAAGATATGGGGGCGTAATAAGACATGCAAGAAACAGACATAAAAGTAGGATCATTAAACAATCGGTACAAATTCATGAAAATATACCATTAGAACTGTTTCACTGGCAGTTTTCAAAGAATTTTTATTTCTCCAGTCTTCAAATTTTTGGAGCTCTCTTTCATAAACCGATCGTGAATTTTTGGGGAGTAACTCCTCCTCAGCTTTTAATGCACGTTCTAATACTGTTTTCGGAATTTCTTTTCCCATCATACATAAGGGTTTTTTTTTGTTATTAAAAAAATAAACAACTTCATCGTCTTAGATACAAAATAACGTACAAATTCAAAGTAGACTTCGTTTTTATGAATACGGATTTTTTGTCAAAAATTATTAATTGTAATTAATTTTCAAGTGAAAAATAAAATAATTTTCAAGTGAAAAATAAAACGTTGTATGAACCTCTGGCATAACTCGATGTTTATAAATCTCGGGCAACTTACAAATCCTCGGGCCGGAGGCCCTCGGAATTGTAAACTGTTGCCCTCGAATATAAACATCGTTATTATGCCCTTGATACATAAATAACTATTATTGGCGACAATGTTCAGAATGTTCAATAATTGGTTTTCTCAACACAATAATTCTCTTCCTTTAATTTTGAACGGATATCAGAGTTAAAAATAATAATAAGATTAAACAAAACATAAGAAAAATATAAACAAAAGCAAAAGTAGGTAATAAATAGCAAACTTTGAAATAACAAATTGTACATTTTAGCTGATAACATTTATTAATGGTACATGTTGATAAAAATAATTTGTGAACATGAATAAGGAAATGCGTTCTCATGGCCGCTTCAAGTAGAAAAACATCTCTCTGATTTGACAATAATCTATTATATATATAAAAATGGTGTAAAAAATGTATAGTAATTCATAAAATGAGAACGGCTGGGCCGATTTCTGTAAAATTTTTTGTCAGTTGTTCGTATTTTCGAGGAGAAGGTTTTTACGGAAGAAAATTTTTGAATATCCCTTCGGAAAAGTCGGAAAATTGGAAAAATCCTTAATGCCTTTCCAAATGAAAAAATAGAAAGTTCTTAGTGTAAATCATGGAAAATTGGAAAATCTCTCCGCAAAAGTCGGAAAATTGGAAAAATCGAAAGTTTTCATTCAAAATCCGAGTTGACTTAGACTTTGCGTAATCTGACAGGTGTCACTTTGGCATTGTAATCTATCTCTATCTATATATATCAAAATGGTGTAAAAAATGTATAGTATGGTCCGTCTACCGATTTAGTAGAACTGTGATTTGATTTATTACGGCTGTAAATCATAAATTCAAGTGTCTTCACAATGGTCCCTTTATATCTAGTAGTTGCTAATAAAAATATTGCAATTAGGTCATAAATTCCAAACGGAACCGACAAATCCAACATTTGCTTATGCTCTACAAAAGCAGGTAGAGAAATTCCCATTTTTAAACGATAAAATATGTACATTTTCAAATCAAATTCAACAACTGAATAACGACAACAAAGAAAAAAATAGATTATAAACATTTCTATTTTAATTAAGGGACATTGAAAAACAGTGAACGGACAAATACGACGAAATGTTTTAAATTTTCTAGGATGAAACGTTAATATTTAGTCTCTCGGTAAAAATCATAAATTTTCTGCACGATGAAAACAAATTGAACTGTCCAGCAAGAACAATCGGGGAGGTTGTAGAGTGGATAGAACAAAAAAATTGTTTTGCAAAATTGTTGGTAAAGCTGTAAGCCAGACGAATATACAATAACGTTTTTCCTATATTTTCTATTAGAATAGTTGTAAATGAAAATAAGTATTGTTAATACAAAGCCAACTTTCTAAATTGTCCAAGTTCTTCAACCCTGAGACTGAGACTGCCCCCATATCATTGCGTCCTTAATCCGATTGAAATGATATGGAGCCAGTTGAAGCATGCTGTCCGAAAATCTAATCGAACACCAGGCAAGTGTTGTGGACTTAATCAGAAATAAAGCTAACAAAATTAATGCTGAAAACTGGCGCAAGTGCATTGTCATGTGAAAAAATTGAAAATTCCTTCATGACTGGTGGGGCGGCACCAGAGTTTATAATCAGTGTCAATGATGAAATTGATACGGATGACGAAATTCTTTGGTTTCAGCAACAATTTTGCAAAACAATTTCACATTGTTTACCTGTCCAACCTATCCTTTTTCCTTGTTTTATCCACACCTGGCCAGAAATAACTCTACAACCTCCCGGATGGATCTTGCTGGACAGTTCAATTTGTATTCATAGAGCTAAAAGATTGTGCTTTTTAATTTATTTTATTTATTTATTTTTATTTATACACCGTCACCATAAACTGTTTGTGCAAGAAGTAATTGATGTTAAATTTTTAACATAATACAAACTGAACTGACTAATGTAGAGTATCGGAATTTTGTCAATTAACATTATTGGATATTGAAAAGTATCAATAATTGATCATTTTCGTCAACGCAAGACAAATTAAACAAATTAATGTGAAGTATAAAATTTTTATAGATCATTTTATTGTGAAAGAAACCTTCTCGATTGAAATTAAGAATATGTACCTTAATTAAAATAGAAATGTTTATAATCTATTTTTTTCATTGTTGTCGTTATTCAGTTGCTTGAGATTTGATTTAAAAATGGGAATTTCTCTACCTGCTTTTGTAGAGCATAAGCAAATGTTGGATTTGTGGGTTCCGTTTGGAATTTATGACCTAATTGTAATATTTTTATTTATTAGCAACTACTAGATATTGAGGGACCATTGTGAAGACACTTGAATCTATGATTTACAGCCGTAATAAATCACCCGGCCTCTCTACTAAATTCCTGGTTATACTATAATTCATAAAATGAGAACGGCTGGGCCGATTTCTGTAAAAGTTTTTGTCAGTTGTTCGTATTTTCGAGAAGAAGGTTTTGACGGCAGAAAATTTTGGAAAATCTCTCCGCAAAAGTCGGAAAATTGATTTTTTGTATGAAATTTTGTGTGCAATTATTCCTTAATGCCTTTCCAAATGAAAAAATAGAAAGTTCACAGCCAAAATCCGATAGATGGCGTTTTACGTTGACTTACACTTTGCGCAATCTGACAGGTGTCATTTTGGCATTGTAATTTTCTACAGTAAATGTGCTATTTTTCTTGCTGCGAGTTTTGTGTATTGTTAAACTGATTCCGGATAGTCGTAAATCACGTAAAATTGGGGCGAGGCAAAGTTCGCCGGGTCCGCTAGTTTATAATAAAATCAACTGAATTTGTAAACGTTATTTATTTGAAACGCACATATCTGAGATTTCTTTCCAACATTCAAATCGTTCCTGATCTGGATTAACACCAACAGTCAATTCCTTTCCAATATCAACAAAATGTAATTCATCTCGTGTGACAGGTTTCCAGTCAATATTAATCAGTTCATCTGGCTCTGGATTTGGATGACCAGAACGTGCAAAATTCGACCAAATCTTACAAAATCTACGTCTACTTAAATCTTCGATACTGCCAGGAATGATTTCGGGAGTTGCATGCATTTTAAACAAATAACCCAAATCATCACCATGCGCTGCTCCTGTAGGATTAATTAATTTAATATTATTATTGAGTTATGTCTCGAACAGTACGAAACATTGCAGCAATGTTGTCGGAATATTATTTGAGATAATATTGCTACAAGAGCGCAATATTGGTTGCCTAAAAACGTGTAGGCATGTAACCGACTTTACTACAATTTGGTAGTCCAGATAATATTCGAACAATATTGTTGCAATGTTTCGTATTGTTAGATGTTAGGTTGTTGATTTTTACCAGTGGTGGTGATTTTAAAAGCGCGTTTAAATATGTTTAGTTCACTCTCAATAGACATCCTATATAAATAGATTGGTTGTTTTGTAGTATGACTATGATGCTTGACGGTGTTTAATATATCGATAATGAAGTAAGAATCGCCTTCCAGCTAAAATAGTTTTCATAAGTATTATTTCAACATTTCATTTTTTAAGCTATTACCCTATAGTAGGCGTCTTTGTTGCTTTCAGACGGTTCCTCATTTTTATAGTAGAAAGTTTTCAGTTTTTCAGCGATTAATTTAGAAATTTTTGATCCATTTTCTACATTAAGAGTATACGGTATCAACATTTCTAGGTCTGAATGAGGTTTCCAAAGTCCTTTATCTCGAAAATCTGCTAGCATTCCTTCACCGTCATTATAACCAATCAATATCGGTACATGATTGTATTTGCCAGATTTAATAATTTCAAGAGGATCTTCTGTTATAAATGCATTTTCAGATTTGTGTTCAACGACAGGTCCGTAAGGACGCTTATGGCTGGCATTCTCAAACTGAAATAAACAAAATTAACAAAATTGTTTCAAGATTTTTAGTATTAGTACATCAGAGAGTTTCTTGGAGGCGTCAAATAATTCTTCAGCCGATATGCTACGAAAATGTTCCAATAATTCTTTTTCATTTGTCGTTGTTAAGCCTAGTTGTTCACTTAATTCAACCGCAATACGTCTACCTTGTGACCATGGATTTAAAGCACAACCGCTCTGTATAATTGCTTTATGGAATAAACCTTCAGCTTGTGGTGATAAAACTAAATAATGCACAGCAGCAGCTCCAGCACTTTCGCCAAAAATTGTAACATTGTTTGAATCACCACCAAAACTTTCAATATTCGTCTGGACCCATTTCAATGCCAACACCATATCTTTGAGAGCTGCATTACCGGGCACATCCAAACTGGCATCTTCTAAAGACAGAAAACCGAGAACATGAAGGCGATAATTAATTGTCACTAAAATGACGTCTTCGGCAACCAGAAATTCGGGACCGTACATTTGACCGTTATTGGAACCCTGCATAAAACCACCTCCATGAACGAATACCATGACAGGTTTAGTAAATGTAGCTTTAGATACTGTTGGTGTGAAAACATTCAAAACTAGGCAGTTTTCTGAGCCGATGTTTGCTTGTGAAGATCGATGTCTTTGAACGCAAGCATCACCATCTTTGGTGGCTTGCAGGATACCCGTCCATGGTTCAGCAGGCTCTGGTGCCTATGAAAAAACAAAACAAAATCAAATTTAAGGCTATACGGAACAAAGATCTTACCTTGAATCTTGCATTACCACTTGTTGGTTTTCCGTATGGAATACCACGAAAAGCGGAAAATTGATTCCCATTAACGTCTTTCTCGATAGTGCCACGTAGTGTTCCTGATTTAGTTTTTATAATAGCGGCTCTCATTTTTAATATAGCTAATCGATCATTTACTAATAATATACGTCTATATATCCGGAGCAATCATATTGAATTATATACAAATTCTCCCACTTTTTTCAAACAAAGCATAATTATAATGAAAAAATTGAATAGGTTTTTGGTGATCAGGGGCGGACTATGGCCTAGGCACACTAGGCCCGTAATGTTTGGCCTAGGGCCCATAATGTTTGGGGTCCGTAAATTAGTTTAATATTGTATTACATATTGATTTTACTGAAAACCAAAGTAAGAATTTTTACACTTGATGAAAAAGGCCCCACTTTACCTTAGTCCGCCTCTGTTGGTGATTCAGAATAACAAGAGGATTAATATTATCTCACACGTGTCCAAATATGAATTATATACCAAGAATTCCATTTCTTATCAGTGAATAGGTAAATAAACATAAAATATACTGTTTTGGTATTGATTAGGATCTAGAATCTACTATGTCAAAAAGATAAAATTGTTAGCTATAAAACTGTAACACAAACAAAATCAAATAGTCATACAAAATTTAACGAATCCAACAAAATGTTCTGGATATTGTTAGTACATTGGGAGGAGACTTACTTTAAGACTAGATCTCAAAGAAAACCTGTGTCCTACATAAACTAATATAGTGTATCTTCATCGTTATAAAAATTGGATCTACCATCAGTATTGAATTCGATTACAATTTTATCAATATATACTTCTTTGATTCTCCAAAAAAGAAACGGGAAAAATTGTTGTTTGAGAGCCCTCTCACTTGGTATTTACCAGATAATTCTGATTATTGAGTAATAAAATTCATTCAAGAAATCGATGATAGGTATTCTTTCTACTTTCAGCAGTTAATTTTAGAAAAGTTGCATCAGAAAACCTAAAAAGATTGCTATTGGAAGGAAGTTATTTTGCAAAATTTTGGAAATCGATTTCCAAAAATTCGATTGCGAAACAAGCGTGACGTCAAATACTTCAGATTTTTTAAAATTCCATGGAGTTGTAATGCTTGAACTCTAAACCGGACAAAAATGTTCAAAAACGGATACATCCACTTGTCCATTGCCTTGAGTTGTATTGTTCATATCATTTCATTCGATTTTTTTTTTTTTGAATAGCACCAGAGATATTCAAATCCCTCCAAAAACATAATTATTTATTATCATTTATATAATTTATTATAATTATTTATTAAATACTCATATATCCGAATTTTTGTTACAATTAGTTATATTACTATAGATTATTTTTCACATGCTTATTAGGTATATCTGTAGCTATAAGCCGGCAACTTGTGCCTTAATTGCGTTTGAGGACACACTACCAATATAAGCTGTCTCTGCCGTATGCGGATGTATTTCTCAGTTGCCTTTCGCAGAAAAATAGCAACGATTTTTTTATTAAATTTTGCAGCGTCTTCCTCATTAATCTCAACTCACTGCAACGAGTGGGGGAGGATCTGTTCTGATACGGTGAAGTCAATTTTAAAGACACAGTTAGGTATCCCATACAGGAAAGTACCACGGGCCCAAGCTTGGCCCAGACTTGGCCCAACTTTGTAGAATTCTGGACCAAGCTTGTAAGCCAGTCTTGGGCCAGCCTTGGTGGAAGTCTGGAATGATAATCTCTGGCCAAGTTTGGTTACCAAGACTGGTCCACACTTCATTGTCAAGGTAGGGCCATATATGAATGCCGGGACTGGGCCAGGCTTGGTTGCCAGGACTGTACCACTTTTAGTTGCCAGAATTAAGACATTAATTAAATTAAATAAATAATTACATCCATATATTTGATTTCAATTAATGTTTTTATTATTCTTGTAATTGTGTAATATTTATATTGTTTCATAGCTAATATTGAACTGAAGAAAGATAAACAATATTTTAAATGATAATAAATATTATCAAATAATATAATAACATTATAATATTACTTATAATAACTTATAATAATATTTTTAAGGACATTTTATAATTAATCCATCTTTAGCTCCCGTATTACTTCTATGGAATTTATACTTCATTATACATACAATTTGTGATAATTATCAATAATCGAATAGGTATCGCAAACCAATTTGAACAAACCAACGAAACTATCGGCCACATCGATCATAACATATGCTATATTTTAAATTGCACTACGAAATTTTGACAGCTTGTGTGTCAAGGATTATGCAGCTGAACACAAAGATGCTCCCAAAATCTTTAGATATTGATATTATAGAACATAGATAATATTATATATAGAACATGAGATGAGAAATTCAATCTGCAATGAAACATTTTTGGATGTCAGGGACATCTAATTGTCAGTAATTTTGACATTTAAAACATTAAAATCAAAATTATCCCTGTATTAAAATACAGACTTTTGAAGTGTTGCCCAAATTTCCCAAATAATAAAATTTTCACAGCAAAAATACAAAATTCAGGGTCAACTTCAAATTTTCTGCATGTATCATTGTTTGGTATTGATCGTGAGTTTTTTTCTTTGAATACCATCAAATCAGATTGGTATTGAATGAAGTGCTCATAGTTATTGTCAGGGACGGCTTTAGCAAATCTGACCCCTCAGGCGAGATTTATTTTGGCGCCCCAAAAAATTCTCGCTCAATAAAAAAATATAAATCTACTTTTCATTTTTCAAAATTGTGTCAGGGTATATCAGAGTAATTTCGTAGATTTTTTTATTTCTTTTAATAATTGGATGTATGCCGCCCTTCTTTATTTGCCGTCCCGGGCCGTTGCCCAATTTCGCTCCCCTTAAAGCTGGTATTGGTAATTGCATTATAAAATGATGACAGCTAAATTGTCAAAATTTATACCCGTCATATTTTCAAAAACTCCTAGATTTTAACGTGTTCGTGGGTTCTCTAACCCATGGCATGGAAACATGATGGAAACTCTAATGTACCGGTTAGGAATTTTCCCCCACTACTTTGAAGTTTACGACTAAGGACACCAGAGGGCTCTAAAAGTGGTAATTTTATAATTCTACTGTTGGTATCTATGGTTGGTATTATCTATAGTTGGCAGTTGTTTTTCAATTGTTTTGTTTTAGCGTTGTGTGTTTTTTGAAAGTCTCTGTGCTTTTCTTCACTATTATTTTGTTTTTATGTGTGCTGTTATTTTGTTTGTTTCGGTAGTTTTAATTGACTATTCTTGTTTACTATTTTTCAAAACAAACAAAATGATTTTCGTTTGTTGTGTTTTAACTTGCAAAAATTCTAATAAAAATGCTGCAATGCACATCAAAAAGAATGCTAGACAGAAATATGAAAAACATAAAAAATATATGAAAAATGAGGCGCACCAAAAATTTAAGTCGATTAATTTTTGTAAAACAGGTCTGTCTATTTTTTGTAATAAATATATGTATAAATATTAGATAAATTGTTTCATTGTGCAGTAATTGATTAAAAAATAAACCATGAAACGATCGGTTGCAGAAAATCTGGTTAGATATTTATTACGTACTTAGTTAATCAGGGTTACATGAAAAACCTTGGTCAAATAATTATGTAATAATTATTTAACAAGATTTTCTATAACAGATTGTTGAACTTGAAAAGCATTTTAAATTGTCTTAATTAAATGACCCGCCATTTGTCAGTAGTATTGACTAAGGCCTTCAGATGTCGCGCTTGTTTTGTATTCTTGATATTTTAATAGAAGTTTCCCATCTATATATCTCTTATCCACGGAGTATAGATATAGGAGTCCGAACGGTATAGGCTTTTTCACGATATTTATGTACATAAAAATGAACCCAGAGAATAGTGCATTTTTCTGTCACTCGCGGCGCTAAGATCAGTAGCGTACTGATAGTGGTCGCGATAGTGGTGGTTATAGTGGTCGCCTGGACTTAGTAAATTTCGACTTATAAGCCAAATTACTTTATGGTTGAGGTGCACAAAGAAAATTTTCTACCGTAATATCTATGAATAGCAATTTTGTCCGCATCTGGTATGAGTTGTAAATTATCCGTTGCTATTCATGTAAATTACGGTAGAAAATTTTCTTTGTGCACCCCAACCATATGGCTTATAAGTCGAAATTTACTAAGTCCAGGCGATCACTATATCGTCCTTAACGAGAATAACGAGTACTCTGCGGATCGTAGCGCGCTCTGCCGGCAAAAGTTTTGTCCCTAAATTCGTGCCATAATTTTAACATTACGTTCGGACTCCTATATCTATACTCCGTGCTCTTATCTATGCTCTAACCCCCTTAGGGGACGAATTTTCAACAATCATTGCTTGCAAAAAGTTATAATAGGCAAATCAATTGTGCCAATGAAACAAAACGTATTTGGTTGATGCGTATACATCTTAAGCGCAAAAGAAAAGAGCATTCCGACCTCCAATCCGTTCATTTCAAACGGACGGGCAATGATAAGCAAGTGAAAATTATGACAAACAATATCATTGAAGGTTAAATAGAAAATTTGGAGAAGATGTACATTTGGCATATATCACGATGATTTCGACAGATACTACTCGAGTTTTTATACGTTTTGTAAATTTCACATTCCACTGAGACAATCGTTACAACTGTGTGACCTAAATTTAGAAAGTTTGCGCTTCTCGCTGAGACATTACAATTATTTGCAATGAATTGATTTCTTTTTGATTTCAGTAATATTTTCGCATTGATAACTATTCAATACTGTGAGTGAAATAACTTGCGACCTGTAAAGAATACCAAAAACTTTTATCAAAATAAGTTATAGAAAATAAAATCCTCTACAAAAAAATGTTTTATAAAATTTTCCCCTAAAGTTGGTTCTGTCAAAGAATTGGAAAAATGTAAAAATTTACCATTAACCCAACTTTAACCTTGAATAACTTTTGAAGTACTAAATATATCAAAAAATTGTAAGAGACCGATATTAAGAATTCTAAGAACTATATACATATGCTATCTACAGTTGCGATCAAAAAATTTTGGACATCAAGGACATCTAATTGTCAGTTGGTGTAGAACGGACAGCCTTTCATTTTTTATATTAAAAAAGTCATTAATTTTGACATTTAGAACGTTAATAATAACAGTAATGCTTGGTCCAGATAAAACATTTTTAAACGTCAAAAAAACGCCGTCCAAAATTTTTTGATCGCAACTGTAACTGTCATAAATTTCATTCATTCTGTTAATAAACAAAGGAGAAGGAAGACAAAATCTAACATTGCTAACATTAAACTAAATAAGTTCTTCAAAAAATTTTCATTTAAGAATACCAAGTATGAAGAGCTTAAAGTAAGATTGCCACATTGTGGATCTATTTTGCGTTAAGTAAAATGGCAGTCCCTTTACCAAGACAGCAATTAAAAGTCTTTATCTTATTGAGATGGATAATTGCACCATTTATTTTCAATTGTTCTAGCATAATAATGTTTTATCTAGTAAATTACCACAATCAACTGTAATTAGCTCATTGATATGGATAGGTAATCAAACCAATTACTTTAGATTGTTCTGTCATAATAAAGTTTTATTTATTAATTATTAGAAAGAGCTGATTAGATTTATAAGAAACATACTGATAATAGACGATACTAATAGCATGAAACTTTCCTCTGTCTATCAATGTGATATTGTAATTGAAAATTCGTTTGGGACTTTTGCCGATTTTGGCATATTCAAACTATTCAGACACTTTCCAAACGATTGACGAATCGTTCTTGTCAACAATTCATTGTAGATCTTATTGATTTTATTATATATATCTAGAACCTGTAGCACTTGCGATCTTCAAATGGGACCCATTTGAAGATTTCAAAATCCGTTAAATTCGCAAAGAGCCTTTTCAAATAATCGTACATTTATTTAATTATGTCGGATGCAATGCATGAGAATTTCCTGTCCATCAATGTGATATTGTAATTGAAAATTCGTTGGGGACTATTGCCGATATTGGCATATTCGAATGATACATTTATTTGATTACGACAGGTGCACAAAAGAGTATAGCAGGATAAGCATGCCAAATCTGTCCCCAGAGATATTTGAAAAACCTTATGATTGATCAATTTATAATTTAAAAAAAGACATTACCTGAAAATTTCAGCTTTCACACCCAAAGGGCTATGACATAATTCAAAATAACATGTTTTCGGTATTCATTTTTTATGACTATTTGACTGAGTATTTTTCAAACTTTTTTTTTATAAGAACTATCACTAAGAATCACAGAAAAAATTTGTTTCTGAAAATTTCCTACAATCGCCTTTTCTTTAAAAAAAATTGAAAGTGAACGCCGCGCGTTAGAAATGAAACTTCTTAAGTTAGAGATGAAGTTCATTTTCTTCTTGATTTATTTTCTTTCTGTCGTTGCCTGAAGGTTCGATTTTTTTTCTGCAGTTGTCTTTTTCAGCATTTCACTTATCTCAAAACAATACTCATATACAGTTGCGGTCAAAAAATTGGGACATATATTTTTTTTTGACGTCTAAAAATGTTTAAACTGGCCCAAGCATTACTGTTATTATTAACCTTTTAAATATCAAAATTAATGACTTTTTGAATATAAAATATTAAAAGCTGTCCTACACCAACTGACAATTAGATGTTCTTGATGTCCAAAATTTTTTGATCGCAACTGTAGATATAAAATTCAACGCCATTAATTAATTTATAAATTGGAATTTTAAAATACAAATAACAGTTGGAAACTTCAAAAAAAATCCAAGGGAGGATTTGGAAAAGTTCAGGTCCAACGCAAAATTCATTTGTACGATTTACAATTTCTGTACTTTCAAAATAAAGGTAATTGGTCTTATTTAAGAATTCTGAGTGAGACTATTTTTCATTTGTTTGTTTTTTTATTCAATAATAGTGTACCTACTCTTAAAAAAATGTTAGACAAGTCCAGCATGGGGCACATTAAAGAGTGCCACTTCTAAAAGTGCGCCGCTCCAGGCAGCTGTGGTAGAAATACTAAATAGTTTTTATCGATTTTTTTAATTTTATATTTTTTATTAATCTATATATAATGCCTTGATTAGGCCCGTTTGTTAAATTCTGGTAAAAAAATCTACTGTTGAAAAAATAATATTTACTAACTATCTGTTAATTCACATTTCACGTTACTTGAAACTGAATAAAAGTCGAAATGAAGGTAAAATTTTTTTAACAAAGCTCCGACTTAAACCATTTTATGAAAATCTCAACGCTGCGATCACTTGAATTTCGCGCGGTTTCGATTTAGTTCACGTTGTACTGTTTAGATGGCTACTAAATCGAGAGATCGATAAGAATCGTTAAACGTCGCCCCTCCAGCAAATAGATAATGTAAAAAAATAACAATTAAGTTAAATGTATTTTTTCAATTAACAGCAAATTGGCTAGCGTTTATAATATAAATAATAACAGTAGATAATAATTGGAATGACGTCATCAATGAATGAATGAAATTATTCACAAGTGACGCAAGGCTCACTAGATTCATTTTGTATGACATTTACATTTTTTGTCCAATTTCCGCCTTTAAAGTGGCCCTAATGTGTTTTGTTGTCTTGTAAGTGAATTTTTTGAACCGTGGGAGAGTTTCTAAAATTAAAAATTATTAATTTAGAACTTTGCAGCAGTCTGAATCCAATTTAATTCTCATTCAAGAATAATCCACAAATCTATTGTAGTATGTTCCGGACAAGTATTGAACCAGATCGTTATTTATTATGAGTGTTGGATATTACGCCCACGGTAAATACAGTTAATTAAGTCGATTAATGGAAATTGTTTTTTTTTTGTTGTTTACAATTTAATTAGGTAGTCCTAGTCGAGAATCAGGTGTTGTTAGTGATTGTGACACAATGGCCGAATTGGCAGCATTATTACGCCAAGAAATCCCAGAAGGGCGTAGTAACTTAACCGATAATCATACGAATTTAGAACGTGTCGCTGAATATTGTGAAGCCAATTATTTCCAATCGGAGAATAAACGTGTCGCATTAGAGGAAACAAAGAATTATACAACACAATCATTGGCCAGTGTGGCATATCAAATCAATACGTTGGCTTACAATTTCTTACAATTATTAGAATTACAAACGGCACAATTAGGTGAAATGGAAAGTCAAATGAATCATATATCACAAACGGTAATGATACATAAAGAAAAAGTGGCACGCCGTGAAATTGGTGTATTAACGGCCAACAAATCGACAAGTCGACAATATAAAATTATTGCACCAGCAAATCCAGAGAAACCGATCAAATATCTACGTAAACCCATCGATTATACAATATTCGATGATATAGGGCATGGTATACGTAGTAGTGGTACACCCAGACAAAAACAACGCGGTTCCAGTCAAGGTAGCATACAGAGTTTGACGGCAATAAGTAATTCAATGGTAGGTCCAGCACCAACAACTAAACCACCAACACCACCGCAAGTCTCTCGGACATCAAGTAAAGGTATTCGGCGGAATCAATCGAAAGAACAAATTAGAAAACTCGTTGTATAGTTTCAGTTTCTGGTGGAACATTGAGTAAAGGTAGTCGTGAATATCGTACACCACCGGCAGTAGCTCCACCACAAGTACCAAGTCATTATGCACCCAATTATCCCATAGGTCATGCACGGCGTTCCGGTGAACGTGGTCCAGGTTACAGTACATTACCAATGGCACAACCGAATCAGGCCATGTCACCACCACAAATTGGAATGGTACATCCGATGTCACAAAATCATCAACAGCAACAGCAACAACATCCGCAAACACCACCGCCACCGCCACCTCCTGGCAATTCTAGTGGATATATTGCTGATCATCATATGAGTATGCCGCGTAAGACAGTTTTATTTTTGATTTGTTTTGGTTACCACAAGTCGTGGGGATTTATTGAATTTTCTCCATCCGATTCGACCATTTCACATCATATTGCTAAATTTCTTTCACTGCTCTTCTGGTAGACGCGTGCGGAAACTTTCGGCTCCACCTTTGATCTGCAAAAGATCTAGTGAAGAAATTTTAACAACCTAGAAACATGGAAGCTCGTATTGGATAATTGTGAAAAATCTAGAAAGCTATTAAGTAGATCTATATGAACTTACAGAACCATTGATGGGTTTGTTTTCCATATGAGAAACATTTTGTAATTCTGAAACACCGTTTAGCCATCAACAGCGATCAAAACTTGTGACTTATTAAAATCTAACGAATCGGCTAAATACAGCAAATATTGCTTGCTTCAAGTGTTGGAAGCTCATACGTTTTTGCCAAAACTTTGTAAAAGTCGATTATATAAATTATGTCGTTTCTAGTCCAGAAATCTTGTGATTATGTGGTAATAGGCCAGGGAAAAACTTTTCCATTCGTCTGCGGAATAATTCATTCTCTTGTATTTTCTCATGACTTCTAAATTTTATCCGTGCCGAAGATCGCTCAATCAGTTTCTTTGCTTTTTTATCCATTTCAGCCAAATCGCAATTTTCGCAACTGTTTAATCTGTTATGTCTACTATTTTTGTTTTATTAGTTACTTTTTTCTCTTCGCTTCCTTTGTTTTTGTTGATTTTTCACCAAATTCCTTATAGTTTGGTCTTTCTTGCAAATTGCAGCACCACCATCACCTCTAATCAATCAGGAGATCAACCAGCATCAAGCTAACCATCAACATCATTCACTGATGATGTCCCAACATGCTCCCGTACCACATGGTAGTCTAGGTATGCATACATTGTCGCACGGCCAACGTTTGTCGCGTGGTAATGGTGCACATTCACCACCATTACCACCACCACCGCCACCAGAAGATGAACACGAATCATTCGGACGTCCACGGACATCTGGTGTTATGCCAATTGTACCAGATGAAGAAGATCTACCTGGTTGGGTACCAAAGAATTATATCGAAAAAGGTATTAATAATTCACCAGAATAATACTATGTTAAAGTGAATTCATCGAGCAAAGGGTTACTAGATTTGACAGATGTCTTGTTAAACAAAGTACGTAATCCTAAGATTGTCAGCGAAACTATGGACGCAAAGAATGAAATCCCTACAAATATCACTTTATTGAAGGGTACCAACTTAAATCTAGGAACCCTTTGGTCGGTGAATTTTGTATATCAATTTAATGGATATTTTTGTAGTTGTTGCAATTTATGATTATTATGCCGATAAGGATGATGAATTGAGCTTCCAAGAGAGCTCAGTTATTTATGTGTTGAAGAAGAATGATGATGGTTGGTGGGAGGGGGTGATGGATGGTATTACTGGATTATTTCCAGGAAATTATGTAGAACCTTGCGTTTAATTAGGTTGATTTTAAATTATTATCAGGTAATATTGAAAAAGAAAAACGTATAATATCCTCTTATATGTGCATTTATTAGAAGTAATACAAATATCACCGTTTTATATACATTTTATTTGATTTTCATTTCGTGTAGTTTTATATTTGTAATACGTTTATAAAATCAACAAAAATTACAAAATCTTTTGAGTTTTTTTGTTTATCTGTAGAAGTAATACATTTCCTGCCTTTCATGTTCATATGTTTGAACCTCTTTAGGGTAAGACCTAAATTAATCTATCAAAGCTCTTCCGTAAAGTTTCTTTCAACTTTTATATGTAATACAACGTAAAAGATATTCCAAAGTTATACTTTATCCAAAAATTAAGTATAAAATTTCAAAGTAAAGATGGAAGGTTATAGGCAACTTAATGTTTGAAAAGTTCCTAACTTTTACATGTTTACATCAGTGAACTCTATACAAGTATCTGGAACGGCCCCGCACATAAGCTTTCAATAGGATGCTGCGAGGCAGGGGCAAGCAACAAGGAAAGCTAGATACTGTAGTGATCCCAACCCGTTCTAACTCACTAGTTCATATGGAAGAAAAGTTCGCAAAAATACCATTTTCAATCTTTCAACTAAAAAGAATTTACTATAACACTAAATTGAGTTCAATTTACATTCAGTGATAATTCTAGAAGATTTTAATTTTACTTTATTCTATAAATCAATCATTAGAAGAATCAAGATTTTCGCTTTTTATGGTCATTCATACTCTACGTGAATGACGGACGCTTATTTTTCAGTTTTTAATTGAATGCAATGCTTTCAATTCATTTTAATCCAGATTTGAGTAATGTATTTTCAATTTTTACAGCAACAATAAAGCAGTATATAATAAATTTATGTAACTACGTAATAAAATTGAACTTTCTTCATAATATAAGGGAAAATTCAGTATAATAATTATTAATTACATTAGAATATATATGTACAAAATGAATCAGATATTAGTAAAAAATAAAAGTAGTTTTTGCTAAGAAAAAAAATTTACAAATGCCATTAATCGTGGTGGATAATTGTACGCATCTAACATTGCGTATAAAATTGCGCACTTTATTGAAAGTAAATTTCGCATTCTTAAAGTTAAAGAGATGTTAAAATCCAATTTTAATAATTAGACATATGCTACCAAAGAAGAATTTTAGTAGAAGAATTACATGTAAGTATGTTTATAAAATGTCGTATGCACCATCAGACAAAATTGATAAATTTACAATTGCATGGCCGTAAAGCTTCTGTAGGGCAGCAAATGACAAAATTAATATTATTTAATATCTAATTGTTGACAATTGCCAGAAATTTGATTACACATCGATAATTTTACATTCTTTATTATTTATTATTATTGATTCTATTATCTGGTCAGACTTATACCGTACTTGTGAATTTTTATTTTAATTGGTATGGCTGGAATGAATTTAGAAAACTACCAAAATTGTTTATATTATTATTTATTGTTTTATTATTTTTCTTATTGTTGTTTAATGTTTTTTACATTTCAATTAATTTCGTTAATTGAATATAAAACAACTGTTGGAGATTTCGCACGGCAAAGAATGATAGTTTTTTCAGTTTTAATAAAGAGATTTATGAACATTTTCACAACTATTTGTACTTTTTTTTTGCTTTTTATAGTAGGAAATACCTAGTTATTTTACTTCATAATAAGCGTCGTAAATCTAATTAAATTCAAATTTATTAATTAAAAACGAGATAGAAGTTAATGTATTTAGTGGCGTAGAAAGAGAGGAGAGATCTACACAATGGCGGGTTGCATAAGATTTAGCTTTGCCTTTCTTTCTATACATTGCGGGGCCGTTCCAGTTACTTGTATAGAGTTCACTGGTTTACATACAAGGAGCCCGAACTAAAATGGAATAAATTGACAAAATTTGTTCCGAAAAAATTACCACAGGTGTCGCTAGTGTTCCATTTGCACTGCTCTGAATATAGTAGCATATTGATACGTGAAGTTAGCAACGTAACCTTATTACTTGTGTATTAAACAAAAAATCAAAATTTGACATTTCGGCATCTAGTTGGCTGAAATACCTCCATAAACCTGGCACCTGAAAATTATTTTTAATTATTTTGATATAAACAAATCGTTTGTTCGTCGTTTGTTCTTAAATGTTCGTTAAAAATTATTATTTGTTCTATAATTTTTTATTTATAAAAAATTAAACAATTTTTCTTTGTTAAATTGGCACTTTTGGTCTTGAATTTCATTTTATTTTTTTTTCTCGATAGATTAATTTTTTTTATTATTTGTTCGCTCAATTAAATCATTTGTTCGATTGTTTTTATATTTTTATTTAATTTTTTTCATAATTAATTTACACCTGTAGCAAGAAACCCCCACCACCTATGCAACCCGCAACACCGGTTCCCACAATTCCCCCACTAGAGGGCGCTGGTGGTTCTTTGCGCCGTGTGCGACGACCGCGGTTTACTAGTTATTATTATACAGTGTGATTCATGAAGAATAATGAGCCTCAAAAATTTTGATGCAACCATCATTACATTTTCAGAGCTTGGATAGATTTGAAATATAATTATTGATAAATATGTAAACATAACAAGCATATCTAAACTTGTGTCAATTTTGACACCCTTTGTTTTGATATCTTAAGAGTGGATATGGTCCCATTAGTTCCCGTGGTATCGCATTTGACGTTTTTTGGCTACAGTTTAGAAGTTGAAGAGAAGGTCGATCTAGAATCCGATAAATATGTTAATTGTGTGGTGCGCCAGGATTTTTTTTTGAATATGCATTTAGTTTTTCCAAAAACATGCAATAAAGTGATTTCCAATTTTTCTTTTTTTGCGTTCAGTTTTTAATATAATTAAATAAAATGTACACATCTGAATAGACCAATCTATTCTACAGTGCGCTAGGATTGTTTTTTTTTTGAAAATTGTTATCCGTTTTCCGGGAAATGTACATTAAAGCGAAGACTGTCAGATTTTCAACCAATACAATTCTTCCATAAGTGGGACAAAGATTCACAAAACAGATGAGACAGATATAAGAAGTTGGTGGTTCTAAAGAGCTAAGTTCCACCCACATCACAAATGTTACCTCCTATTTTTTTTTTGTTAGGAATCTCTTCTAGTCTGACAAAGTGCGAAATACCAGCTATCTTTGTTGTGAAAAGGACAGCAATAAAGTCTAAGAGTTGGCCTCTTTTTCTCGAGATTCTGTTGCTGTGCAATCTGTCTCTCTTACGATCTGCTCTCCATCCTTTTCTTACGAAAATTTAGTTTATTGCATGTTCGGGTAGTGACCTGCAATCACCCTAACTGGCCTGTGTATACGCTTGTTACCTCCTTTTTCTTTCTAAAGAATATCGAAAATTCTAGAATACTCCAATACTGAATTTTAGATTTGGAATTCAATTCTTTGAATTAAAAAATAAATAAATAATACTTCATTTTAATTAACTTAAAATACTTTTTTCAAATAATTAAAAACAAAATGCAATTGATGAGCAAAGTGGTAAAATGATAGCTTTTATGTTAATCAGTTCATTATCCAGTAAAGTAACGGTGTTTTATACATATTGTTAAAATTAATAACCGGATAAATATACTAAGAAAAATAATGATCGTAATTACCAATAATTCAGTTCATCTGAAACCTTTTATCACTTATATTGAGATTGTTTCGGTCTAAGGGCGTCCCTAATTGAAAACAGATGTTGGACGTTCCCGGCAAAAAAACGTATATTCAGAATACAACAGATGTTACATTTTTCCAAATATCCGTCGAAAATTGACGCTTTGGTCCATTTTACGATTTGGTTCTTTCTTGTATCTGTTTACTTGTCTTGGCGATTTCGTTGAGCATAGAGCGATTTTTGATAGTTCTTTTTTTGGCTTGTGAATTTTGATGGTTTTTTTTTTATTTTCCCCGTATCGAACAATATTCTGATAATTTAGATACAAATATTATTTTTACATAAAGTGTTATGTTTAAATTATCTATCCGACACTGATAACTGGTATAATTGAAAGCAGTGCTTATTATTTTTATTTCGTTGACTGTTTGTTTGTTGTTTTCCCTATTTATTGGTTAATTGATTTATTTATTACTATGTTTATTGCAAATTTTTATAATTCATGAATGAGTTTCTAATCGACTTTCCCTAGATGTAGATACAGTAACAAAAGTAGCCGACAGAGAAAGGAATATAAAACAGAATAAGCAGGTATATTTTTCGGCCCCAATCTTTCGACGAACGACCCTTCGGTGTTTATTTATAGAATTTTTATTTTGTCCTTTTTTTTCTAACACTCATAATAGTGCTAGTATTTGGTATAGCACTAAATGTATACAGCACTGGCGGCTCTCCTGGGCACATAGGAGAAACGTTCGCCCCTCCCATCTGTAGCACTTGTATATGAGTTAGAAGGAGATAAAGAGAATGTAGGTGGTGAAAGAATTAAAAATGCAACCACCCACCCTTAGACCCTTGACCAAACAGAACACTTTCGATTGTAACAAAAACTCGACAAATATCCCATATTTTAGAAATTGTCAACAACGACATGTTAGAGATTCGGTATCTTTGTTACACAGTATCCGAATTTCTGAAATTACATCCCCGATCAAACGCATCAGACAAAGAAGGGACTATTCACAAGATGCCATTATTCGTAAAATTGTAAGTATTTTCTTTGAAATAGAAAAACGGGAATAGTTTACAAATTTGGTTTTATGATGGGGTCAACAACAGTTATAGAAGAATTTAGAATCCTTACTTTATTTTTAAAGAATAAATACAAAGATGTATTTTTTCAATAAAAGTATTGTATATTTATTGTTCATTTTTTTACCCCATCTGCACTCTGCTTTTTTTCACCACCTACATTCTCTTTATCTCCTTCTAACTCATATGCAAGTGCTACAGATGGGAGGGGCGAACGTTTCTCCTATGTGCCCAGGAGAGCCGCCAGTGCTGTATACCTACATACATCACATACATATGTACACACACATATATACATTCTCATTGTCGATAAAAAAAATAAAAAGAGGCATCAGTTGGTCATACCAACGGAAAGTGGATCAATTGGAAAACCTGACGCGAATTGTCCACTCTTTACTATGATCAACAGAAGAGAGTTGGTATTTTTAGAAATAATTGTTTTCATTATTATTTATTAATTACATTAATTAAATTTAATTAATAATTAAATTATTTAATTAATTTTATTATTTAATTAAATTCAGAGTGTCCAACCGATTCTGACAATTCGAATAATTGAAAGGACTGCCTATTATTTTTGTTTTGTTCATTTTATTTCATAACGCTCTGACATGAAAATTACGTAAAAGAAAAATAAAAGTAGTGCAGATGAACAATTTTCAAATTTTTTATTGTTGTAGATAGCAATTGTTGTATAGATATAATCTCACGCCATTTTCAATATAAGGCGTTTATTCTCGAAAGAAAAGGCCAGCCCTCTTGCTTTCGGACAGTTTTTGTGCCACGCCCTATTTTTTAATATAGCTAACCCACATTACAATTTACAATCGTACTGGTAGCCTGCTATTTAAAATAGCTCCCTATTGAGTAGCTCGGATCTCTACGGGGCTTTCTACAATACGAGGCCTTAACGGGAGGCCAATTATAGGGGTATCGCTAAACATAGACACGGACGGGCAGCAAGAGATGTATTCTTCATACATTGTCCAAAAATTTAAATCATGCCTCTCTTCTCATCATTTGAATAAGTATACATTTTGCACTTTGTAATAAATTTTTATAGTTTGTCAAAAACTGACAATAATAATGATTCATCGATATCGTGGATTCAAATTGTAATTTAAAAAATATATATCTGGAAGTAAGTTGTGTAAATGTAATGTTGGTTGCATTAGATTTTTTCAGGCTCATTATTCCTCGTGAATCACACTGTATAATAATAACTAGTAAACCGCGGCGTCGCACACGGCGCAAAGAACCACCAGCGCCCTCTAGTGGGGGAATTGTGGGAACCGGTGTTGCGGGTTGCATAGGTGGTGGGGGTTTCTTGCTACAGGTGTAAATTAATTATGAAAAAAATTAAATAAAAATATAAAAACAATCGAACAAATGATTTAATTGAGCGAACAAATAATAAAAAAAATTAATCTATCGAGAAAAAAAAATAAAATGAAATTCAAGACCAAAAGTGCCAATTTAACAAAGAAAAATTGTTTAATTTTTTATAAATAAAAAATTATAGAACAAATAATAATTTTTAACGAACATTTAAGAACAAACGACGAACAAACGATTTGTTTATATCAAAATAATTAAAAATAATTTTCAGGTGCCAAGTTTATGGAGGTGGCTGAAATCAGTGGTGCAAATGGAACACTAGCGCCCTCTTATTTTTAGAAAAACTTTGCATACATGGAGTTCGTGCTCCTTATATAGACTCCATGTTTACATGAAAGAAAAATTATATTAAATTGTGGCACTCCTATTCGAATAAAACCCTACGCATTTGTTTGCATAATATGGTGGTAATTTTTTATATTAACCAAGAAATTCGATATTTTTTATTTCTTTGAAGATTATAAAATCATTTACGAATCAATTTTCAGTTTAGTACAATATATAATCAAAATTTTGGGGTCTTAACACAGGGACTATTTTTCGTTGCGTAGGTTAGCTGCATTTCTGTCATTTGAAATTTTATACTTAACTAGCGGACCCGGCGAACTTCGCCTCGCCCTAATTTTAAGCCTTCAGACAAACTTTAGAGTAATAATACAACACAAATATTTAAAAAATCAATTTTCGATTTTCCGACTTTTGCGGAGAGATTTTCCAATTTTCCGCATTTCGCATTTTCCGCAATTTTCCATGATTTACACTAAGAACTTTCTATTTTTTGATTTGGAAAGCCATTAAGGAATAATTTCATACAAAAACTCGATTTTCCGACATTTCCGGAGGGATTTTCCAACATTTTCTTCCGTAAAAACCTTCTCCTCGAAAATACGAACAACTGACAAAAAATTTTACAGAAATCGGCCCAGCCGTTCTCATTTTATGAATTACTATACATTTTTTACACCATTTTTATATATATACTAGCGGACCCGGCGAACTTTGCCTCGCCCCAATTTTACGTGAATGCGTAATTTACGACTATCCGGAATCAGTTTAACAATACACAAAACTCGCAGCAAGAAAAATAGCACATTTACTGTAAAAAATTACAATGCCAAAATGACACCTGTCAGATTGCGCAAAGTCTAAGTCAACTCGGATTTTGAATGAAAACTTTCGATTTTTCTAATTTTCCGACTTTTGCGGAGGGATTTTCCAAAATTTTCTTCCGTAAAAACCTTCTCCTCGAAAATACGAACAACTGACAAAAAATTTTACAGAAATCGGCCCAGCCGTTCTCATTTTATGAATTACTATACATTTTTTACACCATTTTTATATATATAATAGATTAGACTGTATCAGAAAAATCGAGTATTTTTTTTTTCAAAAGGCACCCTGCAAATATTGTTCAGGATGTCGAAACAATGGGCCTGTGAAAATATCAGCTCTTAATTTTAATATCTACAGGTGCCTCATCGCGATTTTCTATTTCCCATTTGATTAACATGGGAAAAAGATTCTTTTGCACTTTGGAATTTTATAGCTCACCTTGAGAACAATATTCCGAAATGACTAAACTTCCCTCTTATACAAAATTTAACGCTCTACAAAAAAGGTTTCTTAGAATTTTTTGATATATTTAGTCCTTCAAAATTTATTCAGGGTTAATGGTAAATTTTTACATTTTTCCAATTTTTTGACGCAACCATCGACTTCTTGGGCAAATTTTATAGAACATTTTTGTAGGGCATTTTATTGTCTATAACTTATCTTTTTAAAAGTTTTCGATATTTCTTACAGGTCGTAAGTTATTTGCAATGAACTGATTTTTTTTATTCTAGAAATTTCTAGTAATATTTTCGCATTCAATACTGTGAGTCAAATAACTTTCGATCTGTAAAAAATATCAAAAACTTTTATGGAGATAAGTTATAGAGAATAAAATGCTCTACAAAAATGTTCTATAAAATTTTCCATAAAGTTGATGATTACGTTAAAAAAATGGAAAAATGTAAAAATTTACCATTAATCCTGAATAAATTTTGAAGGACTAAATATATCAAAAAATTCTAAGAGACCTTTTTTGTAGAGCGGTAAATTTTGTATGAGACTATACTTTAGTAATTTCGAAACATTGTTTCGAATGTGAGCTATAAAATTCCAAAGTGCAAGAGAATCTTTTTCCCATGTTAATCAAATGGGAAATATAAAATCGCGATGAGGCACCTGTAAATATTAAAATTAAGAGCTGATATTTTCACAGGCCCATTGTTTCGACATCCTGAACCATATTTGCAGGGTGCCTTTCGAAAAAAAAAATAGTCGATTTTTCTGATACAGTCTAATATATATATATATATATATATATATATACAGGGTGGATTATAAAAAACGCCCCAAGCCATAACTCCATCATTTTTAAAGATACAACAATACTTCTTGAACAAGGTTGCACAGTTTATTATCATCTATGTTCTGGGGTAGATGTCAAATCAATGCTGCTTCCTGTTTCACCGGAAGTGGCATCAATTTCAGTTTCTTAAATGGAACACCCTGTATATTTTATTATTTCTGGATACAGCGTTAAATTGTCTTTCAAAAAGTTCTAAGGCATCATATGCCTAAAACCAATCGTTAGTTAGATATTCGTCAATTAATGTATTTATTAAAGTACACACAGAGAAAAATATGGTAGATACAATCATCTGAGTATGGTAAAAAATTTTGATAGTAGCGAACATCATTTGCATTTTTAAACGCACAATGTGAATAGTAATATTCACTATCTGTATGATAATTTTTACCATCTTGCTGGTTACTGTAAGATTGTAACCTTTATTATTTAAATAATAATTGCTAAAATCGTATTAATAAATCCTACGATCAATGATGGTAATCATTACCATCGGAGCTTGTATTATGTTTCGTTAATTTTCCGCGCTCCATAGTGATGCTTGCAAACTTTTGTAAGCACAAACATCTTATCTAGTTATCTATGATAAACAATAGATAATGAACGCGCCCTTTGTTTTTACAATTTTTTACAGATGTCAAAAATCATAGATAAATTTTTGACAACTGTAAAAAATTGTCAAAAATCATCTAGCTAATAAATTGTACGATACTTGATGATAACAATTACCATCTTACGATTATAGTAATTATCATAATAAATTATTGTACATACAATTTTAATTTTTATATATTTTATTATTATCCTAGATAGTAAAAACAACTATACAAGTATCGTTGGTGCTACCATATTTTTCTCTGTGTGTAGGCATTTTGCATATGCTTACAAGCAATTGTTATTGTAAAGTAGTATTGTGTGAAACGGAATGGTGGATTCTTTGAGAAATCTCTCTAATAAAATAAGTTTAGTCGTTTGCTTATCTTAAATAAAATGAATAAAAAATTTCTATTCTTTCCATAGCCTACTTTACTGAATTTATCAATGACTATAGCTTGTCTGAAAATTTTGATTTGATGGAGTTATTAAGTCGATTATTGAAAATATCTCCATAAATATAAAGTTTCTATATTTTCTATGGGACATCAAACTTTTTTTCGATCAGAAATTTTCTTTTGACGTCAAAGAATTCCATTACGAAATGTATAAAAGTACTCATTACTGTTGTAATGAGTAACGAATTTATTTTTCATAACTCATTTTTTTTTATGTAATGAGGAATCAATTAATTGTCATTACATTTTTTTGATGAGTACTGTAAGTTCTTAACATTACTCATTTTTTTATTTTTAATGGAGAATAAATGAATGCGTCATTATTCACTAATGATAAATATAGTAGCTGTTCAGGATTCCGCGATACTCTTTCCAATTTTTGCATAATTCGGATCAAATATAGTAATCAAATTTATAATAAACGTATTATGAAAGATATTTCATTGATTAAATTAGAGCAAATTATTATAAAATATTGCAGAATGAATAGAATAAAAAAAAATCATATGTTGAGTCCGAAGAGCTAAACAATCCATTCGTAGGTATATTCCCATTAAAAAGCTGAGAATTTTTCCTACAAAAAGCTACATTTTACCAATTTTGAAAAAGTTTTTTTACCGCGAAAAAATTGATGAAAAAGTTGAAAAAAATCAAAACTTTGAAACGGCCGCACATTAAGAACTCAAACTTTCATGGAATGTTTTTTCAAAGTAGAGGACCTCCACAAAATTGAAAAAAAAATCGGCAGGGGTCGCCCCGTAAAAATAATTTTATTTGGTGGAATGACCCATATATTTAATTATAGAATGGGGTCATTCCATGTGAAATCGTCTGATTGGCAAAGCGGTCTAATCTTAGATTTTGCTGCAACTTTGAGAGACTATTCTTCAAGATCCCAAAGAATAAAATTTATGAATATTTAATTTTTATAAGTGACCGTGTCAGCCTGTTCGAATTAAGACTTTTAAGAAATGTCATTTTTAGGTTTTATTAAATTTAGCTGTAAAAATTTTCCTAATTAAGACATATACATATATGTATGAGCCAGCATTTTGAAGATGAAAGATAGTAGTTTTCAATTGATAGATAAAAGTTTGCTCTGTTCAAAGAATCAAAACGAATAGCCTACTCTTTATATACAAAGTCTTTGCTCGATTTATGAATACAATTTGGCTCGACCTCTGCCGTTGAAGCAATATGGATCCATCCCCTGAAAATCATGTGAACATCACGCCGTTTGGCTACTGCAGCGGTTCAAGTAGGGGAAAGTCCTACAGTACCGGCCGGCATACACTACCGGCCAGTTACTGTTTCCCAAATGCTACACCAAATGGAGATACAGGGTGTGTGGCATTTTTTAATGTTTGCTCTCTTAATGACGTGCCCTGTGCGGCGACGTCCTTTCGTAACTGTCAATGCAGAGTTTTACTTTGCGCGCGATGAACGTACGATTCGTAAGTAAAGTTCAGTGGTTTATTATTAAAGGTTATTCGGCTACTTCAACGAAAGTTAAACGTGATAACTGTTGATTACTTATTTAGGTATCATGAAGCATAATTTAAATCACACTTCAAGCCTTATATTTTATTACTGAGGGAACATGACATTTTTTTCCGTTTCCTTTAGTACCGGCCACAAAATTGTCCCCTAGTACCGTCCACCATTTGAGTGCATTTTTAAGTGGTTTAATTTCTACACAAATGATGTCAGGTAATGAAGGTAAAGAAAGGCACTTGGGATCCTACCAATATACAAAGAGCTGTACAAACGGTACTAAGCAAGGAGATGAGTGCACGCCAAGCTGCGGAAAGATACAATATACCTAAAATGACATGATAGAATAAGTGCTTCCGGAAAAGGAGTTTGCACAAAAGACAGGCGAAAACCCAAGTTTTGCAATTTGCCCTTTGTGCCTTGAATCTCACGAAGAAGATTGGGAACAATGTATAAATTGCAAAACTTGGGTTCATGAGGCTTGTGCCAATATTTCGAAATTGTCCAATCAATATTTTTGTCGTTATTGCCTTATTTAAACAATATTTTGACACTGGCCGGTTCTAGAAGACTACTTGTGGAATGTTGATTTTTCATTATTTCCAAATTTTATTAATAAAACTGTTTATTTCTAAATATATCGGTATTTTCTTATTTCCATTCATGGCTTAAGAGTTTATTTACACAAATAAACAATTATCTTTAAACGTCTTGAACTTTGCATTGCACAACACCAATTAAAGATTCCATTTCAATAAATAACTAATTAATTATTCAGAACCTCATTAATCCAGTAATTATCTCTTTATAATAATCAAGCTGTTCAAATGAAACGCAATTACTTGACGACTTACTCTAATAATAATAATAAAACAATGAAATCAACTTCCAAAAATAAAGAAAAAAGAGGAATGTTTTTATGAAGCGGAACTAAACAGTCATAAAAAACGATCCTAGAGAGGACTCTACAATTTACAGAATATGTTTCAATTAGTCTATTATGTCCTACATTTGTTCTGACTAGTATTTCCCATTTTTTTACTCATTAAAACAAATTGTATATAAAGAATGTTTTCGATTTTCTTTCGTTAATTGTACTTAGAATGGCGTGGTTTGTTGCACCAGTCACATTTCTAGTGTCTTGTAACCGTTTGGTATCTGTATTATCAATATTGTTTTACGTATTGGAAAAGAAGAAATTTGGCAACGAAACAAACCGTCTTTCCAGCTGGCAATCTAACACCCATACTGTTGGGCCAAGACAATCTTTTTGTTGTTCTACAAAATCTCTATAACGAATTCAAACGAAAAGGTTTACGACATGCTGGCATATACAGTTTCAACGGTCCCATCTATTTCCCTATTAATCCGGCAATAATCAAACGTATAATGATAACTGATTTCGAGTATTTTATGGATCGTGGTTTTTATTGTAATGAACAGAAAGCACCATTAACAACACATCTATTCTGTTTGAGTGGTAATAAATGGCGACAATTACGTGCAAAATTAACACCGGCTTTTTCATCTGCCAAATTGAAAACAATGTACAATCATGTTTTCTTGAAGCATACGGCAGCTTTAATTGAAAAATTACGAACTTTTTCCGATACTGGTAGATATTATGCGAAGCTTACACAATAGATATAATCGCATCAGCAGCTTTTGGTCTTCAATGTGATGTATTGAATGGTAGAGATTCTTATATAATGGATATTCTACACGGCGTAGTAACTCCATCAACGTGGAAATTCATTCGAACATTACTAATTGACGGTATGCAAAATCCTGGTATTTTAGTGAAAGTAAGTCATGATAATAAAGAAGTCGAGAAGTTCTTTAGACAAATCATTAACGATACAATAGCACATAGAAAAAAGAATAATATTAACTGTGATGATTTCTTAACAATTTTAATGAATATTAGTGAACAGGATGGTTTAAGCGAAAATGAGATTATTGCACAAGCTTTTATATTCTTTTTGGCTGGCTTTGAAACATCGTCAACAGTAATCTCATGTTGTATACACGAATTAGCTCATAATCAGGACATCCAACAGCGTCTACGTGATGAGGTTGTCAGTAATTTAGGTGAAGACTATACGAAATTCACATACGATGGTGTTGTTGGTTTACCATATTTGGATAAAGTCCTAAAAGGTGAGCATCCAACTGGACCTCATGAGCTTCGATATTTGAAATATTGTCAAATTTACAGAAACTATGCGATTGTATCCAGTGGGCGCTGCTTTGAATCGAATGGTTGTTAAAGATTATAAAGTACCCGGTACTGATGTTGTTTTGGAAAAAGGTACTATTGTCCTTATACCAACATTAGGACTACTACGTGATCCTGAATATTACCCCGATCCTTTGAAATTCGATCCGGAACGTTTCAATGATAATAATAACATTGTCCCGTGTACAAATTTACCATTTGGCGAAGGACCTAGATATTGCATAGGAATAAGATATGGCTTACTAGAAACAAAATTAGCTATTGCTGCTATAGTATCACAATATAACATTTTACCAAGTGAAAAGACACCGGCATATTTGGAATTTGATAAAGTGTCCAAGTCGTTATTTTTACCTAGAAGTGCAGGCTTAGTTCAAACACTTTAACAATCATTTTTACGGTTAATTTTGGTAAATTTATAAATAGTTTGATTGAATAAAATTCTGACGAGGGTATGCTTTATTTATTCTACCAAAATTCTGTTTCCGCCACACTTTTGGAGTTTTAGTCGTCTAATTTCTCACTGCAATTTGCGAGAAATCCTGAACAAAAGCAACATCTGCCTTAGAACCAAAACCCGTTTCAAAATATGAAAAGTAGCTAGAGAAACAACTCCAGGGATTCCATCAGATTAAAAATAGTTTGACCATCTGAAATAGATCTTAAGCGACAAAAGCGAATCGATTTTTTGAAGTGAAACTTCTTTAGGCGCGGTAGGATAGTAAATTTGTTCGGAAACGTAACGAAAATGCGAGACCTTGTGAGGGAAAACCCTTCCCCTCTAACAGACATTTATTTTTTATTTGAATTATTCGAAAAACTTACGAATATTTCGAATCCACTAGATTTGATTTGATTCTAACGTTACTCGCACACCCTTAAAAATTTTGCAATTCATTTACTTATCAAAGTTTTGGTCCCCATAAAATCAGCAACATATTGGTGAGATCACCAGGTAATTTTCACATGATCTTTGTAACCTGACCCGACGCTACCTTTTTGACACGCTTTGTTATATCACTTATTTCAGCTCATCTGATTATTTATAGTAATCATGGAGCCACAAGAGTTAGATTTTTGTTTATTATATAGATAATATTTAAAATATAGGTACTACCTTTTGCTCTCTTGAAATTCATTCAAATAAGGAGACTTGGAATTATTGCCGAAGAAAAACTCTTTCTAGAGATTGATGTTGTTTATAAAAACATAGATAGACTTGCCGGGGTCAACAAACAAAACTTAACAGTGCGCTTCTGTTATCTATTTAATTAAGTGGACTCCATAAATTTGAGGCAAACGTTGAGATTTCTTTAGTTGATTGTACACACGACTTCTCGTTAGTAAGTACTTACAAAATGTCAACGTTTGTAATTCTCTTAGGTGCAGTAGTGACATTACTAGTGTCTTATGTGACAGTTCAATATCTGCATTATCAACGTTGTTTTACATATTGGAAAAAAAGAAATTTAGAAACGAAACAACCAGTCTTTCCAGGTGGTAATCTAACACCTATGCTGTTAGGCCAAGAGAATTTTTTTGTTCTTCTACAAAATCTCTATAACGAATTCAAACAGAAAGGTCTACCACATGCTGGCATATACAGTTTCAATGCACCTATCTATTTCCCTATTGATCCGGAAATAATTAAACGTATACTGGTGACAGATTTCGAATATTTCACGGATCGTGGTGTTTATTGTGATAAAGAGAAGGCACCATTAACAACGCACCTTTTTGCTATGGAAGGTAGTCGATGGAAAGAATTGCGCGCCAGAATAACACCAGCTTTTACATCCGGTAAATTGAAGCTAATGTTCAATCATACGTTCATGAAATATACAGACGCTTTAATAAAAAAAATTAAAACTTACTCAAATTCTGGTAATGATGTGAATATCCATAAAATATTTCAAGCTTTCACTGCCGATTCGATTGCATCAGCAACTTTGGGCCTTAATTGTGATGCATTGAATGGTAAAGATACATCTATAAATGATATAATGGCTAAGATAATTAGTCCAGGGATGTGGCCTTTGATTAAAAGATTAATAATTCATGGTTATCAAAATCCTGGTATATTGATGAAAGTAGCTCAAGATAATAAAGTTGCTGAGAAATTTTTCAAAGATCTGATCGTAATACGATCACTTACAGAATAAACAATAATGTTAAACGGAAAGATTTCTTGGAAGCATTTATGAATGTCGATAAGACAATTGGTTTAAGTGACAATGAACTTTTAGCACAAACGTTTATATTCTTTTTGGGCGGTTTAGAAACATCAGCGTCTGTATTGGCAACTTGTATGCACGCATTGGCGCATAATCAAGATATCCAACAGCGTTTGCGTAATGAAATTGTCAATAATTTAGGTGAAGACTACACGAAATACACATACGATGGTGTTGTTGGTCTATCATATTTGGATAAAGTCATGAAAGGTGAGCATCCAACGGGACTTCACGGGGTTCTATATTTGAAATATTGTCAAATTTGCAGAAACTATGCGATTGTATCCTGTGGCCGGTACTTTGAATCGAATGGTTGTTAAAGATTATAAAGTACCCGGTACTGATGTTGTTTTGGAAAAAGGTACTATTGTCCTTATATCATCATTAGGATTACATCGTGATCCTGAATATTACCCCGATCCTTTGAAATTCGATCCGGAACGTTTTGATAATAAGAGTAACATTGTACAATTTACGTATTTTCCATTTGGTGAAGGGCCTAGATACTGTATAGGAAAGAGATATGGTGTAATACAAATGAAGCTGGCTGTTGCTGCCATAATATCGCAATTTAAAGTATTGCCAAGTGAGAAAACACCGGAAAATTTCGAGTATGATAAGATAGCTACGACATTATTTCTTACAAGAAATGCAGGTTTCTTCATTAGATTTCAATCGATTTAAGCAAATCAATCGTCGATCTTGACCTTGTTTTGCTACCAATTAATTAACTCGAACAGGTCAATAAATAGGTCATCAATTTAATTAAAATCGTCATTCAAGTCAAAAATTGTAGTATCTCATTGCAGCTTTTACAGTTATTTCATATAAGTTTCGTATATTAAAAATGTTTGAATGAATCGAACATCAATCAATATTAATAAACAATTTAATCGATAATTGGTTTTTATTTCGTAAGAAATAATCTTCTGGCATAGATATTGGCGAATTTTATCGGCTTTTACAATGATCAGAGAATCAAAATACTGAACATTGATTAGTTGACGATTCCTTTTAATTAAACTGCCGATAACCACTCATTTATTTTGGAATTTTAAACTACTATGTATGTTTGAAGACACCGGTACAAAAAAGGGATAGCTCCAACAAATTTTTCAGGAGAATAAAAGAAAATAGGATAAAAGAACAGGAGGACTTTGAATACGAGTATTATGATTTAAGATTTGACTGTATATAAAAGTGGTTTTAAATTGTATAAAAGTCACGTGACATGAAACGCAATGTGATTGGTCTGACGTCATTGCGCATATTTTCATCGCTTCATTTGAATTCACAATGTGAAATTAATGTTACTTTATGGTATGTATTGAAAAAAATTTGAAACAACTTTCCACTTCAGGTAAATTTTATTCTTTTTTAATATTAAAATTTACTCAGAATAATATAAAAAGAAATACAGTGAATTTGCTATTAAAGTTTTCTCTAAAAACAGATGTGAATATTGGCGAGGAGGTTATGAACATATACGAAAGTTAAGTGAGTGACAACGAAAATGCCACGAAGAAAAGTTGATCAAGGTGTCAGTGAAGCCCGATCGGATAATCTACCACGAGTTGATGCATTTAGGCAAAGCGCAAATTGAGACACGTATAGCGCGTGTGAGATGACATGACACGAGCGGCATGACGCGTACGTGCCATACGCGTAGCGTGGTGATCCGCAAATTGAGACGCAGTTTTTATTCGCACTTCCAGTTCAAACGTATCAGATGTTTGATTTGCGATCAAAAATATTGTTGTTAAGAAAAATTTTTGGTATCATAAAGCTCTTTATGTGCCCTAACCGCCTCTATTAATCTCTCGTCTGCCATTTAAAGAAAAAGGGAAAACACTTTAATAAATAAAAACAAATAAATATGTAAGTTTTTATTCACACGTGCACGAGAAACTGTGCCTCAACTACAGCGCCACGCTTTGGTCATTACGCGCGTGTCGCGACACGTTGCACGTAGTTGTCAATTTGCGCCGTTCTGTTTAAATCCCGTAGTTTACAAAAACACGCGTCGCGCTGCGCCACCTCACACGCGCTATATGTGTCTCAATTTGCGCTTTGCCTTATGGCCGCGTCCTATTTTGCACCTAACTCCGATTTTGTATCAGCAGAAATGCAAGGAGCAAAAGCTAATCTGTATGTATAAATCGATAAAAACATATATATGTATATGTTTTTGAGATAGAGGGCGGTATTACTTACTGTAATGCAAAGTCAGTTGTGAATCTCGGTGAATTTATTCCTTCGTATAATATCTCGACAACGACGAATACCTATACAATTTTGAAAATTATCAAAAGAGCACCATCTGCTCCGAATAAGCCTACCGAAAAAATCAATTTGCTCAAGCAATAATATAGTAATTAAACTTGGTAGGTACCTTACATTACAGTATGCACAGCTGAGCGCTGCGCCGCTGCGCTATCTCCACCCTCTATCTCAAGAACAATTCACCGCATGAAAAAATTTCTGGAACAAAATTTGCCGCAAATTTTATGCTCTACAATTCTTATAATGAATGAGCATCATTCGAGCTATAGAAACCTAGATAATCGCGAATGAATAACTTACGACGCAGGCACGAGATTTTATGAGACTCTTAAGACAACTTTTCGAATACCAAAATAAAGGTGTCTAGAAGTTTCCAGCTTATTATCTCTCATCCCGAGGTTGAACCCTTTTTTTTTTGCTTAAATGACTGCATTAATAATACATAATGATAATTTGAAAATACGGATCTGCGAGACAGTCATATGGAGATGCGGCCATTGAATTCGTACAGTTGAAGCTTGATGGATCAGTCTGTACTCTCAGGTGTCTCATTTGCCCTGAGCATATAAAGTGACTCTCGATACAATGTCATGATTGTGCCGCATCGTCAGGTAAATGAAATAGCCTACAAATATTATAGTAATAACTATTGCTGTTATCATCTTTTTATATAAAAATATTTCTTCTGTACGTGTATATTTCACTGAACTCCTCCTAAACGGCTGGACTGATTTTGATGAAATTTTTTGTGTGTGTTTGAGTGAGTCTCTGGCTGGTTTAGATTCACAATTCATATCTCCTCAACTCACCAATATTCTTTAAAATGAAAAAGAAGTCCAACATATATATTTCTAAATTGTTGGTGACGATAGTAACCTTTGTTAAGGAGACGTTTATGTTTACATACTATACAGATTATAGATGTTTATATTTTGAAAATTCAATTCCCATTGAATATCCAAAAAACGTTTGCTGGATTCCCTAATACCAAGCCAAAGTTCGAGTCAGACAACGTCTGCCGGGTCCGCTAGTTTCTTGTATTTTTTGTATTATAATTATATTACAAGCAAATATAGTAGATTGCGTCATTAGGCGTAAAACTGGAACTTTGTGTGCTGAAGGTGAGTGTTGTCTGCCGAAGGTTAGTGAGGCAGACATGTCAGCTGAAGCACACAAAGACAGTTTTGCGCCGAATGACATATACTAGTTTATCTTCAAACGTCTTAATTTAGAACATTTTTTAATATTGAGAAGTTTTTAAAAATTAAAATTTTAACTGATCACAATATCTTGGCAATACTGCCATTACTGCTTCCAAGGCGATGCAAAAAACAGAATTCAAACAACGAAAAAAATTAAACGCCAGTGTTTTGTAAAATCGTTAACTCGTTAATCAGTTTATTTCATGCTTATGTAACGAATAAAACTGTACGATGTCGAGTTCCGGCCGACCTTCTACTCCTCCTGAAGTCGTTGAAGCTGCGAGAGAGTCTATCGAAAAATTACTACCCACTAAATCGGCAAGTGTCTATGAAGCGGCCTACGAAAAATTCTTAAAGTGGTGTTCCGCAAAAAATGTGGAAGTGTAGTCGGAAAACGTCTTATTAGCTTACGTTTTGGAATTATCTCGAACCTTCAAAAGTTCTTCTCTCTGGTCGCAGTATTCAATGGTGAAGTCGTCCTTAAATTTAAAGAAAAATGTCGATATCTCAAAATACTGCAAGCTGCGCTTGTTTTTGAAAAAAACAAGGAGAAGGTTACAAGCCAAAAAAAAGCCAAAATCATATCAAAAGAAGAATTTGACGGGTTTTTGTACCACGCTCCTGACGAGATTTATCTAGGAACAAAGGTACTCACGATCCTAAGACTTTGTATAATTAGGTGTTATTTAAATATTACATTTCTTATTTATAGATTCTTTTGATCTTTGGAATATCTGGTGCATGTAGATGTCATGAACTTGTGAAAATGAAAACTGATGATATTGTGGTGGATACTGTGGTTCGTTGCAACTAGTAAGGGTTCCTGACACCAAAATAAAAAAGTCGCGATCTTTTTACATTGTCGAAAATTATTGTTGTTCATTTTGTCTGCCGAAGCTTATAAAAAAAGAAAAAAGCGCCTAGGCACACAAAATGCTATTTTTACCTTGTCATTTGAGTCACAAAAGCTGCCACTTTTGTGACGTTTGAAGATGAAAGTATTTTTTTGAAAATATTTGTATACTTTTCTTAGGAGGATGTAAACACTCGATTGCTTTTTTGATGTGGTTACATAGAAGATCTGAAGAACCGTCACCAACTGATGTTGAATGCTATTGGCGAAAATCGATTCTGTCTCAAGTTGGTTCATCAATTAAATATATTATGGTGAAAGATTTTGCTTCTGATAAAGAAGTTACTCCTGTAACTAAATGTATAAATACATTGGAGGAATTTGTAAAAAGAACAAAACAAAAACCTGTACAGAATCGAATTTTGAAGTATTTCAATAATGTAAATCCTAAACAAAGTGTTTCGATACATCATTTATTAGTGGACTTTTTTAGGAGTTTTTAGCTTTCGTAAAAAATCAAATATCTCAAGGCTTATGTGAACATATTGAAAAAATTACACAAGAACAACTAGATTGTGAACTTTGGTTTATATTGCGGTACGGGCGAATTACAGCATCCAAAGCACATGAAGCGTTTCGCTGTACTACACCCGATGGAATTTTAGTAGAGCTGCTGGTTGGTGGTAAAAAATTACGTAATACAAAAGCTATGGAAAGAGGTAGACAATTAGAAGCGATAGTATTACAAGAAGTAGAACAGAAGTTAAAAAGAAACTTTCAAAAATGTGGTTTATTTTCATGTGAACAATATCCACATATAGGAGCTTCACATGACGCAATTGACGAAGAATTTGTTATTGAAATTAAATGCCCAACATCTGAAAAGCGTGCTCGAACATACATTGATACTAATAGCTCTGATAAAGTGTCAATAAAATACTTTACTCAAGTGCAAAACCAAATGCATTGTACTGGAAGGAGAGTGGCATTGTTCATTGTTGCGGGCCCAAAATTCGAAGAAAATAATAAATTTAAATCTGTTGTTATTAATTACGACTCACAATTTGTACATAAATTATTAGAAGACTTAAGTAGATTTTGGGAAAAACGTATTTTTAAACGTTTATTCCGTTCTTTGCAAAAAACAGAGCTATAAAATAATAAAAATACAATAGAGTTTAGTCAAAAACATAAGTATTTTTTTTAATTTCATAATAATTTTCGATTAACAATATCAATTAACCATTTCTTAAAAAATGATAAATGATATGGTTTGATTTGATATACAATGACAATTATGATTTCTTAATTAGTGGTCCTAAATTTATCAAAGCAGCAACTATTGTGATAATGTTATTCATTTGAGGAATCAATTTACTATTAACACATGAATGAGGTTCACAAATATGAAATTCTCTAATTCTTCTTATTAACCTTTCAATGTGAATATGAAGACTTGCAATTCGTTTTGTCGTAATGACTTCGTCATGAGTAGGTTTTTTGTCTAAGGTTACTGTTGGTGGTCTAATTAATGCGCATTTTTAGCACTTTCAATATGTTTGAAACCTCTATCAGCTAGTACAGCTGCGCCTGGTTTCAAACAATCCAATTACCCGGAACGTGACACTATTTCAGCATCAGGCGTTCTGCCACCAAATCCTTGTGATATGAAATTAACAATTCCATCAAGAGTACACGATACCAAGTATTTAATCGTGTTACGTTTTTTGTATTCAGACCAGGTTAATGATTGTTTTACAGGGTCTGTTGGCTTTTCTATTTCAATTTCTAAACAATCAATAATTGATTCAACGGTAGCATAGCGGCTTCTGAAGCAAATTGGTAATTGTTCTTTGATTTTTGAAGGTGACGGCCAAATAATAAAGTCTTTTAAATATTCTGCTTTAATGGGCAAAGAGTTATTAAATTAGAAATTTGTAAAATATCAATGATTTCCATACTGTCATTTGAAATGAACCTTTTTCTTATCTATGCCTTTTTCCCGTAAGAAGTTTTTCAAATAATTACGAGATGGCAGCACCTGCGGTAGGGACAAATAATATTTAGTTTCCATTTAAAATCATTTAATTTTGATGATAAATTCTTGTTAATTTAAACAGTTTGGCAAACTAAATTTATAAATAAAAACTATCAAAATGCCAACCAAACACTGTAGTTTTGCGACATGTACTTCGGATAATCGATATCCAGAAGATAATGTGTTTTTTATACCATTTGTGAAACCACATATTAACGCGATTAGGTGTAAAAAGTGGATCTCGTAATTATTTGAAAAACTTCTTACGGGTAAAAAGGTTCATTACGATATATTTACGAGGGAATTGCCGGATTCTTTGAACCCGCCCTGTGGAAAAAGTCCGATAGAAAATGTTAAGTTCCATCAAGAATCCTGATAGATCTATGTGGATCGAAAAATGTGAAAAATGTCCAGTTAAAAAATGTATTATAAATTATCAGTATGTATTGTAAATTATAAGTATTGGGAATTCCTGTTTCAAAGACACAATAGCTTACAATAATTTCCAATAACTTCCAATTAAACATTGGTTTTGATTTGAATCTATCGGAATTTTTCAGCAGGGCATTGTTTTAAATTTAATTTTTGAAATTCTTATCGTTGAAAGTGACTCTTCCATTCATTTTCTGTACTTGCATTTGTGGATAAGAAACTATCTGAAGAAGTTGAAAAAGAGCTTGTTGGAGTGTTATTAGATATGTTTGTAACTTGACCCTTAGTAATTGGTAAAAGAGAATCAGAATTATTATGTACCATTTTTTTTCAATCGGTATTTCAATTGGAGATGACGCACGATCTTTTGTTTGAGGTTTACATTGAACTGATGTACTTCTATAATAACTTTGCATTTTGACTTGAACAGCAGCATTCACTTTTTGACTTTGACCAATAGTATAATCACAACAAACGTTTGATGCACTGTTTTGAGAATCTTGAAGTATTGTAGAATTTTCGATATCAATGCACTTTCGGTTTATACTATCAATTGTAGCTTGTCGTAATTTTACTGGCATTTAAATCCAATTTTTCAGGACCTTGAAGATCTACTTCTATTGAAGAAATCTCAATGTTTATTGTTTTTTTTTTATGATCAGAATGACTTTATGATAATAAAAAAGACGATACAATAATAATTGCATCAGTATGTTTGCACTCATTCCAGCACGAGTTGTTAGAGCTCATGTCGAAATATGTGCACTAAGTGCGCACTGAGGGCAAAAAATTGCTCCGATTTACCAATAGAACACGACTAGAGCACCAATGCAGTACTAGTTCTATATAAATACTACATAAATATTGACATTTCTCGCTCATTTCTTCTTTCACTAGTGCAGCACTAATTTTCTCACGAGAATTCACTATAAAGTTAAGTGCAGACACAGCTACTTTTGCAGCGCAGTTTTTAAGTTACAGCTGCAAAAGTTGCGTAAGGTGTTGACACGTATCCTTAAAGTAGCGTGCCGCACGCAGTTTTTATTCTGCAGCTGCCTCGTAAAAACTGCAAAGTCAATAAAAGGTTGCGACGGTGTTCACACACAACAAGCTACTTTTGCATCAACATGCAGTATTTGCAGCCACATTTTTAGTTTATTTTGCGCCGTTGTCATGTTCGTATAGTTGAAGATTGTGGACCGTGTATTACTAATACTACTATTATCATTAATAATAATTATAATAATCATGATAATAATAATAAAAACTGTCAGAAATCTATCTTCTTATTATTTATTTTAACAAGAAGACAGTTACGGGCGGGAGGGGCAAAGTGGGCCCCTCCAAATTTTCAAATCTTCAGAAAAATATGGGACCAAACTTTTTTGAAATTTATTATATAATGAGGGGTAAAAAGGACCGTCCGTTTATTAAATATTTAATAATTAATTGCAAAAATAAAAATACAGAATGAAAAACATCAATTATGAATTTTTTTGGGGGGCCCACTGACGCAAATTTTCGATTTTTTAATTTTAATGGACGCAGTATAATAATGTTAAATAAGTATCAAAGGTCTAAAAAAAATAAACGCTTAAGGGGCCCACTTTGCCCCCCGCCCCCTTTCCCTAACTGAAAATTTTCTATTAATATTCTTCTAATATTCTTCTCTCTCATCTTTTACTAATATTATTATTAGTATAGTGAAAAATTGTGTACCAACATTTTCTCCCTAGTCTCCAACGAAAAACTGCACCCGCAACCGCTGCAAAAGTTTCAACCGATTTGATATTTTTTACTGCGGCTGCAACTCGTAAGAAATGCCGTTCACACACAACTACTTTTGATACTGTGCGCAGCTCTATAATATTGCAAGCAACCTGTTCACACGAAGCTGCATCAAATCTGCGCAGTTTTTTGTGCTGCAGCGCAGCAAAAGTAGCTATGTGTGCACTTAACTTAAAGTACATGCCGCCAACGGACCACTACTCTAGTTAATGACGTCACAAGTCGTTTGGTAAATTAACAATGAAAAAAATATTAATTATAGCTGCAGCCCCAAGTCAGATAAAGAAAATCGATTTTTACCATTTGACAGCTACTATCATTCGGTGTTTTGAATCATTGAAAAGTAATAAGTCGTTTGAGAGATATTTATCGTTATGTGGGTTAGCTGCATTTCTGTCATTTGAAATTTTATGTTTTATTTTTGGACGGAGTAGTAAATTTTATTAGTTTGTGGCACATTTTCAATGGTTTTGCAGGTTATCTCCTATAAGGAAAGCTCCTTCATACAAAAGAACGGATGGCTATTTTGAAAAATTCGATTTCTAAAGAAAATTCAACGTTGGAATGAAGGTATATCATGTTATTGGGCCAAACTTTGTTTTATAATTAAAAAAACTTCGTTTGTGAATTTTATTTCTCAATAGTACGAGTTCTACGTTGTATTTTATTGGAGAAAACAATTTAGTAATGCAATTTCTATTTATTTAAAAAAAAATACTATTGACAAATAATTTTTAATGTTCATATTTGTATTAGGTATATCTCGTTTTCTTTTACAAGTGTAGATTCGCGTCAGCAACACTGTGCGGAAATAAGTTTTGACAAGCCAGTACCAGTCCGCATCGCTAGCCGCTTTTGGAAATAAGTTTTGATAATTTAGCAGTATTATTTGAAAAATTAAATAACAGAGATTCTAAGCTCACTTTCTTTGACGTTTTACAATTAAACAGTAATTTGTTCAAACATTTCGATATTTTGCCAGATCATGATTTAATTAATAGAATTAATATTGTGAATTTTGTGAATATAAACCATCGAACGAGCGGGACGAAGTCTGCGGGATCCGCTAGTATTTTATATAATAGTTAAACTAATCTCTAGAAGAAAAACAGTTCTTTTCTTCTCCTGAAAAATTTGTTGGAGCTATCCCATTTTTGTACCGATGTCTTCAAACATACTAGATTGTAAACTATACATAGTAGTTTAAAATTCCAAAATGAAAATGGTTATCGGCAGTTTAATTAAAAGGAATCGTCAACTAATCAATGTTCAGTATTTTGACTCTCTGATCATTGTAAAAGTCGATAAAATTTGCCAATATCTATGCCAGGAGATTATTTCTTACTAAATAAAAATCAATTATCGATTAAATTGTTTATTAATATTGATTAATGTTCGATTGATTCCGGAAACATTCAAACATTTTTAATCTTCGAAACTTATATGAAATAACTATAAAAACTGTAATCAGATACTACAATTTTTGACTTGTCAAAACGATTTTAATAAAATTAATGACCTATTTATTGACCTGTTCGAGTTAATTAATTGGTAGCAAAACAAGGTCAAGATCGACCACTGATTTGCTTAAATCGATTGCAGTTTGATAAAGTAACCTGCATTTCTTGAAAGAACTAATGTCGTAGCTACCTTATCATACTCGAAATATTTCGGTGTTTTTTCACTTGGCAATACTTTAAATTGCGATATTATGGCGGCAACAGCCAGCTTCATTTGTATTACACCATATCTCATTCCTATACAGTATCTAGGCCCTTCACCAAATGGAGAATACGTGCCTTGTACAATGTTACTCTTATTATCGAAACGTTCCGGATCGAATTTCAAAGGATCGGGGTAATATTCAGGATCACGTAGTAGACCTAATGTTGGTATAAAGACAATAGTACCTTTTTCCAAAACAACATCAGTTCCGGGTACTTTATAATCTTTAACAACCATTCGATTCAAAGCAGCGCCCACTGGATACAATCGCATAGTTTCTGTAAATTTGACAATATTTCAAATATAGAACCCTCTGAGGTCCAGTTGGATGCTCACCTTTTATGACTTTATCCAAATATGATAGACTAACAACACCATCGTATGTGAATTTCGTATAGTCTTCACCTAAATTACTGAAAATTTCATTTCGTAAACGCTGTTGGACATCTTGATTATGTGCCAATACGTGCATACAAGATCCCAATGCAGCCGATGATGTTTCTATACCGCCCAAAAAGAATATAAACGTTTGTCCTAAAATTTCATTGTCACTTAAACCAATTGTCTTATCGACATTCATAAATGCATCCAAGAAATCATTCCGTTTAACATTATTCTTTATCCTATAAGTGATCGTTTTATGGATCAGATCTTTGAAAAATTTCTCAACAACTTTATTATCTTGAGCTACTTTCAACAAGATACCAGGATTTTGATAACCATCAAATATTATCTTTTTAATCAAAGCCCATACCCCTGGATTCATTATCTTAATCATTGTTTCATATATAGATGTATCTTTACCATTCAAGGCATCACAATCAAGGCCCAAAGTTGCTGATGAAATCGAATCGGTAGTGAAAGCTTGAAAGATTTTACTGATATTCACATCATCATTACCAGAATTTGAGTAAGTTTTAATTTTTTTTATTAAAGCGTCTGTATGTTTCATGAATGTATTACTGTACATTGCTTTTAATTTAGCGGATGTAAAAGATGGTGTTAATTTGGTGCGCAATTCTTTCCATCGACTACCTTCCAAAGCAAAAAGGTGCGTTGTTAATGGTGCCTCCTCACAATAAGAAACACCACGATCCATAAAATATTCGAAATCTGTCACCAGTACACGTTTGACTATTTCCGGATCAATAGGTAAATAGATAGGTGCATTGAAACTGTATATGCCAGCATGTCGTAGACCTCTCTGTTTGAATTCGTTATAGAGATTTTGTAGAACAACATAAAAATTCGCTTGACCTAACAGCATAGGTGTTAGATTACCACATGGAAATACTGGTTGTTTCGTTTCTAAATTTCTTTTTTTCCAATATGTAAAACAACGTTGATAATGCAGATATTGAACTGTCACATAAGACACTAGTAATGTCACTACTGCACCTAAGAGAATTACAAACGTTGACATTTTGTAAGTACTTACTAACGAGAAGTCGTGTGTACAATCAACTAAAGAAATCTCAACGTTTGCCACAAATTTATGGAGTGGACTTAATTAAGTAGATAACAGAAGCGCACTGTTAAACATCCGACTGTAATTTGACACCTGTGCAAGAATTGTTTATATATGTGTGTGTGGATATATGTATGTATGTGAAATCATCTTCCCCTCCATTGAGTCGAACGTTGATTGGTCTGCCAACGTCACTTCCAAACCCCTACTATATCTGTGGCGGTAGTTTATCGATAAATTTTGTCCTAAAAATCACGAACCGTACTTTCTAAATCTGAAATTGTGGGAAAACTAAATGAGTTTCCCAGAAAAGAGTTTAAGACGAACGTTCGGAGATCATCACTCTTCAAAAATATATGAAATACATGTGAAAAAAATTTGATTAGAGAGCAGGAAAGCGAAAGTACGATTTTCATGAAGGAATTTTTTTTTCAAATTTGAGGAAAAAATTTGGGAAAAAAGTTTAAGACGGACATTGTCCTATGCGCCACCAACATTTAAATTTATGTATAGTTTCTTCAAATTAAAAATTACAACTGTGAGAGCGAAAGTCGTTTTACATTATAATCAAAGTAGAGAATTTTCACATCGGAATTTTTTTTCTCAAATTTGGGGAAAAAATTTGGAAAAAAAGTTTAAGACGGACATTGCCCTATGCGCCACCAACATTTTCATCTATCGACAGTTTCTTCAAATTAAAAATTACGACTGTGAGAGCGAAAATCATTGTACATTGTAATCAAATTGACATTAGCCTCGCCTTAAGTTTTGTTTGTTGACCCCGGCAAGTCATGAAAATTTTTTCATCTATTTTATCTATGTTTTTATAAACAACATCAATCTCTAGAAAGAGTTTTTCTTCGGCAATAATTCCAAGTCTCCTTATTTGAATGAATTTCAAGCGAGCAAAAGGTAGTATATTGTAAATAAATAGGTATTATTTAGATAATAAACAAAAATCTGACTCTTGTGGCTCCATGATTACTATAAATAATCACGATGAGCTGAAACAAGTGATATAACAAAGTGTCTCAAAATGGTCGCGCCAGGTCAGGTTACAAAGACTTAGGTCCATGTGAAAATTACTTGGTGATCTCACCAATATGTTGTTGATTTTATGGGTATGAAAAGTTTGATAAGCGAAGGGTAAACTGATCAGTTCCTATTTCGATAAATGAATGAACTGCAAAAATTTTAAGGGTGTGCGAATAGCGTTCGAATCGAATCGAATCTAATCGAATAGTAACTATTCGATTCGAAGTTCGAATCGAATTATTCGAAAGTTCGAATGGTTCGAAATATTCTATTAATTCGTAGGTTTTTCGAATAATTCGAAATATTCGAATAATTCGTTTAAAGAAATAAATAAAAAATAAATGTCGGTTAGAGGGGAAGGGTTTTCCCTCACAGGATCTCGCGTTTTCGTTACGCTTCCATACAAATTTACTACCCTACCGCGTCTAAAGAAGTTTCACTTTAAAAAATCGATTCGCTTTTGTCGCTTAAGATCTATTTCAGATGGTCAAACCTTTTTTTAATCTGAAAGAATCCCCGGAGTTGTTTCTCTAGCTACTTTCTATATTTTGAAACGGGTTTTGGTTCTAAGGCAGATGTTGCTTTTGTTCAGGATTTCTCGCAAATTGCAGTGAGAAATTAGACGACTAAATCTCCATAAGTGTGGCGGAAACAGAATTGTGGTAGAATAAATAAAGCATACCCTTGTCAGAATTTTATTCAATCAAACTATTTATAAATTTACCAGAATTAACCGTAAAAATGATTGTTAAAGTGTTTGAAATTTTACAAATAAGCCTGCACTTCTAGGTAAAAATAACGACTTGGACACTTTATCAAATTCCAAATATGCCGGTGTCTTTTCACTTGGTAAAATGTTATATTGTGATACTATAGCAGCAATAGCTAATTTCGTTTGTAGTAAACCATATCTTATTCCTATGCAATATCTAGGCCCTTCGCCAAATGGTAAATTTGTACACGGGACAATGTTATTATTATCATTGAAACGTTCCGGATCGAATTTCAAAGGATCGGGGTAATATTCAGGATCACGTTGTAGACCTAATGTGGATATAAGGACAATAGTACCTTTTTCCAAAACAACATCAGTACCGGGTACTTTATAATCTTTAACAACCATTCGATTCAAAGCGCCGGTCACTGGATACAATCTCATAGTTTCTGTAAATTTGACAATATTTCAAATATCGAAGCTCATGAGGTCCAGTTGGATGCTCACCTTTTATGACTTTATCCAAATAAGATAGACCACTAACACCATCGTATGTGTATTTCGTGTAGTCTTCACCTAAATTATTGACAACCTCATCACGTAGACGCTGTTGGATGTCCTGATTATGAGCTAATTCGTGTATACAACATGAGATTACTGTTGACGATGTTTCAAAGCCAGCCAAAAAGAATACAAAAGCTTGTGCAATAATTTCATTTTCGCTTAAACCATCCTCTTCACTAATATTCATTAAAATTGTTAAGAAATCATCACAGTTAATATTATTCTTTTTTCTATGTGCGATTGTATCGTTAATGATTTGTCTAAAGAACTTCTCGACTTTTTTATTGTCCTGACTTACTTTCAATAAAATACCAGGATTTTGCATACCGTCAATTAGTAATGTTCGAATGAATTTCCACGTTGATGGATTTAATACGTCATGTAGAATTTCCATTACATAAGAATCTCGACCATTCAATACATCACATTGAAGACCAAAAGCTGCTGATGCGATTATATCTATTGTGTAAGCTTCGCATAATATTTTGATATTCATAGAACTACCAGTGTCGGAAAAAGTTCGTAATTTTTCAATTAAAGCTGCCGTATGCTTCAAGAAAACATGATTGTACATTGTTTTCAATTTGGCAGATGAAAAAGCCGGTGTTAATTTTGCACGTAATTGTCGCCATTTATTACCACTCAAACAGAATAGATGTGTTGTTAATGGTGCTTTCTGTTCATTACAATAAATACCGCGATCCATAAAATACTCGAAATCTGTTACCATTATACGTTTGATTATTACCGGATCAATAGGGAAATAGATGGGACCGTTGAAACTGTATATGCCAGCATGTCGTAAACCTTTTCGTTTGAATTCGTTATAAAGATTTTGTAGAACAACGAAAAAATTGTCTTGACCCAACAATATAGGTGTTAGATTGCCAGCTGGAAAGACTGGTTGTTTCGTTGCCAAATTTCTTCTTTTCCAATACGTAAAACAATATTGATAATACAGATACCAAACGGTCACAAAAGACACTAGAAATGTCACCAGTGCAACAAACGTGACTATAAACCACGCCATTCTAAGTACAATTAACAAAAGAAAATCGAAAACATTCTTTATATACAATTTGTTTTAATGAGTTAAAAAAATGGGGAATGCTAGTCAGAACAAATGTAGGACATAATAACCTAATTGAAACATATTCTATGAATTGTAGTGTCGTCTCTAGGATCCTTTTTTATGACTGTTTAGTTCCTCTTTATAAAAACATTCCTCGTTTTTATTATTATTATTATAGTAAGTCGTCAAGTAATTGCGTTTCATTTGAACAGCTTGATTATTATAAAGAGATAATTACGCGATAATTAGGTTCTGAATAATTAATTCGTTATTTGTTGAAATGGAATCTATAATTGGTGTTGTGCAATGCAAAGTTCAAGGTGTTTAAGAGGGATTGGTCCAAAGTGTATATATAGATATAATGGCAATGTAAAAAATACTTTTGAATATCTTTGTGGTTACAAAAGTTGGAGATACGATCGATATGGCATTTGGTTATATGAGTAATAATAAAAATTTTGATGCATGATTATCCGGAAAAAACGATTAGTTTTCGAGAAAATTGGTCGTCTTGTGGGGTGTCGGAATAGCTTTGAATATTTTTGGTGTTATCCAATGGAATTCGATGAAATTAATAAGAAACAGACAGGCCAATATTTTGTGAATCTCAGTGTATCCGTTTTTGAAAATCGTTACCCGTTTTCGAGAAAATGGGTAGGGATTTTCATTGCACGGGTTACAAGATTGTCCAAAGTTTTGGAAAACGGTAACAGTTGGAGAGGCGCTCGCTACTCAAATCTACTTCAAAATCATTGGTGCTCTTCTACGTTTTCAAGTTTTGAAATAAGGCCTTTTTGACAGAGTAGCTCACATTTCTCACTTACCTACTATTTTATCGCAATTTCATGAATTTTATACAAGAACATGGGATAGTGCTGTACATCTCATAGCGATTCCGTTTTCGAAATTCTTTTGTCCGGTTTTTTAGAAAATTAATTTTCAAAAATGGCATCATTTCAAAACATTTCCCCCTATTGGTTAGGCACATGACAATTACATATATTCCATGGGTTGGGATCTGTTTAGTAGGTCAACGGGCAAGGTCGGCGTAAATGATCTTTACTATAATAGTCACGTTCCAAAGAATCAAGATAAATAAACAATTCTCTACTTTCTTGCACTGAATGTTTTTAGTCAAGTTTATCCATTTTCTATTTTTATTTTATTTTATTTTATTTTTTTCATATTATCACCCTGCAATATCTAAAATTACCCTTCCGCATTATTTTTATTTAGTTTTCCGAAACTTCTACAAAAAGTGAATACGAATGAATCTACATATTTCGTTTCTAAAATAAATTTAAAAAAATTTAAATGATCCATGGATTTTTATAATTAAAAAAAATATAGGTATAGGTAGTCTTTAAGTTTTGACGTATCAAATATATATACATATTTTTTAATTATAAAAACCCATGTATCATTATTTTTAACATAATTTTAAAATCCGCAGTAATATCTACACACACAGTAATACGCTCACTTACCCTACCCCTCAAAGCTGTTGGCTATTCACTATAATTCAATCGTGTCTTGGAATATGAACCCTACATTGCATTTTCTGAAAAAAAGTCGGTAATCTCAATCACTTGTCTTGTTGATTGCCCTGGTGAACGTATATAGTATTTGGCTTGCCCCGGGCAAGTACTTATACTACCGTTGCCCGCAAAGGGACAGATCTTTCAGATATTGATAATTATGATAGATAGGTAGTTGCAAGTATAATAATGGACCGTACTCAAATATGTGAAATTTCTTAGTAGAAAGATTGGTAACTGTTTATGTATGTATTTTTGCAAAATGAACTAACAGGAAAATCTATAAATTCTGTTACTAATTAAGGGTGCGCACATGTCCAAGATATCTCACTGCAATACCTCGCTGCCTGGATGCCTCGCTGCTTACATAGATACCTCGATGTCAGATCAAAACCATGTATTCAAATGGGAGTGTGCATAGCGAAGATGTTTTCTGCGCTACATAGCGGTCTACATAGGGGTTCAAAGCGAGGCTTGAAGGTCGACATCCTTGTATCCATGTGGGCTTGACTGTGATTGGTCAAATTACATTTGACATTTGATTTTAAAATCAACATCATAATACCTATTACTTAAATTATTAATTAAATTTATGTCATACGTATAAGGATATTAATGAACCATTAATAGATATCAAAACGATCGCATTAATAAGCAAATAATAATTGTTTACTTGACGACGGGCAGTTATAAAAATGTGATCATAACCTCAATTTTTCAGATGAAGAAAAATTACAAAAAAAAACAAAAATGAAATTAAATTGCTTCTTTTACTTATGACATGAATGCATCACGGGCGTTATTTGCCTCATAACGCCCTTGATACATCAATTACTATAATAAATAATTAATTTATAAATAAACGTGGGAATTGATATTTTTGAAAATTAACAATATTGCCGAATCGGACGGTACATTATTATTAATTAATTACAGTCGAACTTCGTTAACTGGAATTTTCGATGTGTCGAACACAGTCACCTACTTTTTCAAAAATTAAATTAAATTAACAAGAATAAAATTCAATCAGAAATGTTCAACTAATAATATAAAAAGAAACGCATCTCCCTATCGACACCATTCGCAGCCCATGATTTTAAATTCCTAAAAAAAGATATAACGCAAAAGAATGTGTTTTTTACGGAGAAAACGGATTTTCCCGGATATGAGACCTAGCTAGATGAATTTTTTGCCCCCATAAACCACTATATTCCAACTTTGATCGAAATCGTTAGAGCCGTTTTCGAGAACGTGATTATAAATATTAAATTAACTATTTATTGTAGTCATTAATGTACCAAGAGCGTTATGAGGCAAATAACGCCCGTGATGCATTCATGTCATAAGTAAAAGAAGCAATTTAAATTCATTTTTGTTTTTTTTTTGTAATTTTTCTTCATCTGAAAAATTGAGGTTATGATCACATTTTTATAACTGCCCGTCGTCAAGTAAACAATTATTATTTGCTTATTAATGCGATCGTTTTGATATCTATTAATGGTTCATTAATATCCTTATACGTATGACATAAATTTAATTAATAATTTAAGTAATAGGTATTATGATGTTGATTTTAAAATCGAATGTCAAATGTAATTTGACCAATCACAGTCAAGCCCACATGGATACAAGGATGTCGACCTTCAAGTCTCGCTTTGAACCCCTATGTAGACCGCTATGTAGCGCAGAAAACATCTTCGCTATGCACACTCCCATTTGAATACATGGTTTTGATCTGGCATCGAGGTATCTATGTAAGCAGCGAGGCATCCAGGCAGCGAGGTATCGCAGTGAGATATCTTGGACATGTGCGCACCCTAAGAGTGGCTAATGCGTAGAACCCTTGGAACCGGTCTATAAGTCTATTTTGATGTGCAGCATCCACGAGCTATGCCATGTGAGGATGGTGAAAAGCGCAATCATAAATATATATATATATATATATATATATATATATATATATATATATATATATGAGTAATTCCATTACATTTCGAATGATTTCTCGGGAGGGGTCAATCGATTTTACTGAAACCTTAGAATATTGAAGTACCTTATAAAAGATCCCCACATACCAAATTTCAGCCCTCTAGGTGCCATAGATTACGAGAAATTAATTTTTGTATGTTCGAAAATCACCACTTTTAGCCTGTTTTTCAAAATTCGGTCCTTAAAAACTCAAAGCTTGAATACGAATTATTTGTATCATGTTTTGTTCATTATATCTTCTAGTACGTATAAAAAAATATTTTAGACCTCTCCATTATTTGGCCTTTGTTTTATAACGTGCTTAAATAAAATGAAAATTTCGATAAAATGACGATTTTCAAATGGCTACCAATAATTCTATTTTCAATCAATTTGCTATTGCGATAGCTCATTTTTTTAGTTGAAGAATGCTCTTTATGTGTGCCACTCAGAAAAAGTTATTTACGGTCTACTTTCGGTGATATTCCGTATCAAAGTTGGTGAGTTTTGACAAATTTGCGAACTTTGACTCTCTAGTGCTAATTTCTACCATCTCTAAATTGTACAAAAATTTCAGAGAGCGTAGTGTTCTGTGTCTAGAACAATCTCTTAAAGGGATTTTACTGGCCCAAACTTCTGTGATTCTCTACAATTTTTTAAATATCGGTAAAATCAATCAAAATTTGGATGCTTCAATTCAATACTGAAGCTGCTTATTTTATCTCACATTGTTTATTTTGCTTTTAATTTTGATAATACAGTGTTCTAATAACATGAACATAACGTAGAATACTTAAAAATATGTTTTAAACATAATTTTTATTTTTTACCTGATATCAATATGTAGTGTCCATGTTTATTTACTACATAACCTCAAATTTTATGCTTTTTAATTAAATAGGTGATAAAAAATAAAAATTATATTTAAAAGATAATTTTAAGAATTCTACGCTATGTTCACGTTATTATAATACTGTATTACCAAAATAAAAGCAAAATAAACAACGTGAGATAAAATAAGCAGCTTCAATATTGAATTGAAGGATCCAAATTTGATTGATTTTACCAATGTTTAAAAAATTGTAGAGAATCACAGAAGTTCGGGCCCGTAAAATCCATTTGAGGAATTGTTCTAGACACAGAACACTACGTTCTCTGAAATTTTTGTGCAATTTGAAGATGGTAGAAATTAGTAATAGAGAGTCAAAGTTCGCAAATTTGTCAAAACTCACCAACTTTGATACGGAATATCACCGAAAGTAGACCGTAAATAACTTTTTCTGAGTGGCACACATAAAGAGCATTCTTCAACTAAAAAAATGAGCTACCGCAATAGCAAATTGATTGAAAATAGAATTATTGGTAGCCATTTCAAAATCGGCATTTTATCGAAATTTTTATTTTACTCAGGCACGTTATAAAACAAAGGCCAAATGACGGAGAGGTCTAAAATATTTTTTTGTACATACTAGAAGATATAATGAACAAAACATGATACAAATAATTCGTATTCAAGCTTTGAGTTTTTAAGGACCGAATTTTGAAAAACATGCTAAAAGTGGTGATTTTCGGACATTCAAAAATTAATTTCTCGTAATCTATGGCACCTAGAGGGCTGAAATTTGGTATGTGGGGATCTTTTATAAGGTACTTCAATATTATAAAGTTTCAGCAAAATCTATTGACCCCTCCCGAGAAATCATTCGAAATGTAATGGAATTACTCATATATATATATATGATTTGCTTACGACACAAGTATTATCGCCGTGGAAGCTGCCTCGTATTTAACAATACAGGCGCTTCCATTAAAGGCCTTTACACTAAGAGACTTGTCCGCATACAAGTCTTTCAGAGACAAATACAGAGATTTTTACAGAGACCAATACACAGACCAAATCCGGAGACTTCTACAAGTTGCGTTTACACTACAACAGAGACAAATCCGCAGACAAATCAAGGTCACTTAAATCCGCCCAAAAGTCTCTATAGTATAAATGCAACGCAGAGATTTTCACAAAGACTTTTTGCCTCGGTCTCTGGTCTCTCCTAAAATCACGCGTTTACACGTAAAATAAGATTCGTGAGATTTTTACAGAGGCAATTGACAATAGAGGTTATGTATTTGGAAATTAATGTTTTAAATTCAATCATTTCATTTATGTGGTTTATAAAATGATTTTATTAAAATTTTTAATAATTTTTTACGCGAAGAAATTGAAACTTTTCTCATTATTTCCTTTTTGGGCCGTATTTTTTATATATTTTTACTGTTCCAATAATATCTCAAAAACGGAAAGGGTTTTAATATTTCTATTTAAATAAAAACAATAACAATTATGGTAAAAATAGCTCAAGATGATTGATATTATCATACAGTTAATTTATTTCTTTTTATATTTTTAAGTTGCTGTAAATAATGAATTTAAAACCGATTAGGGTTGTTTTTCTTTTGTTTTTAATATTTTAGCAGTAATGCATACATAAGATCCAATTTTATATTTAATAGCAATATGGTCACAAATACTGGAATTTCCGACTATTATACTTGTAGGTATTAACCCAAATTGAGGGACTAATAAAATTCGGCATGGTTGATGTTTAGCACCATGTTTCTTTGTTGACAATATTAATACGAAAAACGTGTTTGTCTAGCATTGCACACGAATCAACGCAAAAAAATCTTAATTTGAAAAATACAGTCAATTCATTTCTTTTTATATTTTTAAATTGCAGTAAATAATGAATTTAAAACCGATTAGGGTTAAAATTGACAATAATAAAGTCTTTTGTATTTGAAAATTAATATTTTAAATTTAATCATTGAATTTATGCGGTTTATAGAATGATTTTGAAACTTTTCTCATTATTCCCTTTTTTGAGAAGTATTTTCCGTATATTTTAACTGTAGTACATTCCAATAATATCTCAAAAGCTCAAAGGGTTTTAATCTTTCTGTTTTAATAAAATCAATAACAATTATGGCAACAATAGTTGATTATTATGACTATCATTTATCATCACAATTAATTGATTTCTTTTTATATTTTATATCTTTTTATATTTTAAAAATTTAATTGATGAATTTTAAACCGATCAGGGTTGTTTTAGAGTAAACAATAGCATCCATAAGAGAAAAGTCCGTGGTCTCTGTAAAAAACTTTTCAACATTCCAAGAGACTTCAAGTCTCTCCAAAAGAAAGAGAAGAATATATATTTTATCCTTATAATCGACAATTTTAGAGTGACCGTGAATTGTCTTTGGTCTCTCGTAAATAATTTGCGTTCAGACTAGAAAGACCAGACTCACAGATTTTTGGAGAGACTTGCCTCTGCTATTTTGCGCAGACCACGTCGATCTCTCCTATTTTCGCGCAGACTTCATTCGCACGGATTTGTCTCTCTAGTCTGAAGGCGACAAGAGACAAATCCGCAGACAAGTCTCTCCAAATGTCTTTGTAAAAGTATGTGTAAAAGTCTCTAGGTCTCTCGTTGCATTTACACTAAGAGACTTGTCTCTGTAAAAGTCTGGTCTCTCCTAAAATCTGCGCAAAAGTCTCTTAGTGTAAAGGCCCCTATTGGGAATAGGTATGCAAATAGGAATCTGTATTCGAACATACATGCAGTACAGAATTTTTTTATAAAATACATTGAAAATATTCATTTTAAATAATTCGTACGTTAAAATATAAAAGTAGGTAAACTCTGTCCAAAAATTAAGTATAAAATTTCAAATGACAGCAATGTGAATAACCTCCGCAACGAAAAAATAGGCCCTCCATTAAAGCCCTAAACTTAAAATTCGTGTTTATTGTATTAAGCTGAAAATCGATTTAAAAGGAATTTTAGAATCTCTGAAGCAATATAAATTACCGAATTTCAGAGTTAATATTGAAAAATCAGTGGCACAATATGTAAACAAACGCGTAGGATTTTATGCAAACAGTAGTGCCACAATATAATATAATTTTTAGTTCAAGTAAACATGTAACAGTTAGGAACTTTTCAGATGTTAAGTTGCACATAACCTATCATTTGTTATTTGAAATTTTATACTTAATTTTTGGACGGAGTTTAAACACGGAATATGCATTTATATTTTAGAAAACACAAGGGAAGCGGCGCTTCCACAGCTTCCATGGACTGCACGCCACTGCCTTCCACTACTTAAATGTGACAAATCTTTCATTATTTATTTACAAATGTCTTAAAAACTGTGCAGTAACGATGCATTATTATTATCTTAAAAAAATCGTTGATTTTTATTTAATGTTAAGTTAGTTTTTTATAAAAATCGTAAGAAAAGTTTCTGCGATAAAAGTATATTTGTGCGAAAATTGTTCGGTATTTTGTATAGCGTAATGTATAAATTCAATATCTCTGGAACTGTGTAGTACAGAAGTTTCATTTTTGCACCGATCGATGCAGATTCATTTGAAGATTAATATGACAAAATTTTTAAAAAATCCTAAGAAAAGCCACTTGGCGAAGGTACTACCTTAATTCGAAATTTATAATTATTCATGAGTTTTCAAATTACTCGAATATTTTTAAATAATTCAAATTTTTTCTTAATTTTGGAGTACCTTCAATCTTACAGTATATCTTGCTTGTTAAGTAAATCTAATTAATGAGTACTATATTTTTTTATTTAAACGAATTATTCGAATATTTAGAACTATTCGAACTTTTGAATACTTCGAATCGAATAGTTACTATTCGACTAGATTCGATTCAATTCGAACGCTATTCGCATACCCTTAAAAATTTTGCAATTCATTCCCTTCTTGAAATAGGAACTGATCAGTTTACCCTTCGCTTATCAAACTTTTCATACCCATAAAATCAACAACATATTGGTGAGATCACCAAGCAATTTCCACATGGCCCTCAATATTTGTAACCTGACCTGACGCGACCTGTTTGACATACTTTGTTATATCACTTGTTTCAGCTCATCTGATTATTTATAGTAATCATGGAGCTGCAAGAGTGAGATTTTTGTTTATTATCTGCAAAATATTTACAATATACGACCTTTTGCTCTCTTGAAATTCATTCAAATAAGGACACATGGAATTATTGCCGACAAAAAACTTTTTTAGAGATTGTTGCTATTTATAAAATACATAGATAAAATAGATGAAAAAAATTTCATGACTTGCCGGGGTCAACAAACAAAACTTAACAGTGCGCTTCTGTTATCTATTTAATTAAGTGCACTCCATAAATTTGTGGCAAACGTCGAGATTTCTTTAGTTGATTGTACACACGACTTCTCGTTAGTAAGTACTTACAAAATGTCAACATTTGTAATTCTCTTAGGTGCAGTAGTGACATTACTAGTGTCTTATGTGACAGTTCGATATCTGCATTATCAACGCTGTTTTACATACTGGAAAAAAAGAAATTTAGAAACGAAACAACCAGTCTTTCCATGTGGTAATCTAACACCTATGCTGTTAGGTCAAGCGAATTTTTATGTTGTTCTACAAAATCTCTATAACGAATTCAAACAAAGAGGTCTACGACATGCTGGAATATACAGTTTCAATGCACCTATCTATTTCCCTATTGATCCGGAAATAATTAAACGTATACTGGTGACAGATTTCGAATATTTTATGGATCGTGGTGTTTATTATGATGAAGAGAAGGCACCATTAACAACGCACCTTTTTGCTATGGAAGGTAGTCGATGGAAAGAATTGCGCGCCAGAATAACACCAGCTTTTACATCCGGTAAATTGAAGCTAATGTTCAATCATACGTTCATGAAATATACAGACGCTTTAATAAAAAAAATTAAAACTTACTCAAATTCTGGTAATGATGTGAATATCCATAAAATATTTGAAGCTTTCACTGCCGATTCGATTGCATCAGCAACTTTGGGCCTTGATTGTGATGCATTGAATGGTAAAGATACATCTATAAATGATATAATGGCTAAGATAATGAATCCAGGGATGTGGCCTTTGATTAAAACATTAATAATTCATGGTTATCAAAATCCTGGTATATTGATGAAAGTAGCTCAAGATAATAAAGTTGCTGAGAAATTTTTCAAAGATCTGATCCGTAATACTATCACTTACAGAATAAACAATAATGTTATACGGAAAGATTTCTTGGAAGCATTTATGAATGTCGATAAGACAATTGGTTTAAGTGACAATGAAATTTTAGGACAAACGTTTTTATTCTTTTTGGGCGGTTTAGAAACATCAGCGTCTGTATTGGCAAGTTGTATGCACGCATTGGCGCATAATCAAGATATCCAACAGCGTTTACGTAATGAAATTGTCAATAATTTAGGTGAAGACTACACGAAATACACATACGATGGTGTTGTTGGTCTATCATATTTGGATAAAGTCATGAAAGGTGAGTATCCAACTGGACCTCATGGAGTTCTATATTTGAAATATTGTCAAATTTGCAGAAACTATGCGATTGTATCCAGTGGCCGGTGCTTTGAATCGAATGGTTGTTAAAGATTATAAAGTACCCGGAACTGATGTTGTTTTGGAAAAAGGTACTATTGTCCTTATATCATCATTAGGTCTACAACGTGATCCTGAATATTACCCTAATCCTATGAAATTCGATCCGGAACGTTTTGATAATAAGAGTAACATTGTACAAGGCACGTATTTTCCATTTGGTGAAGGGCCTAGATACTGTATAGGAATGAGATATGGTGTAATACAAATGAAGCTGGCTGTTGCCGCCATAATATCGCAATTTAAAGTATTGCCAAGTGAAAAAACACCGAAATATTTCGAGTATGATAAGGTAGCTACGACATTATTTCTTACAAGAAATGCAGGTTTCTTTATTAGACTTCAATCGATTTAAGCAAATCAATCGTCGATCTTGACGTTATTTTGGTGCCAATTAACTCCAACAGGTCAATAAATAGGTCATTAATTTAATTAAAAGCGTCATGACAAGTCAAAAATTGTAGTATCTGATTACAGTTTTTATAGTAACTTCATATAAATTTCGTAGATTAAAAATGTTTGAATGTTTCCGGAAACAATCGAACATCAATCAATATTAATAAACAATTTAATCGATAATTGGTTTTTATTTCGTAAGAAATAATCTCCTGGCATAGATATTGGCGGATTTTATCAACTTTTACATTGATCAGAGAGTCAAAATAATGAACATTGATTAGCTGACGATTATTTTTAATTAAACTGCCGATAACAACTCATTTATTTTGGAATTTTGGACTACTATGTATAGTTTACAGTCTAATATGTTTGAAGACACGGGTACAAAAAAGGGATAGCTCCAAAAAACTGTTTTATTTTTAGAGATTAGTTTAACTATTAGGTATATAAAATATAACTTTATGGAATATCAATAATGTTTTTACGTGTTAAGTTTTTTTCAGACCCTTGATACTTATTTAACATTTTAAAGACTATTTCACTCATAGATATTTCGACCAATAGCGTGCCGTCAGTTAACAGTAAACGAAAATTTTGAATCGAGAATTTTTTGTTATAAATTTTTTCGACTCTAATTTACCAATCAAAACATTCAACTGAGCAACCTACCCTTTATTCACTGGTCTCAATAACTAGATAGAGTTCAATATAGGGATGTTCGATATACATTGATATATCGAAAACGCTCGATGTTTCTATTCAATACATCGAATCCATCCGATATATCACGAAGATCGAAGATTATACGATGCATCGATGTATTTTATTCGATACATCGAGAGAAAATATCTTACTTCATAAGATCATTACTTAATTTAATGAATGCTCGCATATAGGCCTATACGCTAACAAGTAAAGTACACGAAATGAAATCTCCCGATTTTCATGATTTTTGGTACATACGATAGAGGAAACGATTTTAAGGGATGCGTATTTTTTCATTCGTGCCCATACTCAAGTTTACGGGAGAAAAGGGAGGTTGAAATTCACCCTGCAAAATTAGTTTTTCCAAAATATCTCCAGAACGGCTCATTATTGTTCAACGATTTAAAAAGACAATGATAGTTGCTTTTAGGGGCTATCAAATGGTGAAAACCGATTTTCGATATCTCACTTGGGGTTGAAGGTATAATCAATAATATGCTTTTTTTTTGTATTTCACCCCTTTGCCGCCCCATAATTAACCATATCAAGATGATATTTTGTACACAAGTAGCAAATTGCAGAATAGAACTTACCTGTTTTTACATTTTTTGATATTTCCAATAATTGAGGGTGTAATGTTTATAAAGAGTTGTCAGTTTGAAGTTGAATTGTGAGACGACTTACTGTCACAAAATGTTAATTTGCCAATTATGTTCAATAATATTAAACGTACTTTCAAATGATAAATAATTTGTTACCCTTTGGTTAACCTCTATGAAAAAATATGGGGGACATTTTCTGAAAAATTTCTTATTCAAGAAGTTGATGTGCTTGCCTTTAATGCCATATGACGATAATGCGATATTATTTCTAGCTTCATAAGAAGATATGTATATGTCGTCGGCGAATTGTAAAATCCGTTATCTAGAAAATGACTAGGCAGATCGTAAAAGGGTGAATATTTTGAAGTCTTTTATTACCTGAAATGTACAGATATTTTACAACCAAGGGCCTGTCCAGACAAAGACCTAACCTGAACTAAACAATATGACAGCCCGGGAAGGCGAAAACAGCTCCTGTTAAAACGACAAGACTCATGCAGTTTTGTAGATGACGGATTTTACAACACGCCGACGACATACACAGTGTCCCAGCTAAGTGTTCCACCTCAAATATCTCGTTTGTTTGTGAATTGAAATGGAAAATTACCTAAAGAAATTAGACTACAATTGACCGACACCATTTTCTTTCTGGCTGTTTTGGAAACCCCAAAACGTCCTATAAAATCTCGAAAATTATTCTACAGTATGTCCTAGGATTAAGTTTACAACAGGTATGATGACCAAGAATTTTCGAATTGGAATTTTATATTTTGGGATTCCGCCCTGCTTTGTGTGAATCTTATTTTTAGTTTACTTTCGATTTTTTAAAGTCAAGTAGGCCCTTACAGTTGAGCAAACACTATTTTTGTTCTAAGTAAACTACCTTTCCCGTTCACAGTGTTCCAATGTGTTACTGAGAAATTTGTTTTCAGAATTAAAAGTTATGGCGTTATGCAAATTTTCAGAATGATCGAAAATTACTCTATATTGGGAAAGTAATTACCTATACAATGAATACTAACATGATAAGAGAATAATATTTTTCTTCTAAAAACTTCTGTTGCTTAAAAAATGAATAGGTTATTAATCCCAGAGAAGTTCTTTTTTTTTGACCAGCAAATGAGAAGGTTTAAAAAAATATATATTATTTTCATATCAATATTGTCTAATTCTCGAGACCTTATAGGACGTTTTCCAAAACAGCTAGAAAGAAAATAGTATACCAAATTTGCTGGTTGGACGTGAATTTTCAAATGTCATATGTGCAACTGCACGCTCCAAAAATCCCCAACTATGTGGTATGACGTTTGGAAAATGTATGAAATAACATTCTAATTCATTATAAAAATTATTTTGAAAGTCACAAAAGTTCTTAAAAAAGCCAAACGTACAAAACAATCGTAATAATATAAAATTTTGAGGTTACAAAAAAATATGTAAACAAACTCTTAGGGATTTTTGGAGCGTGCAGTTGCACATTTGACGTTTGAAAATTCACGTTCAACCAGCAAATTTGGTATACCGGTCAATTGAAGTATAGTGTAATTTCTTTAGCTACTTTTCCATTTCACTTCACAAACAAACTAGATATTTAAGGTGGAACAATTAGCTGGGACATCCTGTATATATGGAAATAACGATATATCGAAAACATCGATGTTTTTAGGCGATCTATCGACATACATCGATGCACCAGTTCGATGTATCATATCGAATAAAACATCGATGTATCACATCGAAAAAAACATCGATGTTTTTTTTTCATGAACATCCCTAGTTCAGTATCCCATGTATTGAAATTGGCGAAAATTAGCGCCACCAAATGACGGTCTAGGAACTAAGGAAAATATAACGGCGCATGCGCGTGCAAAAATGCGGCTACTATAGACCTTTTCATCGTAAAATTTTTTTGTGCGCATGCGTCAGATTCAGCCATCTTTTTCGTACAGTTTTTCGAAATAAGCACGTTAAAATACCCGTGTATGAATAAATAAAAGTCAACAAATATTAAGTAAATTATATTCATTCAATACAAAGTAAGAAAAAATAAAGAAATAAGTGTATTAATTGTAAAATAAATCTTTTCGGTCGAATATAATAATGTTATCTCTACAAAAAGGAACAACGATGCAGTGTTGTTATGGAGTATGTAAGAGTGATACATGGTATAAATCATCATTTAAGGGGAATACATATTATTTTATCAATTTTTGATTTACTTTTTAATTAGAATATAATTATAATTATTTGTTTCTATTTTTTTTATATAATACATAATTAATGGTACCTTACTCTCAATTAGGTCACCTTTTTTCCCTTTTTGTGGACGTCTATGACAATTCAACTACCTTTTTAATGATTCACAATTATGTGCTTTCACAAAGTTATCAATCAGTGAAATACTATCCATGATTTTCTCGAATAAATGATTTGTTTGCACAGATAATAATGCTTTTACATACATTGTTGATCAAAACTGTACGAAACTTTTGAATTGCCGCCATTCCAATATGGCGACTGCGCTTGCGCACATCACACGGTGAAAAGGTCTATACCAAATTTGCTCGTCAAGTGTGCAACTGAACGGCCTAAAAATACCTATATTTCCACATATACGGCATATACATGGGGCATTTTTTTGACACAATTGACGTATAAAAATTCACGTTAACCAGCAAATTGGGTATATATGTAATACAAAGATTATAGATATAAAGATGTGAAGGCTCCATAAGAGTGCTATGCTAAAAAACGACCCCGAAAATGGGCTTAGTGGACGCCTGACACGTTAGGTGGCGCTCGAGTAGCGAAACAAATTTTGAAATCTTTAAGCGCTAAATTTAAATTTTGATATTAACAAAGTCTAAAATAATTATACATGTTTATAGAATTAAATCGAAATTTATTGAATATATATTATAGATATAAATTTACTGGTTATTTGTGAAATTTCAAATACTACAGGTACAAATGAACGCTCAAAAATCCCCAACTGTATGATATGGCATCTAAAATACATATACCATTCAGTCTAATTTCACTTTTTTACCAGTGTTATCAAGTACACAACAATTACTAAATCGGAATTAAAAAATTATAAAAAATTAATTACGATAAAGAGATGCAACACTTCATAAAATGGACTGAAACCACAGATAATAAATGAAACGGACTTTATTGACATTTTTTTTTAAAACAAATGAAGGCGATGACAGTTTTCAGAATGACAACCTACAGAAATAAAATTTACTAAATTAGTGAACGCCTGAGTCAACAGAGGGCAGCACTGTTTTTGGTTCGCTAGCCTTCCACTCTTTACCTAATTACTCTATGGGTACAAACACAACAAACGCTGACGCCGACTGTTGCAAGTAAGATAACATGTGAAGGTCGGTCCGCTCAAGTCGAGCAGGCGCTGGTCAGGTTAGGGCGCACACAACAAAACAATGATATCAAGGTATATAGATTGCTAACCTTCCATATCTCCAATGCTTTAGAAATGTAGCCGGATAGGACGAAATTTGACAGTTCGGCTTCTCTTTTTCTTTCTGATTTGGTCCGTATAGTCTATCTCTTTTTTTTTCCAGGCTCGCGCCTGGAAAAAAAAAGAATAAGAGAATATAAGCAATAGTTCTGTCGCTCTCTAGCATATGCTTCAATAAAAAAACGTTAGATGACGACACTACCATTTTTATACTCCTAAAAGCTTTTTTTTGGGTGAAATTTGGATAAGAAAATAATTTTAATTTATTAAAACGCTTATTGTTGAATGTTTCGATTCACTGTATATAAGAATAATAAATTTATTTTCTTTTATAAGCTTATAAAAAATAGTCTTGTGACCATTTCTTAGGGATTCTATGCATTTAAGAAGGATCCAAATTTTACATGCTTTAACAACCAGGAAAGTATGTTTTTTGTTTGAATGTAATGTATAATTAATTAATTTAAAAGTGATCTCAATTATACTGGGCTTTAAATGGCATTTTTCTCTAAATATTTGTCTTAAATTTGCATTTATGCAACCAAAAATAATGCTGACTGTATTTTGTCAGCAAACCTCGACTTCTAGCGGTACTACTTTAGCTGGTTCGAAGCAAGGATATTCAATATGGCTGCGCCTAACCCGGCTTCACTTCAACTCTATCGTTAGCAATCTATTTACGTATATATCATTGCGATAGCGTCATATATAATTCCACTATTGCCAGATATAGTGAAAGCTCATTAGACCCAATGATTTAAATTTCGTGTAATGATTACATTGAAAAAGTTTTCTCGAATATTAAATGTTTTTGTATAAATAAAGAAGTCATTTGTAGAATTTCTTTCTTCTATGTTGCAGGAAAATGAGAATTTTTCTCTAATATAATTCCAGTTGAATCTGTTAACTTTCTAGAAATTATTAGATTTTGATCTGGCAACACTGCTTAACTGTGCTGTTTATCATTTGAAGAATGTTGTGTCGTCACATGATTTTTTTCTCATAAAGTTTCTGCTTACCCCACCACGTAACAGATTGTTTTTTATTTTGTCTTGTTAATGGGAATAGATACAGAGACGTATTTATACTTATAATGCATCAATAGTAATATTTTGACTTCAAGTTCAATAAATTGATGGATTCCTTTATTTTTTGGTGACACCAAAATTGGACGCCACTGTACACATGCGATCATTCAAGATGGGAGTGAAAGGGCCTAACAATACGCATTGTTTAAAATTTCTGATTTTCTTCAGTCCGACCCTGTATACAAGCTTTTGAAAACGCCGATGGATGAAATCACCGACGTAGGCTTTTGTTGTGTTCGCAATTTGTCGCCGACTCGCTGTTCGGCAACCAGCGGCCACTATGTTATAGTCCATTTGAATACCTGTAATCATTCTTGGTACCTACCGGCGCTTCCAGTTTTACGCGTTTGTTGTGTCCGTACCCTATGATGTAATAATTTTAAATTATAGCCGCGCATGCGCACAATCGTTTTATTTAGTTCCCAGCCTCTCATTTGGAGCGCTGTAATATTAGTCACTTTTTTGTTTTTACGCCATAAGGACAGGGGGTCATCACATAGATATCTATAATACTCTAGATACAGCATTTAGGTAGTGGGGGTGAAGTCAACTTCATTGACAAGCATATGTCAAAGAGGACCTAGTTAACCTAACTTTCGGTTTGTTTGTTTATGTATGTTTGTGTATTTTTAGTGATGTTTGAACTATGAATTAAACTGGTGATATTGATATTGTGTAAATTTGTGACTTTGGACGAGCTTTTTGATTTTTGAATTTATTTTTATTTTGTTTTGTATTTTTTAATTATTTTCTGTACTTTAGTGAATCATGCCAAAGTGTTACATTAAAGCTTGTAAAAAGGCCGACTTTTCTAAGCCAAATGTAACCTTTCATAGGTAGTAGATAAAATATTTTGCCACTCAGTATCTAATACAGTTCATGCTTTCAATATATTTGAAAACAAGGTTGCATCATGTAAACCGAAAATTTATTTTGCAGCTTAAAGGGCAAAACGTGCGACAAAAACTCAATAAAATTATTCTTTTTAAGCATCAATAAATAAATTTAATAAATTCAATCATTATTTTATCTTTACCCTTTTACTAAAATATCCGCGTATTTTAAATTGCGCGCTTAATAAGGACTCACCAGTATGGCGGTGATGATTTCAGTTTTTTTACCACCTCCACTGACTATTTAGTATCTAGTGTATTATAGATATCTATGGGGTCATCACTTCTAAGAAAAAATTGTGTCAATTATGATATGCGAGGGAATTTAGATGGCGCTATAAACAACAACAAAACAACGACAGAACGCTGTAATAAATTTAGTTTGAGTCCGAGATTAAATAGGTTCGAGGCAAAGATAAAGTTACCAGGAAATTCAAATTTAAAAATTATTATTTCAAATGGAATTTTAAATTAATAAATTTTATTTCTAACGAAGTATATTGACATAAATAAATATACATAGTATATACATAATAAATTAACAGAAAAATAATGTTAAGCAATAAATGATTGAATTATATAAATTCACTTTCATACAAAGTACAATAAAAAGTTTGTGCGTTTGTGTCTCAAATAAATATAGATGGGTTGTATTATTATCAATTTAACGCATCTCAAGACGGACAACGAACCATCTTGAATTTTATAAACAACCTACTAACAATAACAAAGAAGTTGTACAGATTTAAAGAAAATCTGGAAATGTATATTTATGATGGAAAATTCAAATAAAAAAACTAATGATTATCCTAATAAATATGATAAACAATATAGCCAAAATCGCACTGAACATCTATGAGGCAAAATAACTTCATTTCAGCTACAAACATGTGACACAGTGAAGTAAACAAAATTGTTCCCTTCACACCGAGGGAAATGCAAAAAAAATTTTAACAATGATAGTAGTTAACAAAAATAGTTCATACAATAATGATGGCGATGTTAATAATAATAGAATAGAAAAATAATAATAATAAAAAACAATTAAATCAAAAACGATTAAAATGAAAACAATTTATCAATGAATCCTCCTAGAGCTTGCTCGAGCTTTCATTTCGCGGGTGAAACACTTGCAGTACCATGGGATACCGATACAACCAACAGCCTCAACAATGCACTTTTCGACTGTACCAAAGTGCGAAATATAGTCAAACCACGTGAAATCAATTTTTTCGCCAAGAGTAACAGCAAGGTTTTCCCCGTAGCCGACGTCAAATACTAGCCGTGCTGAGAGAAATCTGGCAACGATGCTAGCGGACCGGGTCAATCGTTTTCTGAATGTAAATAGTCTGTTTGTTGGCGATTTTTCTTTGGCTTTATTTATCAGAAATTGCGTTATTTTTATACCAAATTTAACTGATGAAGATGTTTAAAGGTTGTGTAACGTGTTGTTGGTAGTAATTCACCCAGTAAGCTATAATAAAAGCGTAAAATCATCTATTTCAGTTTCAATACATAACCTCAAAATTTGTCGTCGGAGTGGATTACTACCTATTTAATTTACGAACAATTAATTATTTATTCTTGTAGTCATGCCTAGTAGATGTTGTGTTACTGGCTGAAAGAGTAATTATGATTCGGCTTTAAAAAAAACACAAAATCATCGCGGTATAAGTATAAATTTCCCAAAAACGAAGAACGAAAACAAACATGGTTGAAAGCAATTCCACGGAAAGATTTTACACCTTCGTCTTCAAGTGTAGTTTGCCAATTACATTTCAATAGTGACGGCATAATATTGTCTGACCACTATTTACAACCAGATGGGACCATTAAACATCTTCCTCTAAACCGACCGCGGTCGAAAGACTCAGCTGTTCCCAGTATTTTTCCAAATTTACCCTCATATTTATTAAAAGTAGCAACTACTGTAAGAAGTGATCCAGCATCCAGACGGGAATCTATTTTACAAAGACAAAATGAGGATATCGAAGCATTTATGAGGTCAGATGTAATAGAAAACTTTGATGATTTAATAAATAGTTTTTCAACCAAATTCAATTTATCTGGATGGGAATTTAAAATCGTTGATAATGGAATTTATTTTATTACATTAGATTATAGTGAATCATTGACTATAAATTCATCAATACATATTTGTAACAGTCTTCAAGTAAGTGTCTTTATCAAAACAGAAAAACTAACTCCCATTGATTTAAAATGGGCTTTGTCTTTTCATCTTAAAATTTCTAGGTGGCCTCGTTACAAAGATTCATATGATTTGGTTTCTCCACCAGTTCTACATTTGTTAAAAAGGGGGTTAAATTCATTAACGTCACCTCAAGAACAAGCCATAGAACAAAATTTTGAACAAATAAAACAGTTAGAAATCATTGATGTTGATCAGTTACGACAAATTAGAAATTTCAAACCTAAGACTTCTTCTTCTACAGTAATTATGGTCTTTATTTTATATTCTCAATCACCTTCATGCTACGGGTTAATTCGAACTTTTTTAAAGTTACCTCATAAAAGATATTTACAATCATTATCTTCATCATTCCAAATTTCGGCAATTCTGATTCTAGCAATCAAAATTATTTTAAATTGTCTACGTACGTATTGAACTTTTAATATTAGTCTCTTTAGAAATCTCAAAGGCATGGCAGTTTATCATCATCATTAGGGAAAACATCAAATTCCAAATAAAAGTGTCAATAATCACTTCATAAACATTGCAAATTTGTAGCAATAAATGCCCTCGATCAGACCGATCGGTCCGCTAGTAGAGAGAAGTGCGACGTTGCCTTTTTCTCAGCACGGCTAGTTATTTGACGTCGGCTACGGTTTTCCCAAAGCCTCATATCGTTCAATTTGTTGGGATTAATTTTTATACAAGTGTTATTCCATGACCAACCGAACCAACTAATTTCTTTGAAGATAGACAGATCTTAAGTTTTCCGCACCAAGGGCTTCAATCAACATTCCACGTCTAAAACAACAACGATTAATTAATAAATTGTTTAGTCTAACAATTATTTAATTGTGAAAAGTATTTAGAAAGATATTACTTGAAGAAAATCTGATTTGTCGTTAGTGTTTGAGCACTTACTCACGTACTCTCTTAAAACATCAATGATCTCAAACACTGATTTTTGGACTATCAATACAAAATGTATTTGATAATGGACGGTGATACTAGACGTCTGAAACATGTTACGAATAGAAAATAAAGTCATTGATAGTCCAACAATCAGTATTTAAATTAAACAACAATGTCTAAAAACTTCAAACAAATAATCAATGATCTTTAGGTAAAATCTCAATAATTTCACTACACTGTTTTCTCATTTATAAATAAACAGCGGTCAATTAGTTGCCGTTCACTTACTTTGTTGGATTTTGTGGGAAATAATGTAAGACGTAATCAGAAGTTCCACGTTCCTCACATAATATACATCGGCCTAAAATATAAATTCGTTTAAGATCATCAATTCTAATATTTGTTATGCTATCAATTGAAATACTTACTGTTTATTTGCGATAACACTTAATCAAATTAATAATTAATTAAACACTTGAAACTAAAATATATTAAATTACGAAGAAATAGCTAATACTATTAAAAATAAAACGTATATTTAACAGACAACAATCGTTTTTTATAAGTTAAATTTAACAAAGAATAATCAGTAACGAATTGTTTAATCTCAGATTAAACAGATTTGTTTTTTGTCTTGTATTAATTGTAATTAATTGACAAATTATCGGTTGCAACAAATTATTGTTATTGTGCGTCAATTATTGTAGAATGATCGCATTCTTTTGTTTAACAATAACAACATTCAGCAGTTTTACATAATTGTTCTATTTAAATGTTGCAATTGTCTAATATAATATAATAGTAATAATAATATTCAGCAATTGCGTACTTGACAGTAACGGAAAAACAATATGCTTGGCATATTAAATATTAGCAAATGCGATAAAAATTATGATATAAGTCTTTTTTTATCTGATAATAGTCAATTTTTATTAAAATTAATTAATTAAAAAGTCAAGTTTTCAAACGAAAAGTCATGTGATCAGAAACGGTATGTGACGTAGTTACTGCCTCGAATGCTCAGTTGGCTTACCTAAGTAGAATAGCGCGTGCCACCCCAAACAAGATGGCGGCTGTTGCCAACATTTAACATGGAGTTTTCACTTCCTACCAAACACATGACAACAGTCACTGATGCTCAACGCACGCACGCGCTGCGCGGCATTCACGCTCTAGACGGCATTCAAGCACTGCGCGGCAGTCACGCACAGATTTGTGGACAGTAATTACGTCATGACTTTCAACTCCCGTTTTGGCGGTAGGTATTTTTTTGTGTTTGAATTTCAAATCACTATTATGAGCGTGATGATCATCGTTTTTGAAAAAGAAAAAAATCCTACAACATTTTACAGCCTTGTGAAGAGTTTAAAACAATTTCCCAAAATTAGTCAAGTACCCAATTCTACTTAAATATGTACTACTTATTAATAACCTTGGTCTGATTAGATCACGGTATAAATAATGTATTGTTAGACCAAATAAAGTTTAGTATCAATTCGTACAGAGTTGTGCTCACTTCAACATTGGTCCTTCGAGACAAACTTGATCCGGCGTACTGATCCAAGCCATTAAAATTCTGAAGTCTGAGGCTGGGCTTCACAGTACGTTCAAGTAAGATGAATCAAGTTTGTGTTTCCACAAGTGTGGAATTAAAATAATAAATTACTCGTTAAAATTAATGTACTGATCCAAGCCATAAAATCTTTGAAGTCTGAGGCTGGGCTTCACAGTACATCTTAAGAAAACAAAGATTAACTAAAAATAAGTTAATAAAAATTATTTCACAAATAAATGTGAAATATTGAATGAAACAAGTGGTTTCAAGAAGAAAATTGAAAAGTAATTAATAAAGAAATATAAAAATAAAAATAAATAATACGAGTAATTCTTTCCAAGTAAAGTGGAAGTAACAGAAAAAATATTTCATACGATTATTTCCAAAAAAGAAGGAAATAAGTCTTAAAGTTAAATAAAGTGCTACTCTCCAGGCCTGAGATTCAGGGGCGTTTAGTGAAACACTACCGAAGAAAGAAGTAGAATAAACGTCGGGAGCAGAAAAAAGAAGAAACAAGAAACGAAGGTTTAATTCCGAAAGGTGGAATTTAATTAAAAAAACTAGTGTAAAATAAAAAAAATAAACAAAGATTTATTTCCAACATACAATTGGGAATAAATCAAGTGAAAATCACAAAAAAATAAATAAATTTTTGTGAAGTGCCACTCTCCAGGCCTGAAATTCAGGGGAAACACTACTTGAAGAAAAGAAGTAGATCGAGTGTCGGGAGTGGAAGATATCAAGATGCCAGGATCATCTAAAATGGAACAGATGAACGCATTGGCTGAAAAGCCGCAAGAATTGGGCGAGCAAATTGCTAAATTATTTAGTAATAGCATAGAGTAAAGAATAGTTTCGTCTATGGTAATAGTAAGAAAGACTCGGCAGTAAGAAAAACGCCAAGTTATGTGGCCAATAGATTATTGACCTTAAACGAATTATGGGAACAAGTTGAGCAAAACCATCAGGTTATGCTGAAATTAGATTTCCCTGGACATAATTATTTTACGTCCAAATTTTATGAAAGCGTATCAAAGGTATGTGCGGAGGCTGAAGCTTACCTTAACGCACTTAAACAAGAAACATCGAGCACACAAATTACAACTGAGATCGAAGCAAGCAGATCTAGTGATCCAAAGGTGGAAAAAAAAGATAGCTCCAAAGAAAGTAAATTAGTAAAAGTTTATCTTGAACAAATTGGAAAAAAACTACGGAAGGGTTACCAAATGGTCGAAGACAATCCGAATCAGTCGGCAGGGTTCTATAAACCTCTTCGAGATGCAATAAAAGAACAGTGGCGTTTAATTGAAGAATTATACTTAGAAATTCGTATAAGAGGTGAGAACGTTCAACAATACGATCAAATTGAAGAAGATGTTGTACAAGTACTGAGTTTACTGGAAGAAAAAATCGAACAACATGGACATCAATCAACGGAAGCAAGCCGACATGGCACAAATGTAGTACTGCCACAATTAAAAATTCCTGTTTTTAATGGTAATTATGAAGAATGGATTACCTTTCACGATATGTTTGTGAGAACAATTCACAACAATGAAAGGTTGTCAAATGCAGAGAAAATGCAGTATTTAAAGGCTCACTTACAAGATGAATCCAGTAAGTTAATACAACATTTGTTAATATCAGAAGCTAATTATGAAACAGCCTGGAAAATCTTGAATGATCGTTATGATAATAAGCGATTATTAGTAGCAAAATTGTTGTTTGATATATTAGATTTTCCGGAAATCAAAGAAGAATCCGCTGAACAAGTTAAAATGCTTCATAATACTGCACTGTTAGAAATTTCCGTAGTAATTTTACTAAATTTGCATAGGAAGTTTTTACGCACCACATTTTCGAAATTATGGAACTCAGTCTTGTAATTTTACTACACAACTTATCACAACTCAGTTTCAAATTATTACAAATCATCAGTCGCAAAATTACTAATCATTTACTAGAACTATGTTTAATAATATTACCATACATTATTTTGTAATTTTACTAAACCAAATCTATCAAATTAATCTAGTAATTTTACAAAAATTCATTGTAATTATACTAGATAACTTATACTAATTTATTTTAGAAAAATTACAAACTTTGTGTTGCAATATTACTAACATTTAGTAAAAAACTGTTTAACAGTATTTTACTAATTTGTCTCATTATATATTTATCAAAATGAAACAAGTAACTTATCTCCAACACATGGGGGACGACTTCAGACGACCTTCTACTACTTTTACAGCCACGATAAGGTATTCTATTTCAATTTTCACGATAATTGTAAATATTGTATTTTCTAGACTTTATTGACATGAGATCTACAAGTCCAAGCGACTTAAAACGTTGACGCCATCTATGGTAGTTTTACTAAAATTAAAAAGAAACTCTTCTAACATAATCACTTTATAACAGGACCGTTCTTATAATATATTTATAAATTTTATACTTTAAAAAGTTATAGTTTTGGATTGTTGTTTACATTACTATATCATCTGCGAAAAGCGATATACATATTTTGTTCACGAAATTAAAAAATACTTCAATATAATCACTCAAAACATTCTTACAAAAACAAATACGAAGTTAATAAAAAAAAATATTTATTTAAATCAACGTAAAATAGTATTAATTTGAAATTTATACTTAACAACCGTAGTAAAATTGGACTAAAAGTATGTATCAAAATTTTACACTTGAAATTACAATTGAAAATTGTAAAAACAGATAGTGGTCATAATTAGAATGAAATATTGTAAAAATGCAAACAGAATCTTCAAAAATATATGTATATTTGTAAATTTCCTATCATTTCATGTAATCGTAATTGCAAGTTTTGGTTAGTAATTTTACTGATAAACGTAGTAAAACTATATTCCGAAAATGTATAGAAATTTTACAAAATTTTAGACTTGAAATTACAATTGAAAATTGTAAAAACAGATCGCGGTCATGAGTAGAATGAAATATTGTAAAAATGCAAACAGAATTTTCAAAAAAAAATAATGATTTGTAAATTTTCAGTCATTTCTTGTAATTGTAATTGCAAATTTTGGTTAGTAATTTTACTGACAATTGTGGTAAAATTAAATTCCGAATATGTATAGAAATTTTACAAAACTTTAGACTTAATCCTACAACGTAGGATTGTAAAATTACAATAAGTATCTGACGAATACAAAAAAATTGTAAAATTGCAACCTACTTAGTACTCTAGCTATTACAAAAAGTAATATTACAACAAATGCGTGTTAAAATTTCAATACAATACAAGAGTTTGTAATTTTACTATGCAATTGCTTACTAAACACATAGTAAATTTACAAAAATTTTTGACAGTGTGTAGTAGAATGTATGCAAGCAATTAAAAATATGGAAATCGATGAGTATGAAGCATTAATACTAAGAATTATATCCAAAAAATGGGATTCCGAAACAAACCGGCTGTATGAGCAATCGTTAAAAAATCCTCAACAAGTGCAGAATTTCAATGCTTCAATGGAATTTTTGAAAAACAGATTCCAATCATTAGAAGCAACATCTGAATTCACCAAACGAGGTAGCAGAGAAATAACGTGCAAATACTGTAATCAGTTTCATCCCATTTCATCTTGTGGGGAATTTGGAAGATTATCTATAGATGAAAGGCATCAGTTCATCAATGAAGCACAACTATGTCGAAATTGTATGAAACACAGCCGAAGATTTGAATGTTTTAATGGTCCAGGGTGTGATGTATGCAATAAACAGCATCATACACTCTTACATAACTTTGCTAAAATGAATAAGAAGCAATGGCCGTCTAATGAGGATGCCAATGCTTGGAAATATGAGAATAAAGATGGTGATGGTAATGAAATCATTTCATGTACGATGACGTTACCAAACAATTATGAAAGAAATGATGGTAATGTGTTGCTAGCCACTGCGCTAGTAAAAGCAACATCATCCAATGGAGCATCAGAATATCTACGAGTACTGATTGATCCTGGGTCACAATCATCATTCATCTCCGAAGATGCGGCGGAGTTATTGGCTCTTCCACGCAAGAAGGTAAATGTTCACATTGTTGGAGTGGGAGATGCAAAGATATCAGCAAAACATAAAGTGACGATTAATTTGCAACCAAGATTCCCAAGTAAATTCAATATGCTGACCGAAGCATTAGTGATGGAAAATTTAACAAAGTCATTACCAAACGATGACCTTGATTTTATGGTAAATGACAGCTGGCAAAATATAATATTGGCTGATCCAACGTACTACAAGTCATGTCCAATTGACATGATTATAGGTGTAAAGGAACATGCAAAGATCATAGTACAAGGATTATTGAAATCCAGTGATGGTCTACTAGCTCAGAACACTGAACTGGGATGGATCATCTCTGGAGCAGTTCCAAGGCAAGAAGTTGAATCACAGCAAGTTGTAAGTATGGTTATAACGACATGCGAAGATCAACTACGTGAATTAGAAAGAATGGAGAATACATCGAATAAGAACAAATCTTGTCGTAACCATTATGGAAGTAAAATGGATATGCAGAAAGTGCAAAAAGATCTCAATAATGGTGATCAACAGAAGACATCCAAGGTAAAATGGAAAAAAGTGAAAGAAAGAAGACAAGTGTGTAGTGTCAATCGTTCTCACAATGGTCAAACCAAAATGAACAGTGTCATCAAACAAATGGATGGGCGACACAACAAGTGCAATAATGATGGTTATCACTACAGCCTCAGCAGCTACAATCACCGCAATCAGCCTAACCAAAGCAGCAATTTTCATAGGCAGTGTAGCAAGAACGAAGTCATCTCGAGAGGCGACAATTTCAAGAAAAAACATGGGCGATTAAAGGAAGATTATGGAAATACAGTTCCGAGAAATTAATGAATGAACTATTAGTGAAGTGTTGCAGTGATCAGAAATTGGTCTATCTAACACGAATAATGTTTAAGCTTATAATTATTGTTGATAAATTATTATTGTTCAGTTTAAATTCTTTGTTTTGTCGGATTGGCAATATGTTTAATCTCAGATTAAACAGATTTGTTTTTTGTCTTGTATTAATTAACACAATTCAACAACCAATTTTGCTGATTTTGCGAGACATTGAGGAGCAATCATAAGAGCGCGATTTGAATTTGTTGCGCGGTTTTATATCAGCGCTCCTTTAGTCCCAACTATGAACTATGATGGTTTGCTAGCGCCATCTACATTCCCCAGCATATAAACATCATGTGACTTTAGCCAAGGCCGTCCATTTAAGTGAAGGGGTCCTGGTTAGGCATTATCCCCAGGGGGGGACTCTGTTATGGAAGGGATAATGCCTAACTCTTAACCGCTCGTAGATAGCGCAGCTATCGCAAATTATCCTGGACATAAACTAATTCGTCTATTATCCGGTCAAGAGATGTCGTCTACGCAAATTGTCTATGCTGTGTTTTGGTTGCCTTGATAACAAATATAAAAAATAGTTATTTATCAAAGTCGTTGTAATCAGTATTTTTGGTCTTTATATTTTCTTGTTAATTGTTTATTTAGTTCATTAAAAATTGTTAATTGAAACCCTAGAGTTTTTAAGAGCTTATTAAGTAAGTTGAGTTTTAAATTTAATTATAATGCAATTTATAAATTTGTTTTAATTTTTAAGGGAAGTATGATTTGCAATTCAGATGATCCTCCATTTGAACGTTTTCCAAAATTTTATTAGTTTGTAGCAATGGTTTTGCAGGTTATCTCCTATAAGGAAAGCTCCTTCATACAAAAGAACAGATGGCACATTCCTGGTCGAGTCTTTCTAATTCAAAATGTACACAAAAATGTTAGAGCTATTTTCAAAAATCGATTTCTAAGGAAAAAATTCAAAGTTGGAACATTAAATTAATGAAGGTACACCATGTTATTGGGCCAAACTTATTTTATACTTGAAACAACTTCGATTGTGAATTTTATTTGTCAACAGTACGAGTTCTACGCTGTATTTTATTGGAGAAAACAATTTAGCAATGCAATTTCTATTTATTTAAAAACAAATACTGTTGACAAATAATTTTTAAATTATATATTTGTATTATGTAGGGGGGGGGGGGCAAGATGGGCCCCTTAAGGAAAAATGCTCATAATCTAATTTTATTTTACTCGTTATTTTACACTGTTTTTAGTAAACTCCGTCCAAAAATTAAGTATAAAATTTCAAATTACAAATGATAGGTTATGTGAAACTTAACAGTTGAAAAGTTCCTAACTGTTAAATATTTACTTGAACCAAAAAGTATATTATGTTGTGGCACTACTGTTGGAATAAAATCCTACGCGTTTGTTTACATATTTTGCTACTGATTTTTCAATATTAACTCTGAAATTTGATAATTTATATTTCTTTAGAGATTCTAAAATTCCTTTTAAATCGATTTTCAGTTTCATACAATAAAGGACAATTTTAATTTTGGTGCTTTAATAGAGGGACAATTTTTTCGTTGCGGAGATTAGTCACATTGCTGTCATTTGAAATTTTATACTTAATTTTTGGACGGAGTATACCTTGACATACATATTACGTGTTAATATGTAGCCTCCGTTGAACAATAGAAATTTTAAAATGTGGGGCAAGATGGGTCCCCTTAAAAAAATTGGCTATTGTCGTTTTATTATTTAGTTTTATTTTAATTAACATGATACTGAAGTTAACAGACAGTATAGTCCTTAAGCCACTATAGGTATCGCCGTGGCCACTAAAAGGTCGACTCAATTTTCCAATGTATATTTATGTAATTTGATGTGGGGAATCCGATTTTGATGGTTAAAAAGTCCTCCGGTGGTCGAGTTATTTGTTATAAACAATTTAATTGTTTAAACTCAATTTACAGCGAAACTATCGACGATAGATTAAAACTAATTGAAAAATCGTCTTCCTCTCATCAAAATACATAAATAATGCCTGAATCATTTTTTGTCTATCTCAATTATTTACGGAGATATAAGGTTTTCTAAAAAAACCTTATATTGAAATAAGTGAATACAGCCATATCTATAGTGGCTAAACAGGTGTTTGAATTGAGACGCATGCGCATTTCGCTCGTTATGGATGCGCCCGCAGTTTACACTAAAATATTACGGCCAAAAATTCATTTTTCTTTAAAACCGTTATATCCGTAAATAATTGAGATAGTTTTAAACTATCGTCGATAGTTTCGCTGTAAATTGAGTTTAAACAATTAAATTGTTTATAACAAATAACTCGACCACCGGAGGACTTTTTAACCATCAAAATCGGATTCCCCACATCAAATTACATAAATATACATTGGAAAATTGAGTCGACCTTTTAGTGGCCACGGCGATACCTATAGTGGCTTAAGGACTATTAGACAATTTTTATGATTTTACTCAAGAAATAAATAATTGGAAAAATTAAAATTAAAAAAAAATACAGGGGGCCCAGCTTGCCCCCCTATGTTTATAGATACCAAAAATTTTAGGGGGCCCATCTTGCCCCCCTTCCCCTATTTTTTCTATTTTGCGTCCGTAATAGCGCTATTATTAAACTCGCTACTGTATCGAAATGAGCTCATTTCGATACTAGTGCTGAAATGAAAAATTTAGTAATTTATTTTTCCACTAGGTTGGTAACATTTTCATTGCTTTTGACAACTGTCAAAAATCATAAAAACAAGATACTTAATATACCGTTTTTCGTACTGATCTTTGGATTTATCGGGTAGTAAATTGCTTCCTGCATTTTCAGCAATTTCCCTTATTTCAGGTGGAGTACATGAAAATTCTTCACTCATTGTTAAATAAGCAATTTGGCGAAAAAAACAATTCACTAAGAGTGAAAAATAAAACAATTGAAGTTTCCTAGCTGAATGTTCAATTCAACTCCCACCAATTTCCGTAAATATCAAATCTCGCAACTTTTTTGTAAAAAGGGCACAAAAAAAAAATATAAAAAACTCGAGTCAGAAGTCGTATATTGCACTCGTCCTTTAGAAAACTCGCGGCTCCGCCGCTCGTTTTCTAAACTTGGACTCGTGCAATAATAGGCGACTTCTGACACTTGTTCTTTAATATACTATTTTTTTACATTTTACATAACACAAAAAACGATCAATTGGTATATCAATGTATTTTCCATTTCTTTTTTATTTTATTTTTCTATATATTTCTGGTGATTTTTCATATCTACTGTATAACATTAGATTCAGAAACAAATCTTACTTAGAAATTTGCCGATAATATAAAACATTGGTAAGCTTTATTGTTTAATGGCGCCAATCTTCCTGTAAATAGTAAAATGAGGAACTTTAAGTCCCATATACAGGGTCTTTGTTCAATTAATTCAATAAGATCCAGGGGATCATACGTATATTTAATTTTTTTCGACATGTTAAACGTCTTGCAACAGTGTACGATTAATACTGAACGAAATGTTACAATAATCGGTCGGTCGTGTGAAAACAATCATACACTTGTAAGAGTTTTTGCAAGGGTGCTCTCACGAGATATTTCCATACAAATCCGCGTATTGAAATAACCAAATGGATATCTCCCTGTTCGTATTACATTTTAGTTAATTTTTAAATATAATTGAAATTCCTATTTTTATCTCAAAAATCAGTCTAACAAATAATTCATATTAGATACAAAAGTCTCAGTTTTCTTTAATTCTCTCGTTTTTTAATTAGTTTTAATTTTAATTCATGTATTTACATATATTTATAAGAAAATACACGTAGAACAAATAAAAAAAAATGTGTTCATAATTTTAAACTTTTTTTTTTATTTATTTTTGTCAAAAATTGTTGTTTTTTTTTAATTTTCTATCGCAAAAACATTAATTCCTTGCCCCTAACGAGTCGTCCTTTAAAGAATGAGAGAGAGAGCGCGACCAGAAATTCATAGAAATACGGCACAACTAGGCACCTGTTTTTTCGCGGTAACGTCGCGATTTCACGGAAGCAGTTCAACTGGTCCACTGCTTCTCTATGTTCGGAGTAGTTCGGATTTTATTTGTATAGTAATTTCATAGATATTTGGCTCGCCCCAGGCAAGTACTTACTATCGTTGACCGCAAAGGGACAGATATTGATATTCATGATAGGCAGGCAGTTGCAAGAAGAATAAGGGACCGTACTCAAATATTTGAAATCTCTTTCTAGAGCCACTAAAAGATTCCAGAAAGAATTCATATTTCCAGAGAGATCTAGATATTTCATTACCATTTTAACTTTTTTGAATACCCCCCTGATCAACTTTCTCCGTGTGGTTGTTTACTAACCACTTTATTGGGGGTTAAGTTGTAAAACTAATGAAGCGTGAACAAGGTCTTGTAAAACCAGACCAAATATCTCTGAAAATACTATAGAGAGAAACGTTTCACAAGAAAAGATACATTATGCAGGTACAACAGTTTTTGCTCATACGCTCTATACGAATTTGTCAGGAGACTAGAATTTGCCCTGCTCCAACTTGGAGCAGATATCCGCCCTTTAACCATCAGGTATGCTATTTAGGAAGTCTTAATTTGGTATTGAAATAATGACCAGTGACGCGTGGCGATGTAGAATTTGAAATTGTTCATCGAAAGTCCGAATGTAGAACAATGTAATGAAATATTTCGGACATACACCAAGCGCCTATGTGAATGTTGACATTCACCGGTGAATGTCGACATTCACCAATTTCGGACATTCACAGTAACTTATACACTCAATTCTGTTTTTACGACCAGCCTAATATATATTAGGGTGGTCGTTAAAAATTAAATTTTTTCAGGCGCCCTAAAAAAACCTTCCTTTTGATGAAAAAAAAACGGGGGAATTTTTTTTTGGACAACAAGAACACGTGCCTTTGAAGATTATTTTTTTCATAAAATCACAGTTTTTTCAAAATATCTCTTAAAGTAGACGGATTTGAGAAAAATCATTGAGAGCAATTTCATAGGAAATAAAATTCTCTACAAAAAAGGTCTCTTTTCATTTTTTCATGCAGTTCATATTTATGGAGATATTCTCAATAATAAACTCAATAACTCCATAAAATCAAAATTTTCAAACGTTTGATTTTATTGGTTTCCTAATATTGAGTAATTTTCGAAACCTTATAGGACATTTTGGCATTTCCAAAATAGCCAGAAAAAAAATCGTGTCGGTCAATTAAAGTATAGACATTGTAGTCTAGTTTCTTTAGATACTTTCCCATGTCAATTCACAAACAACTGAGATATTTGAGGTGGAACACTTAGCTGGGACACTCTGTATATAACATTGAAACAATATTATAAATACAATATTATAATAAAAATATTCTTGCAATATTGGCTATTATGTTTAGGTGAGCAACATTCAGGCAGTATTCCTACAAGATTGGTAATTATGTGCAACTTGGCAACATTCGAGCAACATTGCAGCAATATTTTGTGCTCTATGGGTATGGTTGTAATGAATTTAGAAAACATTACCAAAATTGTTTATATTACTATTTATTGTATTATTATTTTTCTTATTGTTGTTTAATTTTTTTATATTTAAATTAACTTCGTTAATTGAATATAAATCAGCTGTTGGAGATTTCGCACGGTAAAGAATGCTACTTTTTTCAGTTTTAATAAAGAGATTTATGAACATTTTCCCAATTATTTGTACTGTTTTTTCCGCTTTTTATAATAATAGCGGAGAGTGGGGTAATGGAGAACGGCGGGTAATTGGGAACAACTGCATAATTAATACATCCTCCCGCACTACACCGTTCTGAGCAATTCTGAGCCCGTTCAACGACTGCATACAGCGCCGCTCATTGTTTACGCAACAGTTTAGAGTTTAGACGAAAGGAATCACGAGTTTTGTCACAATAAGTTGAGTAATTTTTTTTGCATTTTTAATGTAATCTTTATCGTGTATTATAATTGAGGTAAGTATTATATTTTTGAGTTTAAAGAAATCATTTTTTTTTGTCATGTATAGGTATATGCACTATCTGTAATTAAATCCTACGCAAATTAAAGTTACCCAAACGTGCTGTTGAGAGCGACAGGAATTTTGATTTATATAGACTACTTGGGGCATTTGGGAACATTTCCAATTACCCCTTGCGTTCTTCTTTACTGGAAGTGCTCTTGGAAAAACACAAAAAAGATCCCCAGAAACCATACCAAAGAAGCCACAAGTCAAGGATAAAGGAATAAAAAATTCGAGGCAAGCTTTTTTAGAGAAAAAAGAAAACGAAGAAGAAATCTTCACCGAAAGAAGATTGGATACAGTGTACCGTTTGCGAACAATGTACTTCCGGTGAAACTAGTAAAGGTTATGTATGTGATAGATGCCGTGATTAACCGTCGTTCCTAATTAACCCATAGGGTATCGGGTAAATAGGAACGACGAAGTTTTTTGTTTATATTTATATTGTTATTAACACTTAAATTTTTAAGATTTTGTTTATGACTACTAAGTGGATAGATCACCAAAGTTTATGTAGAAATTAAAGTTGATTTGGTTTATAATTTTTTTCTATTAATTTTGAGGATTGGAATTTAAGTGTTCCCAATTCTCCCACTCTCCCCTAGTTATTTTACTTCGTAGTTAGGGCATTTAATGCTGTAGCAAGAGAGAGATTTCCTCCACCATAGCGGGTTGCATAAGTTTTAAATGTGCCTTTCTTTCTATACATTGCGGGGCCGTTCCAGATACTGTCTGTTCTGCCAACTGTGTAAAATAAACACTAGGGTCTAAAGTTGGTATCATTGATCGTTGTACAGTGCCCTCTGGAACGAAACTACAATTTCAAGGTTTACCGCAATTTATGATTTTTGTATTTCTAAAATATTAATTCAAAATTTCGAATTATTCGTGAGTTTTCAAATTACAGGAAAATTTTCCAATAATTCAAATTTCTTCGTAATTTTGGAGTGGCTTCAATCTTAGAGTATATCTTGCTTGTTAAGTAAATCTAATTAACGAGTACCTACTATATTTTTTTATTTAAACGAATTATCCCAATATTTCGAATTATTCGAAAAATTTACGAATTATTCGAATATTTCGAACTTCCGAATAATTCGATTCGATTCGATTTGAACGCTATTCGTACACCCCCAAAAATTTTACAGTTCACTCACTTATCGAAATAGGAACAGATCAGTTTACCCTTCGCTTATCAAAGTTTTGGTGACCATAAAATCAACCTTTTCGACATACTTTGTTATATCACTTGTTTCAGCTCATCTGATTAATTATAATAATCATGGAGCCACAAGAGTGAGATTTTTGTTTATTATCTCAATAATACCTATATATTTACAATATACGACCGTTTGCTCTCTTGAAATTCATTCAAATAAGGAGACTTGGAATTATTACCGACAAAAAACTTTTTTAGAGATTGTTGCTATTTATAAAATACATAGATAAAACAGATGAAAAAATTGTCATGGCTTGCCAGGGTCAAAAAAAAAAACTTAACAGTGAGAGATTACGCTTCTGTTATCTACTTAATTAAGGACACTCTATAAATTTGAGGCAAACGTCGAGATTTCTTTAGTTGATTGTACTCACGACTTCTCGTTAGTAAGTACTTACAAAATGTCAACGTTTGTAATTCTCTTAGGTGCAGTAGTAACATTACTAGTGTCTTATGTGACAGTTCGATATCTGCATTATCAACGTTGTTTTACATATTGGAAAAAAAGAAATTTAGAAACGAAACAACCAGTCTTTCCAGGTGGTAATCTAACACCTATGCTGTTAGGCCAAGAGAATTTTTTTGTTCTTCTACAAAATCTCTATAAGGAATTCAAACAGAGAGGTCTACGACATGCTGGAATATACAGTTTCAATGCACCTATCTATTTCCCTATTGATCCGGAAATAATTAAACGTATACTGGTGACAGATTTCGAATATTTTATGGATCGTGGTATTTATTATGATGAAGAGAAAGCACCATTAACAACGCACCTTTTTGCTATGGAAGGTAGTCGATGGAAAGAATTGCGCACCAGAATAACACCAGTTTTTACATCCGGTAAATTGAAGCTAATGTTCAATCATACGTTCATGAAATATACAGACGCTTTAATAAAAAGAATTAAAATTTACTCAAATACTGGTAATGATGTGAATACCCATAAAATATTTCAAGCTTTCACTGCCGATTCGATTGCATCAGCAACTTTGGGCCTTGATTGTGATGCTTTGAATGGTAAAGATACAACTATAAATGATATAATGGCTAAGATAATTAGTCCAGGGGTGTGGCCTTTGATTAAAGCATTAATAATTCATGGTTATCAAAATCCTGGTATATTGATGAAAGTAGCTCAAGATAATAAAGTTGTTGAGAAATTTTTCAAAGATCTGATCCATAAAACGATCACTTATAGGATAAAGAATAATGTTAAACGGAATGATTTCTTGAATGCATTTATGAATGTCGATAAGACAATTGGTTTAAGTGACAATGAAATTTTAGCGCAAACGTTTGTATTCTTTTTGGGCGGTTTAGAAACATCAGCGTCTGTATTGGCAAGTTGCATGCACGCATTGGCGCATAATCAAGATATCCAACGGCGTTTACGTAATGAAATTGTCAACAATTTAGGTAAAGACTACACGAAATACACATACGATGGTGTTGTTGGACTATCTTATTTGGATAAAGTCATAAAAGGTGAGCATCCAACTGGACCTCTTGAGGTTCTATATTTGAAATATTGTCAAATTTGCAGAAACTATGCGATTGTATCCAATAGCCGGTGCTTTGAATCGAATGGTTGTTAAAGATTATAAAGTACCCGGAACTGATGTTGTTTTGGAAAAAGGTACTATTGTCCTTATATCATCATTAGGTCTACAACGTGATCCTGAATATTACCCTAATCCTATGAAATTCGATCCGGAACGTTTTGATAATAAGAGTAACATTGTACAAGGCACGTATTTTCCATTTGGTGAAGGGCCTAGATACTGTATAGGAAAGAGATATGGTGTAATACAAATGAAGCTGGCTGTTGCTGCCATAATATCGCAATTTAAAGTATTGCCAAGTGAAAAGACACCGAAATATTTCGAGTATGATAAGGTAGCTACGACATTATTTCTTACAAGAAATGCAGGTTTCTTTATTAGACTTCAATCGATTTAAGCAAATCAATCGTCGATCTTGACGTTATTTTGGTACCAATTAACTCCAACAGGTCAATAAATAGGTCATTAATTTAATTAAAAGCGTCATGACAAGTCAAAAATTGTAGTATCTGATTACAGTTTTTATAGTAACTTCATATAAATTTCGTAGATTAAAGGAAAAAGATCATAATATAAATAATTTTTTACGCGTTTACTTTTTTTTTTAACCCTTGATACTTATTTAACATTATTATGATGCGTCCATTAAAATGAAAAAATCGAAAATTTGAGATAAAGTGGGCCCTCCAAAATAAAATTTCATAATTGATATTTTTCATTCTGTATTTTTATTTTTACAATTAATTATTAAATACTCATAAAATGGATGGTCCTTTTTACCCCTCCTTATATAAGACATTTTAAAAAGGTTAGTATTCGCCCAAATTTTTTGACACATTGAAAATTTTAAGGGGCCCACTTTGCCCCTTATATTTTCTGAAGATTTGAAAATTTAAAGGGACCCACTTTGCTCCTCCCAGCCCTAATTCGAAAAATCTTAAGAGCTGTCTCGTTTTTGCACCAGAAAGAGAATAAGATGCATCAGGTTTCAAACTAACAATGATCTATAGTTAATACGAACAGGTAGGTGCCTTATTTTAAAAAAAAAACCTTAGTTCGAAGACAAAAGTAACATCAACAGTTATGATTGAAATACTTTTGAACTTCAATTAAATTTTATTTATAATTCATTGGGTAATCTACGTAGAGGTACTACCTATTTTTTTAGAACAGTTATAGAAGGCAATATTTTAAACAAAATGCAAATATTTATTTTATGTGATACGTATATATTATTGAACCATTAATAGATATCAAAACGATCGAATTAATAAGCAAATAATAATTGTTTACTTGACGACAGGCAATTATGGCGTTGCGATGGCGTTATGAAAAATAATAGCCCACTGTTAAGGCTCGTTGCTATGATGAACAACCTTCTTCGTAGTCATTAAAAATGTGATCGTAACCTCAAATTTTCAGCTGTCAAAGAAAAAATTAAAAAAAAACAAATTGCTTCTTTTATTGGTGATATAAATGCATAAACACGATTAAAGTGCAAAGTGGCGTCGCTCCTACAACTTATGGGAGAGAATCCGCTTCTATCATTTTTTTCTTTTTTAAATCTTTTTCCTATATTTTTCCCTATCAGACTTAGGCCCGGTTGTTCAGTCTCCGATTTATCAGCATTCGTTTGGTTAACCAAAATATTTTCTGTGGAGGCGTATTTCAGTTGCTGGTTAAGACCTAATAAAGGTTAAAGTAATCAAAACTTTAACCGACCCCTGTGAAGCCGGTTAATCAAAATTTTGTCGGTTAAGGAAAATTGGTCGGTACAATCGGAAACAAAAGTACGAAAAATTTTCACAAAATCAATGTCTTTCAATATCTTTTAAAATAAAGTATTTATATGAAATTTTTTTTTAACATGTTTGTTTTTTACATCACATTTCTAATACAATAAAAAATAGTTTAAATTTAATTCAATTTTAAATGAAATTTCCAATTATTGTTAGGATCATAGAAAAACTTTTGTCTGTGAGTGTACCTCGAATTAAACTTTGAAAAAATAAAATACATTAATTTTTATACCAGAAATCATAAATACAATTATTTATGATTTCTGGTATAAAAATTAATGTATGACCTATACCAACTGCTAAGATTTTGCGGTATTATCACGCTATACCGAATAAAAATAAAATTCATTTTAATTAATTATTTCAAATTAAATAAAATTTATAACTTTTGAGAGTATATATCTGGTTTCTATTTTTTTATGTCTTATTATACTTAAAAAAAATGAATATAATTTATTTAATATTTGTTGTCTTTAATTATTCATACACAGATATTTTAACGTGCTTATTTCGAAAAACTGTACGAAAAAAATGGCGGATACTGACGCATGCGCACAAAAAAATTTTGTGATGAAAAGGTCTATTATATCATACATGTCACTCATATTGGTTATTTTTCTCAATAAATAATATTGAAACCAGTTAATATTAATTGCTTATATGTTTCTTGAATATTTAATCTATTAGTTTACAAATTTACAAATTTTTCTAATTATATCTTCATTACTATTTTTTAACGGGATTTGGCCGCATGGTGCATTTTCCATTTAAGTAGGTACGTGTAAATTTACAATAATTAAAAAATGTTATAACTTTTAAACGGTGTTGTAAACAAATTTCTAATTTTTTCAGACACTTCAGGAAACTTATCTGAATAATATATATCTTTTTCAGCCTATTCTCATTACTTTCAATACAAATCATCCTTAAGAGTGTTTATGGCTCCTATTAGTTCCCGTGGTAATCGCATTTGACGTTTTTCGGCTACAATTTAGAATTTGAAGAGAAGGTCGATTAAGAATCCGATAACTATGTTAATTGTGTAGGGCGCGAGGGTTTTTTTTTGAATATGCATTTAGTTTTTCCAAAAACATGCAAATATAGTGGTTTTAGTGGGCTTCCAATTTTTCTTTTTTTGCGTTCACTTTTTAATATAATTAAATAAAATGTACTCAACTAGAGATCGTTCACGCAGTAATCAACAAATAGTGGTGTGTCTATTTACAAATTCTACATACAAATGTTTTATAAACATGTTGGCGCTCACCTATCACGGAAGGTCAACTGTCTATAAGGCGGCGTCAGGTTTATCGAGACCTGCAGTGGCGTAGAATAAATGCACATTATTGATAAACTGTATTTTGTTTTTGCCACTAGCGGGACGCCTATGGCATAAGATTTACGACTATTGTCTCGCTCTCACGCCCCACCTATACAGTTATCGTTGGTCGCATAATGCCACAACCTACCGACTCCCTGCTCTCGCACATCGCACGTCCAGGTCAGAAAATGATCTCTAACTAGATCAATCTATTCTACAGGGCGCTAGGGTTGTTTTTTTTTTGAAAAATAGTAGCCGTTTTCCGGAAAATGGATTTTAAAGCGAAGACTGTCAGATTTTCAACCAATACAATTATTCTTTTCTTATACATCGTTGAGAGAAATGCTTATGCATCCAGCAATACGAGCCCAAATTCTTATGTGAGAGGAATAAAGATGCACAAAATAGATGAAACAGATATACAAGAAGTTGGTCCTTCTACTCTGCCAAGCCCCACCCCCATCATAAATATTACCTCCTCTTTCTCAAAATACTAGAGATATGAATTTTAGATTTAGAAGATCTTGGAAGTTCTAGTCTGACAAAGTGCGAAATACCGGCTATCTTTGTTGTGATTAGAAATTTTTGTAACGAATACATAGATCTGTAAATTTGCCGAGAAGGACAACAATAAAGTCTAAGAGTTGGCCTCTTACGGTGTTTTATACATATTGTTGAAATTATTATGAACCGGATAAATATACTAAGAAAAATAATGATCGTAATTACCAATAATTTAGTTCATCTGAAACCTTTTATCACTTATATCTATAATTAATTTTATATCAGTTATAGATAATGGGCTGTAATGAGCTAACAATTAAAAACTAAACGAACAAAACAATTAACATTGTGTTTAATATTATTTAAGGCACTCATTATTAGCATAATAAAATCAAAAAATAAACAATTGAGATTGTTTCGGTCTAAGGGCGTCCCTAATTGAAAACATATGTTGGAAGTTCCCGGAATATTCGGAATACAACAGATGTAAAATTTTTCTAGAAATGCTTCAAAAATTGACGCTCTGGTCCATTTTACGATTTCGTTCTTTCTTGTATTTGTTTACTGTATCACATCAAAACATGAAATTGTTTCTCGTGATGGTCTAATTAGGGTACCTGATCACTAATTCAAAATTAATATTTTTGGAAATTTTCAACAGTTGTAAGTTGTAAGTTTTATCGTTCAGATAAAAAATTATTGCTATTTTTTAATATCAAATAACCGTGACTTTTTAATTGTTTTCCGTATTTGTTGGTTAGTTGATTTATTTCTTACTATGTTGAGGGCAAATTTTTATAATTCATTGAAGGAATTTGTAATCCCGTTTCTCCTTGTATGTTTACAACAAAAGCAGTCAACAAAGAAAGAAATATAAAACTAGAATGAGCAGGTAAAATTTTGGCCCCCAATCTTGCAAAACGACCTTCGCTTTTTCTTTATTTATTTATTTTGTCTTCTTCTTGCTCAGGCATCAGTTGGTGATACCAACGGGAAGTGGATCAATTGGGCAAACATAGTACCTGAAATACAAACCTGACGCGAATTGTCCACCTTCACTCGTTACTATTTTATATCTCTTGTATCACATCAAAACATGAAATTGTTTCTCGTGATGGTCTAATTAGGGTACCTGATCATTAATTCCGTATAGTAATCGTTTTTTTTTTAAATAATAGCAAAATTCCGTTTATTATATTTTTATTCCACAACAAAGATAACTTCAAATAAATTCTTAGAATATGTTGGAATGAGTAAGTTCCCATGTAAAATTACTGAACAGGTAAAAGACAGAAATATTATTATTTACATAAAGTTTTATGTTTAGATTGTCTATTCGACACTAATAACAGGTATAACTGAAAGTAGTGCTTATTATTTTTTTTTGTAAAGCAACATTACACAAAAAACAAGTGTGCGTATAACCAAATCGCCTACTTTTTTATTATTGTAGATGGCAACTGTTGGATAGATATCAACTTACGCCATTTTCAATATAAGCGTCTATTGTCCAAAAAACCCGCCCTTTTCCATAGGGACGGTTTTTGAGGCCACACCCTCCTGTATAGTCTAGCTAACCCACATTACAATTTACGGTTGCCCGGTTGCCTACTATTTCGAATGTGAGTAGTTCAGTTTTCTACCGCTAGTTGGACCATGAAGTATAATTTGCCGACAACAAACACTCTTAAAATTCAAAACTCAATCTTGCCGTCCATTGCCGTCTCTCCGTTTCAATAGTAACCAGTTGTCTAAATAATAATAATAATAATAAGAAATACGCAATGTCGGTTAAATTTTTTGATTACCGTTAATCAAGGTTTGTCAACCAAAATTCTAACCTGAGACTGAACAACCGGGCCTTAATTTGCATTTCGTAAAAAAGACGTCTTTTGGAGATGCCTTTTATCCTTTTCACTTGTTGTCTACTTGTCCTTGGTATCTTTAAATGATAAAGACATTGTTAAACACACTTACAAATTGATGTGGCGTCTCTCCTCATTTTGACGCCGCTCTTCCACCCCTCTAAAAACGAAATCAGAAACATAGAATAGTTTAGATAGAATTGTTTTCTATAAGGAACCTAAATTAATTATTAAAACAGGCATATATTTTATATACACTGCCAAATCATCAAAAATGGAGTTGGCCCTTTTTGCCAGTTGGTGAATAGACATAAGAGATTAAAGTCAAACTAATAAAATCTTTCTACATTGAAACTGATAATCATGCAAAACATATCCGGCTGGGATTTCTTTGACTTTAATCTCCCAAATTGACCCTCCAATTATAAGTAAAGAAACCGTGCAAGATTCTATTTACCTATTGGTTATAGTTTGTAAGAAAAAGGTTGTGCATGGACTTCGCACGAAAAAATTCTCTTAAGAGAAATTAATGAGAGGTCAAAATCAAACAGAAAGTGAATACAGAAAGAAGGCACAGGAGAGATCCTGAGAATTTTTTGGACAAGATAATAATTAGTAGGTACTTCTAATACAGTTTGAAAAATTTTGGACTATTTTGTCATCTTATTGCCTTGTAGACTCTCTATCGGTACGCCTTCTGATAAGCATAAAATTTGTCGACAATTTCGTATTAGGTACCGGGAAAAATGCATATATTTTTACGATCCATCAAAAAAAACTTCAAAATTCCGATTAAAATATTATCTTTATTCTAAACGACAGGAACGGCCCGAGGTGACATCAAACCAAGCTGCTGCCAAAAACGGTAGTACAGTCCCAACTTTGAAGGATTAACTTATTTTTATTATTGTCAAATTTTTGCCTGGAATACCAATAAACCTTGGACCGGCCCTGCTAAATATCTTTAAACCCTAATTCTAACTACAAAAGGTCGAACAAATCAAATAAATAATTTCCCTAAAAGCTTTGGTAATTGATTGATGAATGAACTCTTAATGGCTCGTGGAATTTTATCAAACCATGTTGTTGTATTCACCAATAATTCAACTGGACATTTCGGCTGACGTACCTCAACCTTCATCACATTAACAGGGATCGAATGCAAACTAATTGGTGGTTTGTATGCCGGTTTTATGATTGAGTTATCGTAAACTAATTTCCCATCAGGTCCTTTTATGGTTAAACATGTTAATGGTGTAACAAACGAGTACTTTATCGCTAAATTCATTGTTTTCTGTATCAATTTATCTGTTGATTTCTTAGTAATCATTTTATCGAAATTTTGTTTTATTGTTAAATACGACCATAAGCGATCTAAAGGATCCTTTGTATAACCAAATTGTGGTATAAAATGTTTTAGACCATCTTTTCCCCATCCAGAGACCTTTGGCGAAATACTCGTGTTATCTACAAATTGGTCAAAATAAACATTTCGAATCTGATAATAATTGTTATAAGGAAATTACTCATTTTTCCAGCGACTATAAGTTCGGATCCTTTAAAATACATAGGGAAATACGAGTCAGTAACATGTTTCAATTTAAATATATCATAGCCGAATACAACATTACTTAGTACCGGTTGTGAGATTTGATCGAAATAGCCTTTCAATTGTATGGACGCATCAATATCGGCAATGTACTTATCACTGCCGCGATTTAGCGCCGCCAGTTTCTTTAAATAAGCATAATCCGTGTCTGTACCTAAACCTAAACAGAAAATTGATGATGTATTGAAATTATAATCGGTAACCTAAAACATATTCAATAAATCAACAGTTAAAACAACTGAAGAAACTGTCGAACCCATTTTATTATTTTGTCATGCGATGATTCTCCCATTGTCGGTTCACCATCTGTTATCAATATAATTAAATATTCATATCTTGTTGTCAGGTATTGTTGTGCCTTTTTCATGAGTAATACAGACATCATAATACCACCGATCATGTTTGTACCACCTTCTGTCGAAAGTCTATCAATATCGTAGATCGCTTGTCTAATATTGTCGCTATTAGCTGGTACCGCCTTTGGTAGATCTTTGTTCTACAATCAAACGGTTTCAGTCTTCAGCAAACAAATGTTGAATCGTTATACTTTAAAATGTTCATGAAAATGTGGGAAATCGTGGAAGTTGATGTCTTGTAAAATTCGCTTGAAACCTTTACGATTTTCGATATCATCAATATAAACATCGGTTTCAAATTGGACAATACTGAATAAATCGTCCGGTTTGAGTTGTGGCAAAATCTCTCTCATTGCATTCTTCAATTGTGATATCCGAGCATTTTCCATACTGTTACTTGTGTCCAGTACAAAGACAACATATTTTGGTATTACTTCGAGATGTTCAGCGGTGAAAAAATGGATAAAGTGGCAACCGTCAGTCAAAACCTTAAAATATTAAAATACGAATGAGTTTTGGAAATGCTTTGGAGTTGGAACAACTCTCGATTTTCTATTCCGATAAACTAGATTTCTGCACAAAACCAGATGTGGAACCCAAGACGATCCTTAAAGATAAAAATTGATGACGTAGTAGAGACAATTCTTTTTAATCTCATTTTGTGAAGGTTATTACTTTAGACGGACAGAGGGTTGGAATTGATTTGCAAAAGAGCTGGATTCGATTCAGAAAAAGGATGATTTTGCAGCTTTAGCAAGTATATTTTCCTCTGCACATATGGCAACACATATAACTTCATAGACTAAGCTTAGAAAAACCTAGAGAGTTGGAGTTGTTTTGCATAAAATCAATTTGATTTGATTTTGTAGCTGACAGAAGATTTGTAATTATTATAAGCTTAGAATAATCCAAGGCAGAAAGGTAGCAATGTGCGGAATATAAAAATCGAGACTTGTTAAGAGTTTTGTCGCAATTACGATTCCTCCAGACGTGTCCCATTGTATATCGTACTGAACAGTGAATATAGCATCTAATCCATCTTGTTTGCTCATATCAAGCAACTCAGCTAATTCTGTCTGTTTCGCTTGGTTCGGTTGGAAATGAATTAAAGCTGAGTGTGGATTATTCCGGATAACTACAACGTTCGTATCCAATTTTGGATTCGTTTGTTGGATATCTGTAGGCTTCTTCAATAATGGTATTTTAATTGAAACCAATGGTTGATTCTCGTTTATATAAACTTCAGTCTGAAGATTGTCAACAATTTGGCCCGGATGAATATTCAATGGCAATTCATATTTACCATTCTTGCGTTCTAATAATTGCTCGTAAATTAGATGAAAATTTACCGTACTATTCGGTTTTAGTTTTGTTGACATAGAGAATTTGCGAAAATGATATTGACTGATACCTCCATTTCCACTCGGATCATCAATACGTTTTACAACCTGAGCTTTATAGATTTTACCATCAATTTGTATTATATAATTTGATACCATTGCTGCTCTTGGTAATAGTATTGAGAATGCAACATCGATCTCATGATGTTTACGATTTGTTTTGGCTTTTCTAACATAAACTGTTGCATAATGATGCTTAATAAAAGCTCTAATTGAGAACGTATCGTATTTCGTAGGATCCTACAAGTTTAATGTGTGTAGTGTACAGAATCGTTAAAGTTGTCTCTCACCTCATTCCCTACAGTTTCGAAAAATTCGGAGCAATCGCCCTAGAGTTATTAAAATTATTTTAACTTTTTTTTTAGAAAATCAGAAAAATCTTACCTTCGTTCGAAAGAAATCTTGCATTTCCTGCAAAAATTTTCAATTGCTTCAATATTTATAGGGTGGTAAATGCGTCTCAATTATATACCCCTAGTCAGAGGAGTCTAGAAGTTAGAAGCTAGGCATGACGAGGTTCTGGGGGGGAAAATAAGATAACTAGAAAGCAGCTAGCCTAGTGGAGGTCGCAAAAACGACCCTATAGGTCTTACAATTCTGCAGGAAATAAAGGGAACTGCATTGATTTTTTTATCTGTAGGATAAACTTCCACTTGGTGCCTTCTGCTCTAAAGCCGCTCAGTGATATTGATAAGATTTTGGAAGGCAGTTGCAGGCGTCAAAAGTGAGCTAAAGAATTATTAGGAAATGACAGATTTATAGAGGCTGAAATAAAGTAAAGGGTACATTTTTGATCGGCATCACTTACCTTACTACCATTCGGGTCGAAACTATTTGAACAATCATCTTTCTGAAAATTTCCGTCCAAGTTACGATTCTTTATATATGTATTTCATAGAACTTACCAATTTTCGATAGACATCGATAAAACAATCGTCGATTATTTTATTGCCAGTTTTAACAATACAATCATGGTCTATAAAATAACACAACGTGATCGCAAATAAATTAGAAATAAATAAATGGTAATTAGCGATTCTAAAATGCATGATTTACCATACGAAATTGAATTGAATCTAATTTTCATGTGATAATTCGAATTTATATAAGTTATTGGAAATCGTAATGAATTAATTTATAGTAATATAAAATTTTTATTTACATCGACACTTGTTTATTTTTCCATTAAAATTCGTAATTACTATTGTTTATTACAGGATATCCCACATGGGATCGTGCTTTATATCTTATTGCGAATAGACAGTTTAGGGATATTCTGTAAAATTATCAACATTTTAATATGTTAAAGATTCGATCGAATCTAGGTGGATTCATAATTATAAGATCGAGAAGTGAGTTGTCATATTGCTCCTAATTTTAATTTACACTTTCATACTGTTTTATTTTTATATCTTTTAATCTATATAAATTACTAGAACGACATAACAATAACTGATTAAAATTCATAAAAATTATTGATAATTGAACCAAAACTTTATAGGAAATATGATTTACAGATGTAAATGACTATTACACTACTATTACACAACTTTGAACTTGGTCAAAGTGATCATTAGTCTACAGTACAGCGGATTTTGGCATTTATGTATTTTGGCATCAGTCTTCGAAGCATGCTCCCTGGCGGTTATGCTTAGATTTTCGCATAACGCGTACTAATTCATTCAGGAAGTCTCATTTCTTTTTACTTTCAGTGTGCTTTAAATTTGTCACCTCAATGAATAAAATGCTTAGAGAATGTTCCGTGTTCTATAATCTCACAGCGTGTTTGTCTGTCAATAGTGATCAACATCTGTAAGCGCCTCAAATTGTATTGAAGTTATCCTTAGTTCTAGAAGAGATCATTTCCAGGAGTTACTAAATTTTGTAAGAACTACTTAGAAACGGAAAGTGGGCCGTTTTCCATACTTCTTGCATCGGGGCCTTAATTACGACACTGTATATAACTATCTAGTTTTCTATTATTCTCCAAAATTCACATATAGTTATTCATATGCACTCTTTTTGAACTTTTACATTACGTAACATTGTTACCTTATTCCACTCACTCTTTGTTCACAAAAACAGGAAAAAATTAAGCTCCCCATCCCCCAAGCGCACTTATGTAAGACTTGAACGAGAGCTAATGAGTTGATTAAAAAACTATAAGTGCTTATCTGTATTCTAGAAACGAATTTTCAGCAAATCAAATGTATCCTCTGTGAAGTCATTCGTGTTGCCATAAAAATTTGATAAGCTAACGAATAAATTTGATCTACAAACGGAGCGCTGCTTTAAGCAGTAATGCAGAACTTAGTTTTACTTTGGACATCCTGGACGTTTGCCAAGAGTAAGAGTCGCCTACATCTTCCACAGCAATATTTCTACATGAGTTATATTATCTTGTCACTGAAAAAATGGTTAAAATTGGTTACTTAATTTCTTAAGACTCTGCCTTATCTATCTGCCTTCACGATTGATGCACCTTCAAGTTTGACAATCGAAAATAACGAAGGGTATTGACCCACAGCAAAACAGGCAGCTGCCTGAAGCGGCATAATTTTAGGAGCTGCTCGCTTTTGTGAGTCCTGAACTGGACTATGCGAGTGGAATTTTGTTAAAAGTCCTTTATTATTAGTTGAAAAAAAACGGTAGAACAGGCTTATCTCTGATGAATTTGCTGAACGTGGGATTGACGTACTACCTTAGAACTCTTGGGAATCAAATATTTCAATTTAGAGAATGTTATTTACTGGTAGAAAAGTTTTGATTTTCACGGATAAACAAATGATCGGTCCTATGTTAGGTCTTCAGTTTTTAGAAAATCCTCTCATCGTTAATAAAAATTTTAGGATAAGGACTATCACCTTTTTTTTTGAAAGTACAAAAATTGGCAATCCTACAATTACATTTTGACTAGGACCTGAAATTTACTAAATCTAACAATCAAGTTTTTTGGAAGTTTCCAATTGTCTGCATAGACCAAATCCCTTTAACGGTATTGCGCCTTTTATTTGGGTAGACGTATTTTCATTTACAAAACACATTTTTTAAATTTTTCCACATTTTTGTTGTTACTATGAAGATTGGATTAATTGCTTATATACGTTCTTGATAAGAACCAAATAAAGGACACTTACTTAACACCCTTTTTAGTATATCTAGTGCTAGTGTTAGTGTCGTTAGTAAAAATAAAGAGACATCCCATATTTAAATAATTATATATTTTTTTACAACTATATAATTCTTTTTCTATTTGCGTCACAGTTAGGGAATTTTCAACTAAAAACAAACCGTGTGTCTGCTTCTTCTTTTTTCAGTAGTGCCTCATACGAAATGGTCGATTTTTTAATTGTTTTGAATTGTTTTATTATGAAATCTTTTATAGCTCTTTGCGATCGAACGCCCAATGTCTTTTTTATTGTAGTTTTCTAAAATTCAACAAAGAATCATCGCGATTGCTTTTTTTCTGTTATCAAAAAACTATTTTTCCAAAATCTATTAATTTATGATTGATTGTTCTTAAAATAAATAGAAAAGCAAGTAATGAAGATGTTAAAGAACTCGTTTCCAAAACATATAAAAGTAGTGCACTCGATAACAATTGATTTCCGGAGCGCGTGGAGCGCCAGAAAAGCTTGGGCCGGCTCCGTCCATACATCTTCAATTTTCAACTTAACAGAAGTTGCAATATAATCAAACTGGACTTGAACATTAAATGCAATGCAACTTGAACGATCTTTCGGCGATCCAGTTTTCTTCAACTGAGTGGCTGCAGTACCTTTGTCGAGTAGATTATGCAAGAGTATTTGAAATTTAACTCTCCAATGCTCTAGATTCTCTAGAACCACTGTCATAAGAAGTCTTGTTATCTTTGACTATTATTTACGACCCAACCTCGATTGCTTTTAAAAATTACAAATCCCACCTTCTTCTAAAGGGTTTGCACTTCAAATACACCTTTCGGTGACGAAAACAATATTAGCATCTCGAAGAGTAAATTTGCTTTTCAACATGATGAATTTGTATACAAAATCTCTCATCTTCAGTTTTATCTATTCTTATTTCTCTGATTTTCAACACAACATTCACAATCCGCTCTTTTAGCTAGGTAAAGTTCTATGATGAATTTCAATTGTGGCTAATTGTGGAATTATTTTAAAATTGCCGCGTAATTGTGTGGCCTGAGCGTTACGGTTGACCTCTACATTTCTAGTACGGAACTAGATGATTACAGATTTCTCTATCATAGCGTTATAGACTCAAAATAAATCCCATCTAACAAAAGATTACGTAATAGCTCGGTGTAATTAAAGCAAAATTATGATTTTCATTGAGAATTAACGGTAAGTTAATGATTTCCATCAGAATTATCCCATTATTTGAAAAACAGTGCAATTATCGTTATTATTTTGTTTTGTTGGCGTCCTTGTGGCACTAACCAATCAGAATACCGCATTTTAAAAAATAAAAGCAAGCTGCGCTCGAATGCAATTCGTTTGTTTTTTTTTTCCGCGTCTGTTTCTGAGCGTCGCTTCGGTTCGTTCTCAGCATCACACAGTGCTTGAATCGAGATTATTTCAAACAAAACCTGTTTTATTATTAAAAGTAAGTCAAACTGTATATACAGATATTTCGATAAGTTGTTGGTTTTATTTGTAGAAATTTGGCGCGGTCTAAATACTACCATAACCTACAACCGTCTGTTTACATCATGCCCACATCACGATCATCGACAAAACCAACTCAATCGACTAAGAACAAATCAAAAAGTCCTGCAAAATCCAAGAGTCCATCACGCAAGAAGAGCCCAGCACGTACCAAAAACGCTACAACATCAACAATAACAACTGTACGTACACGTAAAGTAGAGGATCACATCAAATTATCACCACCACCATCATCATCGACACCGAAAAGTCCAGTACGTCGTAGCCCAGGTCGGCGATCGCCGATACGTACGTCCAAATTGAAACAAGACATTGATAAATTCTATAAAGAGACACGACCATGGACAACACGTAAAAATCCGGACGCGGACAGTGATTCAGATGGGGCAGAAATTAAGGAGGTGAAAGAAAAACCACAAGCAGCAGTACGGGCGCGTACCAGAATTGTCGACGATGACTACAGAGTAAACTTTACTACTACCATAATTAACATTATTTAAATTATCTATAATTGTAGGTGTCGGAAACTAGAGAGTCTCTAATGAAAGAACTGGATCGACGTTCGAGAAGTCACGATATCGAACGAATCGTTCATTTACGCCATTATGATACGGTAACGAAACGTTTTGGTGAATTCTCTGATGAAGATGAGCCGATCAGAGTACGTAAATCACAATCGGTTGATATTAATATCGAAAAAACAACAGAATTTGGTGGTGCTTTGGGGGCTTTCTTTCTAATGATTTTAACAGTTACTAGTCTATTGTATTTATTTATAATGTGCGATGAGAAACAGTGCACATTTACACAATTACCGAATCTACAAAAATATCAACAATTTTCGACATATTTCAATGCGATCGCCTTTTTGGGTGTTATAATTTTTCTCAGTTTGATTGCATTGTTATCAGTATTGCCGATTGGCGGTAGAAGAGTTTACGGTTTACCGAATAAACAAGGTAGACTCGTTTATATAATGAATGGTTTGTTCTCAACGATTATCGTAATGGGACTGGCAATCGGCTTGGAAGTCTATGGTGTTGGTTTGTTTCGATTTATTGTCGAACATGTGTTCCATATATTGATTGCTTCAATGGTTATTGGATTTGTTTTAAGTATATACGTTTATTTGCGTAGTTTTTACGTACCGTTAATATCACTGAATACACACATTATCAATAAGAATCCGATTTATGCTTTTTTTATGGGACGTGAATTGAATCCGAGGATCTTTAATTTGTTGGATATGAAAATGTTTGTATTGCGTTGCAGTTTGATCGGAACGGTAATTATACAGTTTTTTCGTTTTGTGTAAGCGTATAGAGAAATACTTGTGCAGAGCAGTGTTCCTCAAAGGATTACACGTCATAAATCAGTAAACTTCTGGTTTTTTTGTGATATATAAAAAGAAATTTGTAAACGTTTGCAGACTGGTTGAGAAACACTGCATTTTGGCAAGATTTCCTTATGTGCTTACAGGGCATAAGTGGATAAATTTAATTATTTTCGATATATAGAAGAGATCATTTTATGTGTCCGTTCTCAAAATTAAGACCAAAAATAGGGGTTGAAACTCATACAATCAGTTCATTCAAAATATTAGCCATGTTCTAGTAAAAATAGGAAAAAATAGCTGAAAATTGGTATAAGCGCACTATTAGAAATGAAATAGCAAAAGTCCCTATCGGTTTTAGTTGTACTGAAATCTTAAAAATATTGTTTTTTTATAAGTTTTTCTTAAACAGTAAAAGCCAGGTCAGACAACATATTGGCGCATGTTTTAATGTCATTATTGTTGATTTATGGATAATCTTAAAATTCTTTTTTTGTCTCTTTTTGCTGTTTTTTTTTTGTATATTCGTACAAAAAACAGTGCCGGTTATTTTGTCACTGATATTATAATTAACCTGATCTGTTCAATTTGATTCAATATTGGAGTAAGCTTGGTCTTGATAGTACAATCATTACTGCAACCACTGTTCATGTAATTAAAAACAAAATATACCGGGAATCAAATTCCTCTAGCAACATAAGAAGGAGTGGGAGGAAGTCTCTTTCTCCAATTGTGTGGTCAGAGTACGTCAAATGGGCGGAGGTTTTTATTTTTATTATTTAGACGCTCTCCACTATTAAGATACTCATAATTAGTCAAGGTTAATAGTTGCTATAAATACTTGTGGAATTCAACTGATCGAGCAAACAATATCAACAAACGTGTGTTGTCTTTGTCGTACTCATAATGAGTTTTGAATAATTCTCCTAAGACTCTTGAATACATCTCATTCTGTAATGAGTTAGACAAGAAAATATTAAATTGTGTCTTATTTAATAGTCCGTTGCTAGATAGCGTCATGAGCTTAATACTGAACAGGAGATAATCGGTTCAAATCTCTTGATCTATACAATTCTCTTTTTTCTTTATTATGATATGATAATAATTCACAAAAGTGATACATACAACTTTTCATAAACGTTTAGTTGACACTAATAAGTAAATCACAAAAATCAGAAAACGAAGCAATTAAATATAAAACTGTATTTAATTTATCATCAGTAAAAAAAGATAAATGAAAATACATTTTTTTTTTTAAATTTTTATGACCAATATGTGTCTAAAGGAGTTCGAAATTATCAACCATAATTGAGCTGCACAATTTTACAATAGTAGATACATAATTTGTTTCATAAAAAATTGCCTATTTGATATTTCAAAAATAATAAAGAATCGTTTTCTTATATAATTTTTACAATTCCATAATTGATATTTATGAATATTTAGATAATTTACTTGCGTACGGATTTAATTCGAGATTCTATAAGTTGTTTTTGTTTAATAAATATTGATTGAAATTTGATTCCGAAAAGTCTCATTATGAATACGACAAAGACAACACTTGTTTGTTGATATTGCTGTCTTTATCAGATGAATTCCACACGTATTTATGGAACTACAGCTTGTCAAATCTAGCATTGCGGGTGAAATAGTCCCGCCCCTAGTTGCGTGGTAGAAAAATTTGATGCATGTGACTAAAGTACATTCAACAGCAAAACTATTACTGTAATTTTTTCATTTGTGTATAGATTCCCGTACGATTCATATCGTCTACAGCACTGGCCGCTTAAATTCTTATAGATACATAAACCACTTAATGACTATGGAAACAATTACAATTGTATAATAAGTATGATTTAATTGATCTATAAATACATTATTTTTATTCTAAATAATTATATCCTACAATTCATAGAACAGAATTCTGTCACAGACTGTACTTTCGATCGTCTTATATTTCCATTTCTCTATTCCGAATACTTTCTCACTTCTTCATTTGCGCATCCCTTGAAATTTTCACCCGCAATGCTAGATTTGACAAGCTGTACTAACATTGACTAAGTATACTTAGTACATTTTTGTAATATAAAATTTCGCCAGACAAGATGTCAAAATTCATGCAACTTTATAGTCCTTAGATCACGACATAGTTGAGGTGATTTTATTGTTTGTTTTATTTCTTTCAAAATTTTAACAATGGGTTTTCAAGATAGTTAAATATGATCGTTTAATTGAAGCACAGATTTAAATTTTACCGTTTCAGTAATACTTTTCCTATAGCGAATTAGGGACTTTCTAACCATAGAGTTGCATGAATTTTGACATCTTGTCTGGCGAAATTTTATATTACAATAATGTACCAAGTATATGCGTATCTTAACAACACTGGGGAGCGTCTAAATAAAAATCATAAAAAACTACTCCTATTCGACCTACTCTGACCACAGGTAGACAAGATGGTTCTAGTAACTTCAACCTCGGAATCGCTTTTTGCGTTTTTTTTTTTGGAACGAATCATGAAAAAAATTCAAGAACTTGAAGTACAATGTTTAAGCTTTCTCTGTTCAATAGTCGATTAGCCTAGCAGTTAAAAGAAAGGGTTTGTTTAAAGTTCCTTGACAATGAAATAGTTTGATTAAAACACATTTTTTGGACTTTCTCTGTCTTTATCCTTATAATTCGTATAAAGACAGTAAAAGTCAAAAAATTTGTAAAAGAAAGGGCTTCGTCGATCTAAAAATCTGGTACTTACAATAGAAACATTTGTAGCAAAGTTGTTTAACTATTGAAAATTAAATAATAGTGCGTTGTAATGGAATCAATTTAGTTTTCAATGAATTGACCTTGCGGCAAATGCTTCTATTGTGAAAATTTAAAAATATTAGATTTCTTTCATATTTCCGAATTAACTACATGGAAATTTTTCTTGATTAAAGGAAATCTAGAGTAGATTGTACTTTAAGCTCTTGAATTTTTTCCAAGTTCTATCGTAGCCGACGTCAAATACTAGCCGTGCTGAGAGAAATCTGGCAACAATGCTAGCGGACCGGGTCAATCGTTTTCTGAATGTAAATAGTCTGTTTGTTGGCGATTTTTCTTTGGCTTTATTTATCAGAAATTGCGTTATTTTTATACCAAATTTAACTGATGAAGGTGTTTAAAGGTTGTGTAATGTGTTGTTGGAAGGAATTCACCCAGTAAGCTATAATAAAGGCGTAAAATTATCTATTTCAGTTTCAATACATAACCTCAAAATTTGTCGTCAGAGTGGATTACTACCTATTTAATTTACGAACAATTAATTATTTATTCTTGTAATCATGCCTAGTAGATGTTGTGTTACTGGCTGAAAGAGTAATTATGATTCGGCTTTAAAAAAACACAAAATCATCGCGGTATAAGTATAAATTTCCCAAAAACGAAGAACGAAAACAAACATGGTTGAAAGCAATTCCACGGAAAGATTTTACACCTTCGTCTTCAAGTGTAGTTTGCCAATTACATTTCAATAGTGACGGCATAATATTGTCTGACAACTATTTACAACCAGATGGGACCATTAAACATCTTCCTCTAAACCGACCGCGGTTGAAAGACTCAGCTGTTCCCAGTATTTTTCCAAATTTACCCTCATATTTATTAAAAGTAGCAACTACTGTAAGAAGTGATCCAGAATCCAGACGGGAATCTATTTTACAAAGACAAAATGAGGATATCGAAGCATTTATGAGGTCAGATGTAATAGAAAACTTTGATGATTTAATAAATAGTTTTTCAACCAAATTCAATTAAATCGTTGATAATGGAATTTATTTTTTACATTAGATTATAGTGAATCATTGACTATAAATTCATCAATACATATTTGTAACAGTCTTCAAGTAAGTGTCTTTATCAAAACAGAAAAACTAACTCCCATTGATTTAAAATGGGCTTTGTCTTTTCATCTTAAAATTTCTAGGTGGCCTCGTTACAAAGATTCATATGATTTGGTTTCTCCACCAGTTCTACATTTGTTAAAAAGGGGGTTAAATTCATTAACGTCACCTCAAGAACAAGCCATAGAACAAAATTTTGAACAAATAAAACAGTTAGAAATCATTGTTGATCGCAGTTACGACAAATTAGAAATTTCAAACCTAAGACTTCTTCTTCTACAGTAATTATGGTCTTTATTTTATATTCTCAATCACCTTCATGCTACGGGTTAATTCGAACTTTTTTAAAGTTACCTCATAAAAGATATTTACAATCATTATCTTCATCATTCCAAATTTCGGCAATTCTGATTCTAGCAATCAAAATTATTTTAAATTGTCTACGTACGTATTGAACTTTTAATATTAGTCTCTTTAGAAATCTCAAAGGCATGGCAGTTTATCATCATCATTAGGGAAAACATCAATTTCCAAATAAAAGTGTCAATAATCACTTCATAAACATTGCCAATTTGTAGCAAGAAATGCCCTCGATCAGACCGATCGGTCCGCTAGTAGAGAGAAGTGCGACGTTGCCTTTTTCTCAGCACGGCTAGTTATTTGACGTCGGCTACGGTTCTATTCACCAGTACGTAAAATATTCGCAATTAATGAATTATGTGGAACTTCCTGTTTATGCAAAGTATCTCAACAATTTTGCTGGACAGTTGCATGATTTACAACATTTGTCTGGCCATTTTTTACGATAATACTTACATTTACGAGAGATATGCACAAAACCGGTATTTTTGACCTTTGCTCTTGAATAAAAAACAGTATTGCTAAGAGTTGTCTTGCAATTTTCAGTTACATGTAGATTTTTCCGAAATGACAACTTTATTTTCTTTGTTTTGTTTATCTTTCGAGGCTACTCAATCTTTTTGACTTGAAAACATAATCATGAAGGTCTTTATATGTTTTTTTTTTGGAACTTATTTAACCGGGACACTATTCTCCGAATCATTATAAATATTGGTCTGTTTTGGAGCAATTTTGAAGACATACAAAAACAAAAAAGATGTCCTTGCTGTACACCAAAAATCATCGCGTAGTTCACTCATTAGATGTGGGTATATTAAAACTATCAATTTCTAGATATTGTTGGATTTCGCTTATTTGAACGAAGATATAACAAAGAATGGTGGTGATTATTTTGATATAAAATCATTGAATTTAAATTTCACATTATTATTACTGGTTTTATTACATACAATTTATCTAATACATCCACTAATTTATGAAGAAACATGGGTAACAACATTTGAAGTACAATATGAAGGATTTGGTTTTATGGGTGCATTTGGTTATTTAATCTATCCATTTATGATGGTATCAATTGTAAAATATTTGATAGATTATCATATTAATTTAGTTTATTGGAAATTGATTTTAATTGGTTGTCAATTTTTAATTGGTTTTATATTGTTCCGTGGTAGTAACAAACAAAAAGATGCATTCAGAAAGAACCCATACAGTCCAGCATTATCGCGTGAGTAGTCTTTTTTGTTTTGTTTTGGTTTTTGTTGTAAACACGATTTGCTAGTTTCGCCTTTGGGAAAAATCTGTTGTGGTTTTACTCTGATATCCGGTTTGTGTTGATATTGGAGTAACGTTGATTAGTTGGAACGATTATAATATCGGTCTATAAGAGTCTATATCCTATTTTTATAACTTAAATACTTTGTTTTGTGTAACTGTGGATAATAAATCTGGGGGGAGGGGGTATCTATTTTTTTGTTTTGTTTTTCTAATTAAGATTTAGCACATGAATAAATATATCTTACATTGAGTGTTGACTCTAAGAGCCCACGCAGACAGAAAGCGTTGCTAGTTCCGCGTTCAGAGTTCTGGGTCTTTTTAATATGAACTTCGTAATGTAACAACACAGTGACGATGGTCAACGAGAACTCTTGCGTTCTGGCCTTCTTGGTACAGAAAGCAACGAACGTGGGAACTCTAGTTAGTGTCTTGTTTTTCTATATCATGTGTTATTAAACTAGACAATTGATTGAAGCTAATTATTAATAGACTAAAATGAATAAAACATCGTTTGTCATTTTCAAGCAATTCAGCAACAAAAGTATTCAATTCTTTTGGAGCTTTTCGCTTGCTGTTAATTTTGTGCACCCAGTATTTCCTTTTTCTTTTTCTCTTGGACGCTTCCATGTTCCAAAAAAGCACTGCTTCTTCTTCTTCTTCTTCTTCGTAAGATGAACTATCTGAGAACACGTTCTACGCATAGTATTTGGAGCAAAACTCGAATCTTTTCGAAATGATTTTCAAACCTTTTAAATCTTTTGAATATAGGGGAGCACGAACGCTTGGGCGAAAAATTCGGGAAGCGTTATCGCGCTCCTCTGAAATGTTTCTCAATAAACTGCAAAAATAAACATTTTTGCGCAGTAAAATTTATTTGAAATATTAGCAACTGATGCTTCAATATGTAACATTTTCTAAAAGGATAGTTCAACATTGACTTTGATAGAAATCATTTCCCGTACCGTTGCAAAAGAAATAAAAATCGCCGGTATTTTTCGCATATGTATGGAAAAAGTCTACCGTACTCTAAGTTTAAATAAGATAATCCCTCAAATTACAAAAGCAAAAGTACTAAATAGGGATGTCTAGTGTTTGGGCTTACTGTGTGTCATACACACACAGGCAGAACATTTCATATTTTTCTAAGTTCATAAAGGTTTTTTCAGCCAATGTCTTTGAATTCGGCATTTTATCGGTTCCGACATTAAATCAATTCAAAATATTTTCGCTTAGAGTTTTTATAGTTTCCATTCAGTATAGGAGTCCTTTTTTATTATTTTAGAATTGAATGACATTGCCAAAAAACGTTGCATTCGTTGATCGGTTGTGTTAGTATACAATTTTGCGAGGTGGTCCCGGAACACCTCTGGTTCGCAAAAAGTTTTATTATTTACCTATTTTTATTGACTTTTGAATAGTTCGTTAATTAGCAGACTTGTCTTGCCGGTTTGATTAGACAGAAATAGTAGAAAACGAATTATAATTAAAAAAGAAACTGTTATAAAAATTCAAAAATTGTTTTTTTTCAAGAATAAAAATTCTATATATAAGCGATTTACCACTCACTCACTCACTGACTCATCACGATACTATCCGTCCGATAGAATTAAATTTGCCACATATATTCCTTTGGTGCTGTAAACGCTCACTAAGAAAGGATTTTTGAAAATTCGTCCTCTAACGTGCTTAAAAAGGGTATTATTATTTCAATGCCTTGAAAACAGCTGACATCCACCTGTCAGTTATAATTGCGATGTTGTCTTATGTATTTTTTTATTATATGTATATGTTACTGTGAAAGTCCGACATTGGTGAATGTCCGAAATATTTCATTACATTGTTCTACATTTGCAGTTTCGATGAACAATTTCAAATTCTGCATCGCCACGCGTCACAGGTCATTATTTCAATACAAAATTAAGACTTCAAAATTCCTAAATTGCATACCTGATGGTGTAACTAGAAAGTGGGATTCTAGAAACCAATGTAGATAAAGTGGGGAATATTAGGCAGATTACCTAAATCTATATTAAAAATAACCTAACTGAAATATATTCTGCGCATCATAGTAACCGCCCTAACTCAGAAATAAGGGTATTTAGCAAATATTTCGGACATACACCAAGCGCCTATGTCAACATTCACCAAATGTCGGACTTTCACAGTAACATATATACGGAAATGAAATACTAACAGGTAACACATTATGTGACGCGGGGGTACAGTTAATTGATAAAGTCAATATGTTGATTGAGCCATCCCTTTTTTGTTATTATTTCAACTCATATATTTGCTAGTTTTGCTGCTTCTTATGCATTTTTCTTTTAATTTTCGTGTTTTTTAACTCTCCTTGTTTTCACAATTTTAAATCCAATGTGATGTAAATTGTTATACATACAATTAGTTGTTTTTATTTGTGAATGATTTCAGATTTGGAAACGATTCCAACAGGTCATGGTAAAAAACTGATTTGTTCGAGTTATTGGGGCATTGTACGTCATCCAAATTATTTAGGTGATATACTAATGAACCTGTCATTTGCATGGTTTGCACCACTTGTACTGCCATCTGTACCATTCTATTCAATTGTTTTATTATTAATACATCGTGCCGTCCGTGATCATTATCGTTGTAAACAAAAATATGGTTCATCATGGACTAGATATTGTAATCGCGTTAAATATATGCTTTTACCAAAAGTATTTTAAATTTTCAACATATTAATTACATTAATTAGTTATAATTTTTACTGAAATTAATTTGAATCTTATTTTCAATTTTTAAGTATTAGGATAAAGTTTTTAAATGACCTTAAAAAGGTGTGAAAAGTACAAATAAGTAGTTTGTACTGCAATAGAAGCTCTCTTAATAGCTCATGAATTTTTATCAAATTCTCATTAAAAATAAGCATCACATTTTCTATACATTAAAATTGGATGATCTCAAGCAGTTTTGTGCAATTATTTGTTTTTAATCAGACAGTTCGATATTTATTGATATCGACATATTTTAAAATATGTCGATCAATATCTAGCCGTATTGTAATTTTATAAGAATTTTAAATTTTTCCAAAAAAAAACTTTGAAGTTGTTATTAGGGAAAGGATGACGAATAAACAACAATAGTTAAATACTTGGAGTGTTTATTTGTAGTAAATTTTAATAAAAATAAATAAACAAATCAATCTAATATTAAGTTTAATATAAATACCTACGAACTAAACAAAGAGAAAAACAACACAGCGTTATTGACAAATACATTGGACAATAATCGTTATTATTCTCATCTTCCATTTATTCCATTGTCTTGATCGGATACTCGTATGGCTCGTTTCTATGAGGTAGTCTTCATCAAACAAATGGCAGTTGTTGGGAGAGAAATCAATTAAAATTCCTAAATATTTATTTAATTTTAAACGGACGACTCATCGATGACTGTTATAACACGATTCGGAAACGGTTTCCATTTGGAATTATTAATATTACTATTATTACTACTACTAACACCGTTATTCTCATCATTTTCATTGACGGTTTCATTATTCTCATTATTTTGTGGCAGTTTTGATCTGGCTAACGACCAACGTCTACCCTTCCTGTCCAATATCACAGGCATTTCCGCTATTAAATTATTCTCAAATTCGCTAAGCATTAAATAATTCTCAACTTTATTACACGACGTAATACAATCACCAATATAGTCTAAATCATCTAATATATTATCAGGCAGGTCCATATCGGCAATACCCTCTTCTGATATACAGGTTAATTCCGGTTTATCGTTTGATGCAATTATATTATCAATTAAACCGACTGGTTGATTCGGTGCTAGATCGGCCCCTAATACCAGTGCCGCAGCTGCAGCACCTGCTGTCACGCCAGCATCATTCTCCGGTTCTTGTGTGAAAGATAGTTTGCGTCGCTGTGGACACGTCTCGGATACACATAAATGTCGTGTACCATTCTCACGTGTATGTTTGTGTCGTGAAATTTTCCTACGATGCAAATCGATGAGGAATAATGTTAAACTACCAACTAACACGCATGTGGAACTGAAATAATAACCGGCACGATCGCCGCAACGTTCATTCATATAACCTGAAATAAAATAAAATAACGAATATAGATGCAGTTTTTTTGCATAAACTCGTTAAGATTACCTGAAAATGGGACACCGATAATGATTGGAATGGCTTGGGAGCATTGCACGAAGCCCCAAGTACGTGCAAAGTTCCTTGCACGAACTCTCTCATACGTGTACATTTTCAACGAGTAATGGTAGCCACCACAAAATATACCTAATAATCATTATTTTTATTATTATGTTGGGAGATAATAAAATAAACGATCTTACCGTAGATCCATGCGAACATAACATAAGCATGATAGTTGCCGCTAACAACTGTAAATGCTAATATCGATAGACCGCACATAAATACAGCAGTCTGACATAAATATTGTCGTGCAATTCTGCATTCAGTCGAATTGTGTAATACTAACGTGCTAAATACAACACAACCAACTGTCCACGCCAGACCCAGATACATTTGTAGGAAGACTGTGGAATCTTTTAAACCTTCAACTTCGGCCTGATAAGCTAAATAAAATAATGGTGTATTTATACCGAATGCACTAATCCCAGTCGATATTAATAATATTCGTACAGTTTTACTTTTCAATGTACTAAAATCGAAAAACGGTATTTTATCCTCAATTTTATTCTTATCTTTAATTTTGCGCTTTTGATTCTTGATGTGCAATATTGCACGACGTTGCGGATGATACAATGATGCTGAACGATAGAATGTGCCCAAAATGAAGGTAACAGAGATTGCGCCTGTTACGACCTGCAGACCTAAACGCCAACCGAGGGCACTGTAGCAACATAAAATAAATATAAAGTTAATTGTATTCACACAGACACAATCATTGGGAAAACAGGGAGCTGGTTGTGAGAGAAGCGGGCGACGGCAGGATCTAACATAAAAAATGCGAATTGATAATTTCTAGTTCATTGATTCTAGACGTGCAAAAAGCACTCTCATTCCTAATATAGAATAATATCGTCAAATTTACGAGGACAAGTCAGACAAATTTGATAGGTTTGGTATGTGTCGTTTTTATGAGTCTCACTGATGAGCAAGACTTTATCATCCACTATGGTTTAATTGAATAGTAATTTGTGAAAAATTGCATTTGAAACTAGTTCGAGTTTGCGATGAAAATGAGAAAAGTTTAGTTGGTAAATTTTTCAATGAATGAAATTGAAGCTTTTAATGCAGCTATCATAAAAATGAAACTTTTCAAATATTTTGCAAATGTTTAACAAACTTTTAGGAGCATGAACTGCGACGATTCCTATATTGCCGTGGTCTCTAAATTTTATATAATCAAGAAATTATCCCACTTAGACGATTCTTGCAACCAATTGTGCTCCGCGCCGGAGAGATAAAAAAGTATTAAGAATTGCTTTACATTTAATTCTGATATTTCCAAATCATTTGTCTCAATTTATGGGTCGAAAGCAGGAATCGCTTATTACATTCATTTATTTATTACAAATTATCTTATCAAAAAAAGATAATGTATAGAGCGCGCAATGACTTAAGAGGTTGAAGTCAAAGTTATAAAATTAAGACATAAAGGTAACAAAGAATATACGAGCAAGGTACTTGATTGTCATATTAAAATCTCTAATTTTTAAAATTCGAAAAATCGGACTTTTTGGACTCTAGTTGCAAAAACTATGTGTTAGAAAGAAAAAAATGCTTTTTTTGAAAATTACGCAAGTGCGAAAGTAAAGCAAACAATTATGTCTATCGCGTCTTTTATTACCAGATCTTTTGTAGTTTTGACGTTAATTTCTTAAATTATTGCCTCGACTATAGTCGATATGAATAAATTACCCACAATAAGTCGTTCGGAAAAGAAGGTGAAAAGATCTATAAGCCGTGAAGAAGAAGATCTAATTTAGACTGCCAATAGAAGAGGAACGGACTAATCTAAACGATCTTATCAAGTGCTTCTGGTAAATAACCGTTCCTGACATCAGGGCGGTTAAAGAGCTAACCAAACAGTTCCTCTAGGAACAAAACTCACCATAAATTTTAGCCGCGTTGATTGGCTTGGAGAAAGAAAAAGCGATAAGCAGCGAAGAACTAACTAATCAAGAACCTCTCTTGAAAGAGGGTAAAGCAATAAAAGCTACGAAAAAGAAACGAAAAGGCAGAGGAAAAAGCAACCTGTTTGAGCTAACCAAATAGTCAGTCTAACAGGAATAATCACAATAAAGTTTAAAGGGCTATAACCAGCGAAGAAGATAATTTAGGAATTACCTAAGCAAGAATGTCTCTGGAAGAGGTTAAAGGAGCATTTACCAGTGGAAAATAGCCAATTGGAATGCCAAAGGAAGGGGAGAAAATAACCTTCTCGAACAGGCATAAGAAATTCTTTAGGAGCATACTTTGGACAGTTCACAGAAGAAGGCGCTGACGAAATACATGGACTTGGAAAAGATGCTATAAGGAGAAGATTAAAAAGGCAACCCATTTGGAGATGGAAACACCTGGTCGCTGGTTTTGGCTGGATAGTTGTTTCTGACTAGGAGGATTTATTCGATTTTAATCGCCTATTAATACCTACCCAATTGTGCTCCGAATAATGGCCGACATCGTTGCAATACCTAAACCACTACCCGATACAATAAAAATTTCAACGAATTCCCGGCGTCGTTTAAAATACTGTGCCACCATCAAGGTGGAACAGTCACGTGTGATTCCAACGCCGATACCAACGACGGTACCATAACTGTAAAAATATAAAATTCCAAATGATAAAGATCTGGTTGGCAAAAAAAATGACTTTTTTTATTAATGCGAAAGTATATTGTTTGTATGTTTTGACATTGTTCAACAATCAGATAAAATATCTGATATTTGGACGAGTTTTTCGCTCAACCAAAAGTGGATGTTGTTTAAATAACATAAAGCGAGAGATGTGCTGTTGAATGAAGCTGCTACTTGTGTTATTGTAAAAGTTTGTGACAGTTGTCAGTCGAACAGGTCGCTCTTTCGGTTTTTTTTTGTTCATGTTTTATTATTGTAATGACCATTAAAGACTTTTATATGCGAACAATATTCTGAATGGATTTTAATGTGTCATCATTGAAAAGATCAACGACCGTGTCGATCCGACAACTGTTGAATAAACTGAATTACGTACCTAAAAAATAATTGATGAAACTGTGTAGCGAACGACGTAAACAGACAACCTAATGCTGTTATAAGACCACCCATTACGGCCGTAACTCTAGTGGATCTCCGCCGGCAAAAGGCTATCGTTACTGGTGATATCAATAAGGCAACTCCAGTCGACATTGCGCCCAACCATCCTGCAACAATCACACAACCCGATAATACAATGTTACACAATATTCGTTTCGATCTTTTGGATCCATGTGTGTACCTGCAGGTTGCACTATAGACGGTCCGAATTTATGAATAAGTTCAATGTAGAACTGACCAACCGAAAAGGTCAAACCCTGATTGAGTATATGGACAAGTACAGCAGCAACAAGAACAACCCACCCCCAACCGCCTTCCGGATAATAGTGTTGTTTCAGTGTTAATAGTTGACGTAAGTCGGCTACAAGGCGTGCGGCACGACTAGCCGGAGCATCATCAGCTCCAGAACCCTAAATAATCATAGATCACAACCGTTTATTAACTTTAATCTGATAGGTTTTAGTGTAATTTTTTTTGTTTACAGCCCCGAACGGTCTTCGAATGGAGTGGAAGAAGATCGAAATAAATCTATTTTGCTTATTTTAATCAAAACTTCCGGAAAGTAGACGGAGAAGAAATGGGATTTATTAAAATAGAGTTGTTTATCGCGTGGGCAGATGAAAGGGTGCTTTTTATATAGGTTTTCATCTATTTTATGAGTTGTTGACAATACGAACCGACGATTTTATTCTAATCGTCCGTACAGTACATCTGGGCTATTTTTAATAAATTATCAATTAATTTCGGAAAAAAGCTATAAATCTTCCAGTAAATTGCCGATTAAATGCTTACGTTGCAAATCAATAAAAGGAAAACTCGTAGAATTTACGACACATGTAATCTTTTAGCGTTGAAGAAAACTGGAAATAATAACAATCGTTTTTTATCATCCATTATTTTAAGCTATTCGAAGTGTCAAAGACTTGTTGTTTGTCTCTGGCAGTCATGAGAAAATTGCAACCGACACGCATTTATCAACATTATAAACGCGACTCTTAAATGGAACGTTATTTGATACAGTCACTTTACAGACAAGTGACAAAAACACGAATATAAAAGTCTGTAAAATGTTGGTCGTTGAATTATACTCGACAATCAAACATAATGAATATAATTATTTTATATTTCGAAGAACGCTCAGGGGCCTTCTTAATTTTTGGGACAATTTCGAACCAACCCCATAATAACTGCCAAGTCCGGAATCGTGATGGGATAGTTGCGGTAATGATTGGGAACGCGTTAAAATACCACTACGACGTGGTTGTCGTTCATCGCTCGAGAGTTCTTCATCGGTCGTTGGCATGATAATGGTAGTGGTGGCGATGGTGTGGACGGTGATGCCTTCTTCTACTCTTCTGTTGGTAGAAATTCGGACCAGCAATGTCAGCTGTCAATCGCATCTCTTCAACGGCATATGTAAGACGTTTTTGTGACGACCGGGCGGGGAACACCTATTGCGATTAGAGATTGAAATTTCTCGATGGGACCCCCCGCGTGTATATTTAAAATGTTGACAAAGGTTGATTTCGTTTCATTTGAATATTGCACAATTGCATTGATTGATAAGCTATTAATCGATAGAATAAAGACACGTATTAAATCGATTGAAATTAGATTTCTAACACCCATAATGGGAAATTGTATAAAAAATCTACAAGTTGCCTTTGATGTCGTTCACCAGACAATTTAAACCGGTTCTTTGGAATAAATATAAATCTTTGAAACGTCATATTTCTATCTTATTTAAAAGTAAGTTGTAATAACTGAAGATAATCAAGTGGAAAATCTTGGTTGATCAGAAAGCGTAGATATCCACAACGCTTTTTTTCCTGCTGGAGTCTTATTGCCAATATCCGCTACATTAATCCGGCTGATAACGATTCAACATTAATAAAAACAATCCCAGATCCTGATAGTATCCTGGAAGAGATTACTTGGAAAATTGTCGACTATTTATAGACTCATTTACTGTTACAATCATAAATGATATACACAGTTCTCAGTTGTATACATTTCCCGATGTAGTTTCGGTCGACATCAAATCGGTGTACTGCAAACACTACATTATTGTAAATAGAGATTAGCGCCGTAATAATTTAGGATTATCAACCATCTAAAATTGTACAGGGGAAACAAACAGAAACATAAAATAGTACATAAGTACACAAGCGGACCAAGACTTTTCGCATCACAGAGCTTTTACTATAATTCCACCATTATTACAACAACTACACCGATATCTGTACATACACAAAAAAAAACACATTGCAATCGTTACAGAACGACGGGAATACAATAGCAACAATAGCGAGAGTGAATCGAGCTTATTGTTAGAGGAAAGCCAATTTAGACGAGTCGCTTGTTTACAATGCAAGATGCATCTTTGAACAATACGAAGAAATTTTAATTAAATTAATTTCCAAACGAGATCGGCTACAGTTTCCCTGCAAAACGACCCTTTCCGGGCCTATAACAAATTACAACATTTTTTCTAAAGAATCTTCAAATTATAACTCAAATCAAATAATTATTGGTAATTGTAAAACGTGACTGAATTCCAAGTTGGGGCTAATGGATTAAAAACAGCAAAAACATCATTGTTGTAGCTTAAAAACCAGTTCCATCTTATCTTGGTATTTCTTCAAAACCAGAAAGGATTTAATACCAAACATGACAAGACTTTATATCAGTTGAGAATTACAGAATAAAAAGAATGATTATCTTAATTATGAGAATTATGATAACAGGAAAAAAAAGAGTTTTGACGATTACGGAACACAAAAAAATAACATAAACCGATAAAGTTGTCATTAGTATGTCGGTGGAAAAAACTCGTTCTATTATCGTCAAAATTAGGAGGAAGGCTGGCAAAAAATTAATATACATAGTTGGGGTATTATTGTAGCTTTTCTCTATTATTTGTTGGATGATGTGTTTTTTTTTTCTTCAGTGATAGAGACGGTGAAATGGGAAAGACTTGTAAATTTTGTTGAACTACTAGACTATTGGGACTTTTATTATTTTCCAATAAATATCCGGAAATTTTCAATGGGTTGCCAGAAGTAACAACACAGAAGTTGTTCAATAAAATTGAAAGTGAATGCGATTCGCAATATTGTCGAAAAATATCGTATGATGAGCGCAATTTATGACTGAAAATCCATGAGGCGGAAACTGACGATTTTGATGATTTTCAGCATCTGATACAGGCTCATAATTAGGAAAAATTGAAGAATATGAATAGTGGGATAGTATTTTACCTTTTAATAGTTCGTACTAATGTATGGATTTTATTTCAAAGCGTTGAGATGCTCGAGCGAGAAGCAATGCAGAATTGTGGGAATCGCTTGGCTTTTTACACGACTCGCAGAGCTTTTTTAAGTCAACCCAAATTGTTCTGCAAATGCTTCACACTCAAACAAAAAGTGGAGAATGTATCGCTTAACAAGTAAAGCAGGTTTATATGTAACGCAAACTTTTGCAGTGTTGATCAAGTCTAATTGGAAATCTTTTGACAACCAAAAACTATAATCGCAGATCAAGCGATGTATGTGCACCTTCAGAATAATGGTGTTTCCCACTCTGCCCTTCCGCAGTTACCCTTAAAGAAGCGTGAAGTTTGTGGTTCTTTTTGCATTAATTTAGACACTTAGAGAAGCAAAAATTCACTACCAATTTAGATTTCTTTTTCCAAAAAGATGAAAGTTATTACCTCATGAATACAGCGGATGTCGTGATTCAGATTAACACATCGTCCTTTCCTGTGTTACAGGTGTGTAAAAGGCGAAATTTGCTCTGATTTCATTTAGGAATTCGTACGCTTAGCGCTCATGAAATAACACTATGAAATAGCACTAATCACGTCATTAGATCAACATATTATATAAAAAATTGTTCTGTTTCTGTAAACTTTATAGAAACTTCTACACGACCGAATGACCTTTACATAATTGAACATAGATTGATTAGCTTCTATATGAAATATTTTACTCAAAGTTTATTGATTACGTTCTAATTCTCAAAACGTGACCATTTTTTGTGCTGTTTGGTTTTTTTCTACAATTTATAAACATTTCTAAGAATTATGATTTCTTTTTTTTTCTGGGTGTGTAAAATCAGCGACAAAATGAAAATAATTACACACGAATTTCTTTGATCAAATTAAGCAATATTAGAATAATTTTTTGATAAACGTCTGGCTTATAAAACAAGAATTCTCTGGTAGGTGTTGTAACACGAAAAGCGAATTGAGCGTAGACACGGCGACAAGTTAACAATAATCAATTTATAGATATATTATTATTACGATTATTACTTTACAACTGTAGCCTACTTGTGTTACAATATAATAAAATAATCAAGAAATTGACAGAGACGTAGGCGCGCAATTTCCCGACTGAATTACACTCCATCTACAAGTATTTGGCGAGATCGTCTTAAAATCGACCGATTCACGAATAGACACAGTATACGTGGCGCCGTATTGCTTATTTCAAATGAATTTAGAGCATGTTATTTGAGATGATTTGGTAGGTATTTATAGATGGCAGTTTACATAAACCTTTGCTTTTGTTGTATTATCTTTCTGGTTAAATTCCCGTTTGATTGACGATCAAACTGTAAGGTATACGTCTTTTTCGTAGGCTTTACTGTTTAATATAACAACGTTAAAAGATTAATACGTTCTCTTTTCAGAAAAGAGCACTGTCTTTTATTTCAAGACGACACTCTCATCAATCAAAATATTTTTATAAAGGATCAAAAAGAAGAAAAAATGAATTAGCTCTCAAATTTAATGACCGGCCGCTTTAATCAATAGACTTTCATTCTTGAATTTTCAAAAGAAAAAGACTCATCGGCCGTAAATTTGTGTTCTTTAAAACCGTCTCCAATACGTTTCGATACACTCGCAGAGATATACAAGTTCCAGTTCTTTTATCTGCAATACTTGAATATGTAGATAGTTTTTTTCGTCTCGGTTTCGTCTCAATAAAACCGGTGGAAAGTTGTTGATTTATCAACTGACGACAATATTAGGTGTGTGTTGCTGTTCAACAGCGGCTTGCTTTTCATTTTTGTAATTGTATAAAAAAACGAACGTCTCGAACTTATCTCTAAGTATCTTTTAGCCTTAGATAGCACGATATAAATCTTACCGTTTTATATACAAGGTTTAAATAGTCGGTATCGGTACAGTATCGTTTGATAGTTTTTTCCATTTTCGTTACGAACCACAACAACAGCAGCAACAACAAAGATACTTCATTAATAAATTACGAAAAGAGTACAGTTTTTTTTTATCGATTTTTAAATGGACAACAGAGGCTATCATCGTCAATATCTATCATAATGTGGTAAAATACAAAAATAGAGGTGTTTTCTTGGAGATTACGACAGTTAAAGGCGCCACAGTTTAATCCGATAGAGAATTATAGTCAAACAAATTTTACTTGACTGATTATTTGGCCACACCAAATTAGATGTTTGCACAACACTAAGTCGGTCAAGTTAAATTGATTTAGCTTTATAAGGAAGGCAAATTCAAGGGTTCCTTCTTGGAAACACTCGAATTTAATAGATTCAATTAGTAGAGACATCCATATATGGTAGAGACAGTTTGAAGAGTGGATTTGTACACAAGAAAATCGTTTTCGACAGTAGCAAGAATTTGATTGAGGCGAAGCTATACTCCATCTATTCTAAGTCGATCAACGTGACCGCATCAAGCTGGAGTCGCGCAATAAACTGAATCTTTTCGTGCAAGCTTATCCTTTTGCCAAACGATTTTAGCTTTCACAAGGCGAATTCGATGTGCAAATTGAATTTAATTTCCAAAAAGGATTTGTTCGTAGTATTTTCCCAAAAAAAATGTTGGGTATTAAGCGATAATTAATGGGAAAGAACGGCAACTACGGTTGCGTCTCGGCGGAGATGAATACCGAGAAAAGTCAATGTTGTACGTGATCAATCGAATACAGTGGCGATCACGAATACGACCCTAAAATGGCTACTGATATTTAGATTCTTTTATCATCCACCCAATTTTCGCAACAGTTTTTTTTGTCCGAGTTCGTACACAAAAACGTAACAAATCTCCTATAAATGGATCTTATACAGTTACAAAAGGGTTGCGACAAAAAAAAACTATATCAATGAAAAAGGGTGAACACCCCTTGAAAAGAACTAATAAATCTACCATAGCCGTTTTGACTGACACTATTTTAATTCAATTTAAATCACATTATCCGATATTCGATAGAATTCGGTTATCTCAATAGAATTGTAGTTAATATAGTGCAACATTGCCGGCTATAGAACGTCAATCGTTGTAGATAACAAGACGAAATTTAATGGGCTACATTTGTTCCGATATAACGGCCGAATTCTGCACCCCCATTCATCAACGCAACTACAAAACAAACTTATAAAATAAAATACGGTCTTCTAGGGGAGCCTACGAGGATTTTTTTTTTGTCTAGAATCACCGAGCTTCACGCCATTTCCGATTATCAATCGTATAAACCTCTGGAATCTCTAGAAGAACACGTATTTTAAATAAATAAATTTCTACCGGTTCTCAATAAACTCTCATCTATTTAATTGTCGACAAAACTGCACAAAAAAGTTGTAACAAGTAATTAGACCCAGGAGACTTGACTCGTTCTAAAAAAGACATCTTCTTTAGCGCACAATTTCTGTAATTTTATAGGAAAATGTGCGAAATTTCGGCTAATTTACACCGACTGATGTTGACACATTATTAACAAACAAACTGATTTTTCAAGACATTTCTTTCAGCACATTGTAAATAATTGTGTCTTGTAAATTTTAATTATTTTTAGACGAATTTCAACAGACACAGAGACACAGTGTTTATTTATTTTGGACATAAAACGACTCGTAAAGATTATTTTCATAATTCGATCAACACAATGTAACGAAATAATTAAACAGTGAAATCGTACGTACCGTATAGAAAAATTAATAATAATAACAACGGAAAATCAGATTTAATTAATTATGAATATGAAACTTTCCATTTTATGACAGATGGAACAGCGTTCATAAATTATACGGTTTTTTTTGCCTGATTTCTTTCTCCTTTTTTCTTGTCTTTTTGATTTACTGCGATATAGAAAATTGTGTAAAAAGTGCAATTGCGATAGGATCGCTAGACAGATTTTCAAGATAATTTGCCTCTCACAAAAAATTCCGTCAATTAATCAATAATTGCTTAATTAGCACGTAAAGTAAACATATAGATAAATACATTAAATGTCATGTAAATTCAAATTTTACTCCGTTTTATGCAATAAATATTAATTGAAGTGTTTGTAAAAAAATTGATAGCGATAAAATGATTTATAATGCCATAATTATTGAAATCTAATTAATTCGCCTCTAATTATTGCTATTACTGTTTAAGGATATCTACGTTTTTTTTTATCTGATCAACCGCATCTCCCACATAAACTAGAATCTGGAGCGATTTCTTATTCGCAAATTTCTCTAATAAATTCGTCCCTAATTAATTGAATGAAGGGATTAATTATGCAAAATTCTACGACCTTTATCAACATTGCCACAATTCGAACATCACCTGAATTAATCCACAAATCACACCGATTTTGTAATCATACCCGCTGATAACACGTGGCTATTGTGCGTTGATAAGCCGAAATATTCGTATCGAGTTACCCGGACTGCCACGATGGTGGTCGTTTAAAGACTGAACCGTCACAGACTAGTGGAGGAGTCGTCGTCGTCGACGTCGTCGTCGTTTGTTGTTGTTGTTGTTGTTGTTGGTCACACTTAAAAGCGCTATAATGTAAACGAAGAAGAAGGAGTTGAGGACGATTACAATAAACAGCTCAAATAATTCGGTTCAAAAATACGACTCAAAATCCAGTGAAATCGGATAGAATGCAGTTAACAGCTTTATTAGATTTTTTCAGTGAATGGAGTACTAGTGTGTGAGCTGCGATCACGGAAGCTGACCGTAAATTGATGATCACAATCACCTGATAACAACTATAAATGATACTTTAAATTATCAAGTAGGCGGCGAAATATTCAAATGAGTTAGAAAAGGCGGTACTATTTATCGTATCTATTAATCCTAATACATAATCTAACCGGTTCTTTAGTTGATTTTTGAATGATTTTATAATCGAATTCTTTCGTTCTCGTCTCTAGTTTTGTTAGTTGTTTTTTTCAATCAAATTGATGGATAGTCAGAGATCTTTCACATTTCAAAGAAACCATCAATTAACGGTTGCGTTGAAGGGAAAATAAGTCGCTCTCGAATAGATGTGGTGATAGTGTCAAAACTCGACCTGTTTCGTTATAATAATTTTTCTTTTAATTAATATTAGTTTTATTTTTATTCGAACCGGTTGTATGATAATGAAGATACAGTGAAAGTGCCCAACTTTATCTCTCGTTACTAATCTCGATTTCCAAGTCTATTTTTGGTGATGATGATTGAAAGGATCAATTCAAACCATCAACAACAAGTCAGAGAACAGGCTATTTTGTTATTTCAGAGAAACGTTCATAATTTTCAGGATTTGACGTTGCGTTCGTGCATAAATTGGAAATTTCGTTGTCGTATAGTAAAAACGGCGGACGTGTGCAAGAACGAGACGTGCCACCACGAGAGATACTTTATTGGAGTGAATTCAATAGGTGGAAAAAGATTCAGGTATAAATAATATAGACAGGGGGCCGATGGAACGATATCGCGACAAGAAGGCAAGAAATCAATTTGCGGGCTACAGTTTACATCCCGTCTATTCGTTTTCAGTCGGCTTCGCCCCAGTCGACCGGAATTCTTGAGCAGAAGCACAGAGTTTTTGTGCATTTTCTAAGATTTTTCGCTTCGAAATGATATTGCAATGTTAGCCCGTAATCTTTCTGACCACCGCTGCAAGTTTCTTCTGCCTTCTGCCAAGTAGTATTAAATTAATGAAGGACGCTTGAAAATCCTATTCGATTCAAAATTCGGAGTCAAAATGTCCCCAGAAAGTTACAACAAATTCAGCCAAAGGTTATACCGTTGATTTTACAGCACCTGCCTTTCGGGGCCATCCACACGGCCCCATGGGCGTGAGATCAGGCGACTACCGATTTTTTTTGTAGCTGCAGGCTCCTCCAGCACTTCGGTCGAGGGGCGGTTTGCCTAAACCTCTACTGTCTCTCCAGGATCGTGTCGGAGCCAGAGCTAACTCAGCACAATGACAACAAGCGATAATTAATAAGCTCGCTTGAATCGCTTCAGTTAATGGACACGCTCACTAATTATTACATAATAGTATCGAGAGTCGCTTTTAAAGTAATTGCTGAGTCCTGAAAATATTGCCAATTCGTTATGAAATAAATTTACATCCAGAATGAATGCTGAGCCTATCTCTAATTAAAATTAATTATGAAATCATCCCAGTAGTTTCCAATAATGCAAAGAAAAACAATCCCTAATGTGGACGATAATCATTCCTATTACACTTTCTACTACATCGTTCCCGAATCTGTCTATCAATCTCTTCTATTTCGCTAATAATCCTAAATCACATCTTATCATCTATCGAAAAGCCATAATCTTTCTATAATTCACCGTTTTATTTTGCACGATCCTCATCGGCAACGTAATCGATGATCATAAACCAAGATAATGTTTCATTTCTAGTTGGATTTCCAAACAGGATTGTAATAGTTGTGGAATAGTTGTAGTAGTCGATCCGAAATACCCATACAACTAACACGAAAAAAAAAAGAAGTAATCCGAACAGACGTCTTTATAGCTTGGTGCAACTTTAGGTTGTATTGCATTTTAGGCATTCTATATCCATATAAATCCGAACGAAATTGTTGTAAAGATCAGAAATATTGCAGGAAATTCGAACAGTACTCAAAATAAAAGAGTTTAATTAATTTTAACCCAGATCTATTTTTTTCGATCTAAACAATCGCAGACTCGCTATTGTGTTATATTTTTAGTGTTCTCATCTTCCCCTATTCGTATTTATTTACGTTATATATCATCTATTGTTCATGTAAATGTCTAGGGAAAGTTTTCTGCTTATCCAATAATTCTATTCGTTCCATTCACTATCTTGATTTTATGCAATGGATAACTATTCACTTTATTATTATGATGAGTGCTAGTTTAGAGAGTATATCCTTGAATTTCACTCGCATCACGATCAATCTTGTTCAATCGAAAAATAAACACAACGATGGCTCCATTAAAAGCATCAATTATTTACATTACCGGAGTGTAACGGTAAAAATCCAGCTACTGACATTTGAATGGTAACAAACAACACATCCTGACAGGATAATAATTTGCATACATCTCCGGTAATTTCGATAAATCCATTTACCTCTCTTTCGCTCCCAACAGATTTCCGGTTTTATTACTAGCTATATTTGTACAAAAATCAACAAATTGTTGTATATGTCGATAAGTTTTGTGTTCATTCCCAGGATCAACTGTGGCAATCGTTGGAACTGTCTTTGTCTCAACCAAACTGGGAATATAAATGACAGTTTATGTGGATAGTAGATAAGGGGGGCGAATTTCTCATACAAATACGTCCGCCACACACATATAGAGAGATAGAGAGAAGAAGTATTGCAAGGGTGAATGGAATGCTAATTTTACGATTGATTCCTCCTTTGTTTGGAACCGCACACATAGTTCCCTAGAATACGAAATAAAATCAAACGGTGAATGAAATTTATTTGAAATCGTCAGTTTTGGTAAGAATCGGTTTGTTGTTTTTTTGTTCGAATTTTACGACGAAAATTCAATTTTTAATTGAACTTGTCCCGATGCGGCTACACCGCTTAAAGCATCTCAAGCCTATAATTATTCAATTATTCTTATAAATTTACTGTACAGTTTTTAATGTCGAAAATTATGGTTCGGTTGTATGAAATACGATTTAATGGACACACACAAACACGCACACGTTTCCAATACGATTTATTAAATTGTGGCTATTTCAAGACCACAACTCGTTAGATTGTTGACAAATTCACGGACAAATTTCCGGTTCGTATCGACAATATCCAAGAGCGTCGTCAAAGACTAAACATATAATTAAGGCGATGATGGGTCGCTTGATGTTCGATAAAAACGTTGTAAAACTGCCAGATGAAAGCCGAGTACAGACACTCATAGTTACTTCATCATATTTTTACCAATCTTAACTTGAATTGAACACATAAAAGTCGTGTGCTACTTAACTGAAATAAACTTTAAAAATTCATAAACACGAAAAATTCTACAATTAGTCGAGTATCTCTCATGTCAAAGAGCGAATTCATCAAATTGCGAGATTGTAAATAATCATCCATTATACAGGCAATAATTTATGGTAATTTGATCAATTAAATGATACGTCCTGTATTTGTTGTTTTTGTTTCGAAAAGGTCAGAATTGAAATGGACAACGATTTATGCTTGTCAAACTGTCAACAGTTAATTTTTAAAAACGCACCAAACAACAACAGCGGTTTTATTTTATGCAAAAAAATCATTTTACCAAAAGTGAAAACTGGATTGTTGCAATATCATTGGAAATTACAATAATAATCTTATTATTTGTACGACAAAAGATAAGGAAAGTTGGCGAAATCACCGTTGTCATTGTTGTTGTTTGCGTGTTTGGTTTGTTGTTGAACTTTTAACCAACACACAGTTTTACATCAATTTGTTTGTCTGTACCGGAATTGATAAATATACCAAAAATATCAAATGGAGTACAATTTTTCGATCGATTTGTTATGGGTAATGTTGGAGTTTGAATTGTTTAATTCAATCTATACAAATGCATACACATGATAAAGTTTCTTTTAACAGTTTCAGTTCGGTTCAGTTTTGTGTTATTGTTTTTGGGATACAAACAAACATTGCTATCAGTTCAAATAGGTCAACTGTAAGGGTCTTATATAAGGAAATTTCTTTTGGAAGAGTATAATCGTAAAACAGATATTAAATAGTTGAGTTTACGGGGACAATAGAGTCTTTTGTTTATCGATAGAGATGTCCTAATTCCTCGACTTTGTAAGATTTTGTGATAGGGAAGATTTTATAAGCAAAGCTCAAGAGATTTCTTTAGACTGGAAATGGAAGGCAAAAATGGTGGAGGCGCCAGTTGCCCAGATTTATCTTCGACCTTCTGATTTGTGATAATTGAGAAAGTAATGAACGAATTTGCTCGACAATCGACTGATTAAAGTCGGTTTTCACCCCTAGGAGAAAACAAATAACTCGAAGTGCTATGCAACTACTCTGATTATTCTTAAGAGTCTTGAAAAGAGTTACGCAAAGTTTTTGTAAGGTTCCAAAGAATTACGAAACATCCGATTTCTTTCTACTTCATCTCGAATTCGACTTAAAAAAGGGACTACGTTTACGTGACTCAAGAATTTTATAAATATCTAGATTATTAGGTTTATTTTATGGTTTTAAATACATTTCGTTATTCAATATACGTACTCCCCAGCACTTCAAAACATTTATCCTAGTGCTCTTCTAATTTATGGTATACATCCCTGAAGTGAGAATCCGGAAGACTGCCGAAATATGCCACCACGTCTGAGACTACCTTTTCGTTTTCCAACCGTCAATTCCTGGAGATGTGAGAACAGCAAAGGGATGCTAAATTTGTCGTAGATGGGTGTATGGGTGTATGTTGCAACAATTCATAATTTAATCCACTGATTTTTGCGATGGCTTTTCGAGCTGTGCGAAGGCTGCGTTATTTTGGTGAAAAATAATTTTTCCAGCTACATTAATAATCTCCATTTATAGTTTGAACAGTCTGGAGGTGGTCCATCAACGAATTTCCTTTTGCATCCCCAAAGTCTGATGCTAACACTTTCTTGGCCGATTTCTGAACCCTAATTTTCGGAGCTTCTTGTTTGATTCGAGAGCATAGTGGAAGACCCAAATTTTTTGAAACGCTCAAAATATTATTGAGAAAGTCGTAGACGTAATCGGGAATTCTTTGTGAAATCTAAAATTTCAGCCAAAATATTGCTCACAACGCCTAATGAGATCAATAAAGTTTCTACTAATTCTCTCGATTAACCAACGACCTTCCAAAATATTCCGTATAGCCGCCAGGTGGATCGCCTTCAAGACCTGTACGACTACAACTAAATTCAGTAACCCCTCTTTGTACCGTTCAAGTTGGAGGCGAAGAGTCTTACACTTTTAACGATCTTCAATGGAAACTTTATTACTGCTCGGTATTTAATATTTTTCATTATAACTATGACACTTCAACACGTGTTCATCAAACAGAAAGAGCATCTTTAGAAAAATAAAACAATAGATCTAATAGACAAAATTTGTACTCCGAAACATATAACATACTCTAATGGTGTTCTATTTAAAAAAAAATCAAATTTCAGTCTCCTAATTTCCGGCTTGCCTAAAATATGGCCCTGGAGTAAATGCTGTTTAGAAACCGGAACAGCTTCCCATTCAGATGTGGCAGAAAAGATCTGTTTACCGAAGACGATTATCCCTATTATTCACCGCCGACTTTAACTCTCATTTTTTCACGTAACAGAGTCTTGTGCCTTCGAACAATATTCGCAAGTAATGCCTGTACCAAGTCGATAGTGTATTCTTGTCAGTGCTACATCTAGAAACCAGCTGCTCTACAATGAAATTAATTGTCACTGGAGACGATTTCCTTTGATAAACAATTAAAAGCGAACAAATACGGTGGTCTGGGAATATCGAACAGTACACGTTGTAATAATAACGAAACGAAATACCCTAATAGGAGACTGGATTAATTGACAACAATTAGTTGAGAACGAACTATCGACAGTAATGTAGAATACAAAGAATACATCTATATAACGAAATAAAATATTACAGAATTCTTTGATGTTTTTTTTAATCGTTAACAACAAGGATAATGTAAAATTCTTCGTAAAATTCGAAGAATTTCAGATTAATGTTAAGACATCAACGAACATTGTACGACAATTACAGATTAATGATATTTAATAATAAGAGTCCTTTGGTGGAATGTAACGGTTGTAATTTTACAAAAAACAAATTAGAGTCTTATCAGATGAGTAAATATTAAAGCTTTTTCTTGTTACGAATTAAGAAGATTAATGTTGCGTAAGTTACTTAAATTCTTGACCGTTAGTTTATTTTTTTTTCTCTCGTATTGTACGCTTTAATATTAAATTCCGGCGCCGTAATAAATCCGTATATAGTCTAAAAATATATTTTTCCATATTATAATCAACATTTAAACGATGTGCTGCAAAATTAGGTTGTTTTGTTGTTCTAGCAACATTACACAATAACTGAACGGAACAAAATGGATCTTTTGCATTCAAATTGTTGCAGTTCTATAGTGATACTGTTGGGTTTTACATATTAAACAGGATATCACCGTGCGAACACTCCACTATATTCCCCAACTAGTAAAGCTTCTTTATATAGAAAATTCACTTAATATAACTTGATTCGATCACATCCTGTTTCGTTTGAATAAAAACTGATTGAATTTTTATTTATTTCTATTTTTTCCTCAACGTAAATCTACGTTTATAGAGTGACAGTGACATTGTAAATACCAACTGTTGTGTAATTTACTTTTAATTAATTGATTGATTTACAACAACAATTATTGTGGGTGTACGTATAGAGAAACTTGATCCTATTTAAAAACGGTTCCGTTGATCGGTTGAGATTTCTTTTTTCTACATCTCTATGTGATCGCGAAAACAGTCAAGTGTCGTAAATTTGCGGAAATTACCCAAGCAACAACGATTTTCTCAACGCTGTGTTTCTTATACATCCTTTTTTTGTGTGCCCGGAGTATTTAAGAGCACATTTATTCCGGGATTTTATTTATTTATGGAACCGCAAATATGGAACCACAAAAATGATAAATCTGAGGCGGAATTTGATGCAAATTTCGATCTAAATCCACATCTGTAATCGAACGTTCTTCCAGTCAATGAACTGGTGATTCAGGGCGATACTAACATGGTTTCACAGATTTTCACACTATCTAGCCGTCTCCAAATTGCGACTAAAATGCGACTTAAGACAGCATGCCAAAGAAGTTTTAGGAAGCAATTGCAGTGGCATTCCCTCTTAAGATCCCAATTTAGATTTCTCCGGAGATAAGCTTCAAGGTAAAGACCGTCATGAAGGGTAGTTTCCTAAAATTGCTGGAAATATCTGACCTAAAGATTTTCCTCTTAATTTACATGGGTGTTATTGGGCAACGTTTTCGTCATCTTTCGAAAACAAATTCAGAACTTGAAGAGAAGATCGATGTAAAATCCGATAAATGTGTTAATTGTATGTGGCACTAAAAATTTTGTATTTTTGGAAAAATGCAGGATAAAGGTTTTCCCATTTTCCATGTTTTGCCTAAGGTTTTCAATATATTTAAATACAATTTATTATACACAAATTGTAGATCAATCTGTTCTACAAGACGCTAGGGCCCTTTTTTTAAATTATTACTTGTTTTCCCGTAAAATGGATGTTAAAGCGAAATCTGTTGTATTTTGAACCCATACAATTCTTTTTATACAAGGAGTTTTATGCTGGAGTTGATTCTCCGTGAATCTTATGGGTTTTCTCGAAACACTGATCGGGAAGGTTCTAAAATGATTTATTTTATATTTTTGGCAATTCTGATAGATTCTATATAAGTGCAGTTTAGCCTTATTTCAATTTGCGGGATGAATGTCCGAGTAAAGTCAAAGCGAATAACCCACCTTAAGGCTGTTCTATCGCCCTACGGAAACAGTTTTTACAATTGAAATGAAATTATATTGACTTGATATTTTCAGGTGTCATTCGTAATGCAAAAATACATTAAGTTACAGCGCCCGTTTGCAAAAAAAAGCCCATCAGCGGCTCTAAAAATTAAAAAAAAAGGACATGGAATTTTTTTGTTTTACTTGTTTTTTAAATTTTGGCTCTGCTGCTCAATAGACTATGTTTTTTTATGTGGATTAGCATTTCTTGCAAACAAAAATTATGTAAATTAATACTAACAAATTGTAAAAAATTTTAGCTTTTTTCCCGTGATTGTACAGAAATTTCTAAGTGAAACGTGATATATGAAGTGGGACTCCTAAACCAATAAACGTCTAGCGGATAATAAAGGGCACTCCTACCCATATTACCTATATTATAAAAAATGTCGTAATATTGGTTCTAAACTAACAGTACAAAGTGCTGGACTTTTGTGTTTATGTTTTGAAGATTTATGACCTTTCCGGTTGATAGTTTGAACCAATAACTTACACATTGGGGAAAGTAACTAGTTTAGAATAGTTTACAGTGCAACGCCCACAATAAAGCAGAATTTTTCTTGAGCGATAGAACGGCCTTAAGTCACAAATTAGTCATCGAAGATGAGTCGGTCCTACGAACAAATTCCCTTGTTCTTTTCACTGAATAGGGAGAATTTTCGTCACTATCCATTTAAATTCTGGCCACATTAAAAATACCTGATTTTTAGCTTGCATTTTAAAGCGCCTTAAACACCTCAATTTCGGATAAAGCCACATTTTTGCAAGTCTTGATCTAAATACACATCTGCATTAGAAAGTGACGTTTTCCTAATAAAATTAGGTATGCGACGTACTCTCGATCGAGATCGAGATACGTTCGGAATAGGAATGATGTCGGCAGCTAGTTTTGTTATTTTTAAAACATTTTTAGCCTTCAATTAACATTTAATAATAGCGTCGCAGTTAGCACCCTCTTTGCTTGTATTGAAACAAACGTTAATTAGACATAAAAATTCTAATTATGGCATTGAAAAAGCTGCAAGAAATTCAAGTTTTGTCACACCTCATACTGTTTAACGACTTGGATGAAATCATTTGGAATTTCACATGTTCCATACAAAATTGCAAAGTATCCGGTTTATTTTAAACAGTTCTTCTATCAATAAAAATTGGCGCAAAATTGTTTGTTTATTGGCAAATAAAACCAAACCAAGAAAAACAAAAAAAAATTAAAACTGTCGGTTTCATCGACGAGTTATTTGATTTAAATGTCCATTGTCTGTTGACGATTCTTCCACTGCGACTTCTCATCGTTTTTAACAATAGCCAAGATAAAAACAAATTGTAAAGTTTGACTGAAAATCAATTGAATGACCGCTACTAAAATGATTCGGTTGTAAAATAAAAATGCATCGATTTCTTATAATCAAAAAAAAAAAAACTATAATAAGTTCAATGAACTTATTTCTGTCATTAATACAATCTTTTTGTGTGAAATACAAGTAAACAAGTCCCTTATTTTATAAGAATTGAGTACACTTGGCGAATTCTGGTAAAACTTTGTCCATACGTACAGGAATTCAATCGAAACAGACAACCACTCCGATAAGATATAAGTTATTTATGTGAAGACAATCGAAACTATAAACTATAAACACGGAAACTTTCTAATTATTCAATCAATAACCGAATTGGAACGATTCGATTATCTATTAATAAACGTCACAATAAACGAATAAGGTTTATGTTGGTAATTTACAACGCAAATAAAACTATTTATTGATGATCAAATAACTTTAAACTGAATTCATCAACTAAATTACCAAGACGAATGTGTTTGTAGTTGATTTTTCAATACTATAAAGCAATATGTTTTGTAATTTATTAAGGTCTTAAGTTGTATGAAATGTTATAAAACCGTACAGGCTTCTAACTGTGCAGTTATTAATAATATTAGTTTAATAACAGACCAAACGATTATTAGATACACAAATAATTTATTACATCCGTTCTTCTAAACATACGAACTTTATAAAAAAGACGAAACAAACAAGTTGAAGTAACAGGAAGGCATTATAATCAATTCTGAATCGAATTCAAACAAAAATAAATCGAATGGATAAGGTGCAGTGGAAAAATGGTGGATGCGCCAAATATTTTTCTTGCCTTTGAGGGACTGCGATTTTTTTCGTGCACCTTCTTATCCGCTTATGTAGCCAGTAACAAGTGAAATTCTGAGGGTATCAATTAAATCACGAGTTCTAATGATTACAGACCTCGTTCAGAAGGAGTGCGAATTCTGCCACGTAAAGGTGCCTAAAATGCTCTTTAAGAGGTAGGTTTTATATCACTTAGTGGCAGACGTTCTGAACTAAGAGGAAATCTACTTTAATTACGTTTTGGACTTCATTCGTCCGAAATCAATCAAAATCGGTCGAGGTTCGTGATTCGAAAGTTTGGGGCTTCTGTCTTTTTTTCTTCTAGGAATCGTGGACGTGGTTTTATACATTATTTTCTCTCTAAAGAAAAATTAAGATCGTCTATAATAACTCTTACTGATGAAGAAGAAAACTTTACAGCTGGTGAAAAATGTTTGCGGTGTAAAGGGAATAGTCAATTCTATTATTTGAACATTGGAGGATAATAGTTTTGTTACGTTCTCGTTTTCATCCGAAAATGAAAAGCCTTTTAGGAACAGAGCTTATAACAAGATCCCAGCGTACATGAAGCAGGGGAGAGGCTGGTACAGTGACTATGGTGCAACATGGTGGAAAAGTGGCCAATAATAATAATATTATTGTAGCATTTGTTCCGTTCAGTTGTTTGTGCAGTCATCATGTAATATTAAAATGAACTGGACGAATGAGTAACCTCGTGAAAAAATTTTTCCAGTTTTTTTTTTGGAAAACTTGGCCACTTTACCAGTTGTCCCCAATGTCTCGTTAAATCGGGATTTGTCGTAATAAGCCAAGGTTGCCAGAAACAATTTTCTAAATCTCCCAGTCCGAACTTAAAATTTCCCCAAATTGAAACTGAAATCCCCCAAATTTAAAAGCAGTGTAGGAAAAGAAGTTTATGAAAGTCCACGCAAACCAAAAATGGTGAATAGAAGTAAACCAAAATGCACTGTCAGATGCTTCAGTTTCTATGGTATACTTCTTCCAAAAATTAAGTATAAAATTTCAAATGACAACAATGTGACCAACCTTCGCAACGAAAAAATAGTCCCTCTGTTAAAGTCACAAAATTTAAATTCTCGTTTATTGTATTAAACTGAAAATCGATTTATAAGGAATTATAAAATCTCTAAAGAAATATAAATTATCGAATTTCAGAGTTCGTATTAAAAAATCAGTAGCAAAATATAAAAAGAAACGCGTAGGATTTTATTCCAACAGTATTGCGACAATATAATATACTATTTTGGTTCAAGTAAACATGTAACAGTTAGTAACTTTTCAAATGTTAAGTTGCACATTTGTAATTTGAAATTTTGTACGCCCAGGAAAAAGAAGTTCATCTGGCCAATTTTTAGCTCGGATCATATAGTGTCATACATAACTAGATAAAATCTTTTTTCATCGGTGATGAAAAAAAAGGCCAAACCCAATGGAAAAAGATTTTATCTAATTGCGTATAACTACATATGATCAGATCTGATCGTTTTTTTCCCTAGGCGGAGTTTAGAACGTTTAACAAGTAAACATTTCGAATTAACTAATTAGGGGAGGGGGGGGGTTAAGATAAGCCCCTGGGGGCACGATGGGCCCCCTAAAAATTTTGCTATCTATAAACATATGGGGTCAAGATGGGCCCCTGTATTTTAACACGTAATATATGTCAAGGGACTAAAAAAACAGCGAAACGAGTAAAATAAAGTTAGATTATGAGCATTTTTTTCTTAAGGGGCCCATCTTGCCCCCCTACCCCTATATATTTTTATATCATTTAGCAGTTTAAAAATCCCCGCAAATCCTCTCAATTGTTTCAGTTTCCACAAAAATTTCCTATACATTTTATTTGCGCAAAATTACCCCAGCGTCTTAAAATTACTCCAAATTTGGGGAAAAATACCCCAATCTAGCAACCCTGTAATAATCGGTTTCAAAGTATTCATGATTACAGTGCCATCTAGTTATCCTATTTTAATTCACTACTGATCCTCAAAGTTACCTTCCTTACTTCTACTAGATGTCGTTATTTGTACTTAAGCCTCTTGCCGATAGATGTCGGGAACTAGATGGATTCAAAAATTATTTGTGATTGGTTAAATTCATTTTAATAAAAATATAGCACCACCAATCACAGCATTAAGACTCTCGCGCGGATTTTCAACATAATTCAAATAAAACGCGTCAACACTTAAGTATTTGGAATTTTTCGAAATAAATTTATCGAAATAAAACCGACTTTTCTATACTATACGTGTTTTTGCTTTTATTATGTAATTTATTGTGGAACTGGTAATTAACAAATTACCTTGTAGCAGCGTTGAGAAAATGATTAATAACGATTCATATGTTGGCAAATTAAAAACACCAACCAACAAGCAAATCTAATTAAAACCGTTAGAGCTTTCGCGTCTAATACGAATAGCAAATCTAGAAAAACATGTATGCGACCGACAGCAACAATAAAAAACATTTTATTTATGTTTTCAATACAATTCGGTTGGAATTGTGGATGTACTGCCATTAGCAGATGTCATGTTTTATATATAAATAAATAATTACGAAACATAAATGGGGATGATAGAGGAGAAACCGAACCGAATATGAAAAGTATTGTTTCAGAGTGACGCTGAAAACTGAACAATAAAACCGAAAATGTTTCCATATAGGCTTTTAACGGGGTGCAGTTTTCATCATTAACCGAAAAAATAATGATAATATATGAAAATCGATAAGATAATAAATCTTCAAGGAAATTCACTACGCCTTAACAATGTCTTGAATTACTAATGGTTCTGAAGTAACGCAAAATAGGCCGTGTAATTCCAGCCGAACATAATAAGACAATATAAGATCGTTCACTAATAATTCTATTACCTTATATACGCCGATATTCAAAAAGTATATTTAGAGAGATGGAAGAAATTGTCTCGAATGGACTTGATGACTGTTGATGTCTAGTAACAGGTAGCTTCAATAAATTGCCTTGAAGAAACTGTAATATCAACGGACGACTACAAGTAATACAGACTGGGACAAATTGTTCATCAACGCTACTTGAATACTAAATTGATAAATAAATATCCTACTTTAAAATTGTTCTATCATCGGCCACTTAACGAATTGTATCGAATTACAACCGAAAAATCTCTATTCCGTAGATTGAAGTAAAGCTTTAGATACTCTCCGATAAAATTGTGGTAAATAAATAAATTTTAAAGGATTCAAAGGATACTCCAATGTATTTATTTCGCCCATTATTTTTGATCATTTACTGTTAATAATCTTCTAGAGATCAATGACGCTGCAAATTCGGCCCCCTTTTGTTTGGACGATTAAGGGCGGAAAGATCAGTGATGCATCTTTATCAGTACGGATTTTGTATAAATTGTTTGGCCCTTTTGTTTTTTTTTTCTTCTCTTCGAGTTCATCCTATGTTCTAATATTTGTGTACGATCGTTCTAATGTTTGGAAGATTTCTTGGATTGTTTGTATGGAAATTTGATCAACTGCGTATTTGTCGATTAATAAAACTTCTCCAATTGTATTGTTATTACTATTACCATCGTTATGTTCTTAATATTTTGTTTATTTGTAGTAGAAAGTTTTGTTAAGAGTTCAACAATTTCATAAAGAGACATTGCATTGAAAATGATTCAACATTTATTATTTTAATGGTAAAATCATGAAAACTATTATCGTATCCGGTTTCTGACTAATAAAGCAATTATAGCATCATAATTCTACAGGGAAGGCAGGCGAAATGAGCGCACAACGAAATATCGCCACCACTCACTATTTTGCATCCTTTGCGATAACGATTTTTCTCTCACAGGCATCTATTTTTGTCGATCTTTAGGGGAAATCAAAAACATTCGATCGCAAGTTTTCTTTACACTGGCAAGGATCAGGGGTGGATTTATGGGAGCTTACCTCGTTCCAAAGTCCACGAATCTCCAATTATAGAAAAAGTTGTTAAAATAATTAGGCCCGAGCCCCCGAAAATGTACATCCTTTGCGATAACGATTTTTTTCGGCACATCAATGAAGTCGGAGAATCTAGGAGAATATGAAGATTCTTACAGGCATCTATTTTTGTGGATATTTAGGCGCAACGCAGGTCTCGGATAATCTGGCGAGGATCGCGAATTACTTTCAGAAAAGGGTCTTGAAATAATCAGCCTCAGGCGAGAATTGTACAATTTACAAAACGATGTCTTCGTTACGACGTTTCTCCTGTGTATTCGTTTCGTTTGCCCTGCCTGTATATTCTATGGCCCTAATTTCAACTGCTTTTATTGTCTAATAGCGACTGAATAAAACTACAATAAAGCTGTAGAGGTCCTCTTTTTGTGAAGTATCAACAAAACATCAACAGTTTTTTTTTCGCCTAGTACTATTTGTTTTTGTTTTTTCACTGTGTTCGTCCGGTCGTTTTGTGTACGTTTACCCGTTTCGTTTTCTTATTATTTTTTTTGTGTTTACAAACATTGCTGTATCAATGGAAACGGTCAGCATCATGATCATCAATGCAAAAGCCGTACATCTTTAGCATTTTTCCTGTATCTTTCATCTTACTTGTATAAGTGCACGTTTCCCCTATGGTATATCAGTTGATTTAAAATTCTATTTGTAAAACCGACTAGGTATTGTGTATTGTTACAAGATAAAAGCCGCCATTTATGGCACCTAAAAAACATTGCGAATATTATCGTCAAGATCAATCAGTTCTATGTAAAAATTTGAAATTTTAATTAAGTGAATTTTGTAAAACAAAATAGCCGTATCAGTAGGTTCGCTTGTAAGATAATTGGCTTTATATTTATGTGAGAAAATCTGAAACTATGTTGAATCATCGGAGCCGGACAAATACCAATTGTGAACATTTTCAATTTAACGGTGATCTGTTACTGTTCAAATCTTTTGGCATATGTTCAAATTTAAAATTAAATAAACAATCAGCATCTAATTGGGGGCATTTTTCATTATCAACAATCTCAATTATTTGATTTATTGATATGACAAATATGCTTGGACGGTTCACAGACGGCGACTGCATTGATTACTACCGGTTGTACTAACGCTTGGTGTGGCCATATGTTTCTACAATATGATTGAGATGTTGGATTTCTGCATGTGACACGTTTATCATGTACGATAAATTGGACGATATCGCGATTATAAATTGTAGTTCGTCTACTGTGTTATTTCATATTATTTATAAACAGATGCGACTGCAATTTGAACGGCTGCAATCAACGAAATTATCAAAGAATTCTATACGATTCTTCAGTGAAAAGCCGCAAATGCAGGTGAATCAATCGACTCTATACAGTTAGGCTAAATTCAATCCATAGTGTGGAGTGCTTAACCAAAAAAAATGTTCACACTATCGCTCGCTCTCGTCCAATTACGCTCCAGTTTCGATCTGTTTGATAGGCGGAATCTGACACGATATGCCAGTGATACTGCGGATCCAACCTTAGAAAACGAATAACTACACATTGGAAGAGGAAGCATAAACATTCATTCTTGAGGAGTGAATCCCAAATTGTTGTTGTGATTTAACGCCTAATATCTACGCATTTGCAAAATTTACAAGTACTAACATTATTGTTTATTAAAAAGACCGAAGCCTTCATAGGCCTGCCATCTGATCAAATGCTAGTATCAAACTCAAAAATTTTGCAGATTTTTACGGACTTTGTAACTACATCAGTTTTAAATTGTTTGCGGTCCTTTTTCTACCTTCAAACAACAACAATTCCTAAACGACATTCGACACCATTAAGCGAAAAATAACCGTTCTATTGTTTACCCGAGTAGAAATTTAGTTAGGCTTGCCGAAAAATCAATTCGGGCCGAATTAGGCTTTCCGAAGTTAGGCGAGCCTAATTCGAACCTTATTAGAGCGAAAAACAGCCGTTCTATTGTGCCCCAATTTTTTTGCACAACATTTTTATCACTCGAGTAAATTTGACTTGTAAGAAAGTGAATTTTTGCCTCTACGCTTCGGGTTCCAATGAGAGGTAATCAAGGAAGCTTTATTCGCAATTCCTGGAACCGCTAATGTAGGGCATCAAGTGCTAATTGTTTAAAAATATTTACTAAAAATTAGATTACTACTGTAATCGTGTTAAAGGGACTGTACGTTTAGGTTTTGCCGGAATGGTCCTAATTTTAAGTATTTGTTATTTGTCCCGATTTTATCATCTTGTTTTTTTTTGGATTATCAACTTGCTATGAAGTACAGTTGCCGTTTCTCGTCCTTAATATTTCAGTACGTTCTTGAGTGCAACTTATCTCGAGTATAATAAAATTTATTCACAACGTCCATAACGGCATCACGGTTATTACGTTGAAAGGCGGACGACAGTTTGTAGATTGCAGGAATTTTTATTAAATTCCTCTCCTGTATCGGTCATTACTTTGGAAAATAATCTCAAATATTTTGACCATATATACCTATCTAGAGCCGATATAATTGCCAAAAAATAAATGAAACCAATGTTAAGTCTAATCCGACAGGTGGTTGAAATACAGGTGTTACCTAATTGGTTATGGGCGAATCATAAAAATTGTTTGCATGCTATTTATAATGTTCGCCTTTTTGCATATTTTTACCCATCTTACAAGTCTGACGAATGATCTTCACTATGACATAAACATAATCGTGTAAACGATAAGAACGGCCAGTAAAAGATAACCGCACCATAAGAAATGTCTGCAATGTAATTTATGTTGATAGTGTAACGTACTTAATTGGTACATAAGAAACGCATTCCATTACCGATTGTAATTTGGATAAAACACGTGCAGTATGAGATTTTTTTTGTGAATTCGTACAAAATTTCATTGCATACAGAAAAAAAAAATTACGATTAAAAATAAAAACTATACCTGCTGGATACATTGGTGGTACGTGGAACTTGAATGCGGCTGGAAATATCAATTGTGAACACGATAATTGAACACCATGGTTAATGATATGCACCAATACAGCACAAACGGCAATTACCCATCCCCAACCGCCTTCGGGGTAATAGTGGCGACAAAGCAGTCGACGGGCCTGGATCTAGACACGTTGTAATGTTGTTTTTATTATCACTTTTGCAATTTGTACGGACCGTTGCAATCAATTGAGGTTGCGAGAGTATATGGTCCTGTTGGAATTCACTATGATAGCAATAAAATTAAGCGGTTGTGTTCGGTACGAGAAGAGGCAAAAAATAAAAACGGAACGAATATATAGAATAAGTGTGGAAAGGTGTATATAATTCAAACTATTTTTAGTTGATTTTCAACATAAACTAAATAAATTTAAATTGGAATACCAGACATTCTTGTAAAACTCCATCTAATCACTTTCTATTTCTTCTGTAAATGTTCCAATGTCTAATTTCGTTCTTGTTCTCGCATCCGAATAAATATGGTTGTTGGTAACTTTTCTAAAACTTTTATCGAACTATTGTTGAACATACATATTTGAACTGATACAAGTTGCCATTCCGTCCACTTGTATCGGTTCAATTTGAAAAAGCAGATAAAAACTATTCGTACAAGTTAAATCGGAAATTGGGACGAAGTTTCCGAACTGAATTTTCCTTAAATAACTCTCGAATTGACGGAATCGCTTTATCATAAGTCCGATAACAATTTGTAACGTACAAAACTTGGTAACAATCGGTTTTACTGACGATAATTGTTTGATTTTTGAAGACGAACACCAACAGTCCGCGCACTTTGGCTGTAATTCAAAATTATCCACACAATTTCTTGGCTTTTCTAGAGAATTTAACGAAATTAATCGACTTTCATCAATTTCCCTCGAAATAAGTCAAATATTTAGACTACACGACCGACTGAAAACGGTTATTTTGGGCGAATTGATTTGAGAAAATGTTCTCGAAAAAGTGCCAAAAAAAACCTACTTGACAATTCTCGACCATATGATAGATACGGACTTTTCTCGCAAGTTATACAAACAACTATTAGGAAACTTTTATAAAATTGCTTGGAAATGAAATTGCTGATTCGATTAAAACTTTCCAAACTTAGTGACTTGTAATCCAACAGGACACCTTATCTCTCGTCCTCTTGATTCTCGTTCTTTTTTTTTTGTTGTGTTTGTTGAGGCTGTGGTGGATTTAATAACAAACCTGTGATGTTCGTGTGGTCGCTTGTCGGGCCTCTTCAACCGGAGCAGCTCCGGATAATAACGGCCAACTTTGCGCCCGTGACAAAGAAGACATTATTACTCAACATTCAACCATGACAACACTAGTAATTATCACATCGTTCAAAGTTTCAGACTTAAACATTTTTGAATCAATCACAGCACGTTTATTGTATCAAGATCGATACTATTAAGAGAAGATTTCGTCATAAAATAACCACTCGATAATGAGGAATGTTGTCTTAATCAACATGTCTATATACGACTTTTAATTGATCTAAACTGTACGAAATTTAATTGAACTCATATTATGGCAACTGGTTATGGAAGAATAACGGTGTGCGGGCAGTAAATTTTGAAGATTGCTAGTGATATAAATGAGTTATTTGAGAAGCATGCGTTCCAAAAAACTAGTCAAAGTGTTGGGATGACGGCGAAGACGCCTAAACGCTTTATTGTTTCGATATTTTTACTCGCTGAAAGATTGAACTATCCGCATAGTGACTACATAACTGAAGGTTTTTTTAGGATTTTTTAGAACTAAAAAGGTAATAGTAAATCGCAGATTCACTTGTGATCCAGCGTTTTTTAAGCTGTCCCACGAAAAATAAATGTAAAGCTCTCCCGCAAGCAACAGAAAAAAACTCGTAATTGCGAACGAAATCAGAAAAGCGCATCAACTACTAAACCACCAGGCCTTCCTGGACCATAAAGGGGCTCTTGTAGCTTAATTGTAAGCGGAGGATATTTTGAATTGTTTAGAAAACAAAATTCAAAATTTAAGCTGTAATAGTGAAAACTATCTTTTGACGTGAAACAACTTGTAAAGGACAAAACCTTTTACCGTAGAAAATATTAACAAAATTCGGAGACTTTATTATTTGAATATTTTTACCCGCTGAAAAATTAAGTCACAATAGTCAAAGGAACGATACGCAAAAGCTAAATAACTGAGACTCTTTTGGGCATTTACAGAACTGAAAATATAATAGTAAATCGCTCAATTACTGCTATGGAAATGAAATCGCCAAAACGTCAATGAAAAGCTCTCGCAAGCAACAGAATAAAACTGAAAAATACTGCAACTCGCATCAACTACTGCAACATCAGGCCTTGTTTGACAACAAAGGAGCCTTTGTAGCTTAATTGTAAGTTGGAGAATAAAATGGAAAATTAAAGTTGTGACTGTGAAAACCAATTTTTGAGGTGAAACAATCTGTAAAGGAGAAAACTTTTCACCGTTCAACACATTTTTACCCCCTGAAAAATTCAATAGTCAAAATAACTATCCGCGAAAACTAAATAGCTGGCATTGTTTTCGGGACTGAAAAAATAATAGTATATCGCTCATTTACTGCTTCGCTTGTGGTCCAGTGTTTTTTTTAACACATCTTTGGCGACTTTATATTTAAAATTTAAAAACGGAAGTACCCCAAAAGCAACAGAACAAAAAAGATAAAGCCGCAAGTAATATTGGTAAACGACACTAGAAGAGCCCAAAACTACTAACAGACCAGGCCTTCTTTAACAATAAAAGAGCCCTTGTAGCTTAGTTGTAAGTTGGGGTGGTCTTGATTTGTTTCCATCGAGAAGCTGAAGACTAATTTTTGAAAGCAGAAAACTTTTCGCCGTCGAAAATATCAACAAAATTTGGCAAAATTCAATTTCCCACAATGTCCCGGTTTTAGATCTTGTCGATCTCGTCCACAATTACTATTTACAAATGATAATTTTGTAAATGAATTGCGCCAAAAATAGCCGTGAATAAACTATTTTCTTACGGTTTGTCTTGGCGAATTTAGGTGACTTAACTGAACTATTCGTAACGTTTCAATGAATTCAATCGAGTCAAGTTGTTCGAGTTGCAATAGAAGCGGCATAACGGGCTTGTTTGATAATTTATTGGAAACAAAACAATAATAATTTACATAAGCAAACTAGGATAAATTATTTAACAAAAATTGCCAAGTTACCGATATTAAATTATCCAACTAGTTGCATACAAAATACCAACTGTCTTTTATGACCCAATCCAGCATATGATTGCAATGAAATTAAATTCTTTCTAAATAGTTTTTTATATTAAAAAACCAGCATATACATGTAATTTTATTGGTTAATATTTCACAAAACCGACCAGGTATAATAATAAAAATAATATTAAATACACGTGCGAGTTTCTTTTTACGATTTACCAACAACAATCCAAATAAATTACAAAGTAATAAGGGATTAATTTACACACAACAAAACATATCGTACCAGATATACGATTTTAGGTCAATAAACTATCATTATTATTGAAAATTTTTATATTTTCTTACCATTCGAACACATCTGGTCGACATTAATTTGGTGGACTTTACCAGCAACGACAAGGAATTAATTCTGCATGGATAAATCGCGATTAAATTTTGAAATGAATCCAAAAATTTCAACGAATCACTAATAGTTAATCAGCTTAATAATTAACTTCAACCAAATATGGCAGTTGGTTTAATTTGAAAATACCTACAAATGTCTAACAAGTTGTTTTTCTGAATTCCTCTCATTGTTGCAATGTCGGGCTATTTTTCATTGGATTTTTGATTAGAGATGACAATATCGATTGAAGGAATCCGCAACTAAAAAACTAGTTAAACTAGATTTGATTTTTATACAATTTTAAAGCTATGTAGAATCGGAAAATCATTAAATGTTCGTTTTAATTATATTCTATCATTGCAATTATTTGCTGTATTTTATACGATTTATTGTTGACATTTATTGTGGAAAGCTTCTAGTTGTTGATGTTGTTGTCCAACATCTGGATACGACTTGAAACGATTGAAAATTAATGATTAATGTTAATGTGATATTGATTTGATTTGAAATTATCATTAATATATTGGCAATTGAAGTTGGACCGATTTTTTCTTGAATTACAAAAATAAAATAGTTTAGAAATTATTGCTGGATATTCAACAAGAACTAGTTACAATAATAGAAAGCGATTTATATTGTTGCTTGCCTGTATAGAAACATGTCCATGTCTAGTATCCTGAAAGTACATCATATACTTTTTACTATAAATGGTAAATGTTATAAATTCAATTGTCATTGTTTGATATAAACACAAGTTAAGCCGGAGTACTTCATAAATATTTAAAACGATAGCAAGAATGGCCATTAGGAAGCAATACGGCGCACGTAATTCAATTCAGACTGTCGATGATGTAGGGTATCAAGCGGAGATTTGAAAACCTACAGTGGAATTGGTGAAAATCATTATTTAAAAAAAGCTCCAAATATCTGATTTTTTAGTCAAAAGTACCACTTTACGCTTTCCATGTAAAAAGATTTACTGGAGAGAAGACTACTTTTGCTAGGCAATTTTCGAAGTAAATATTGGATCAAATATCGAGCCAAATGGCTACTTTAACAGAAAATTATCTAATCACCAGTCAGATAAGAATCAATAAGTACGTCTGAAATAAAGCCGAGACGATTTTTTGTACAATTATTCGACAAAAGTTGGTGGTGAAGTTAATTAAAGTTGTGATTAATTAATAATTTTCGTGAATGTTTTGCCCTCGATTTTCCGCAGAATTCAATTTTATACTAACGGACAAAACTTGGAAAAAGTTGCTATGTTCTATTTGATTAATAAGAAAAGTGTAAGAATTGAAATTAGGTTCTAATTTTCGGGCTAAATGCGGTAATATTGCAATAATGATAATAATTAATGAAGAATTTTCGAAGCAACTGTTACATTCACAATCTCAATTCAAATCTTAATAGCAAATTGAGAGATAGATCGATTTGGAACATACCTGTACGAATTATTCAACACCAATTATTAAGATAAGTGCCCATTTAATTGATTATAATCGTGTTCGAATTTATCAAGCAACAGAAACAACATTAATAATAAATTATAATGAAAGCTGCTATAAAGTCCTAATAAGTTGCTATAACTGTTTGCTATAAATATATATAAAATGATGTGGGAAATGTCGTTACATAAATCATCAATATTGGCAAATATCTGTGATATTTTATTTCCATTTCACTTTTTGAACGAAATTTATTGAAATTACTGAAAAAATACGAATTTTTTTCTTCGCTTAAAATTCCCAAAATTTCGTATTTAATCATTAACTATGTTGTTTATTTCAAATATGCGCAATTATTTCTATTAATATCAAAAATAGGAAGGTCTCAATTAATCTGGATAATGGTGTATTTCGGTGGCAAATGCAAATGTTTGGGGTCAATTTGAAGGGACGACAAGAAATCACGGGGCAACCACCCCAACCGACACTTGCCGTACGATTTGCAATTCTAATCAGTTTTAAAATGCCACAAACAATAGAACACTGTTAGTTTTTTTTTTTAATTCCAACAAATCGAGTGGTCATTTATAACGATCTATTTTTTCTTTCAAAATTACTTAAAATTACACTGAAATTGTCGAACACTGATTGAAAAAAAAAACACACAGCAACACTATTCGTGGACGATAGAAAAGCGCGTGATAAGTGTTAAGAGAAGGCTTTTCTGTGCGGCCCACTCAGGCACTGCACCAGGAATACTGCTGAATGGTTGTGTTAAGGACAATGTGCGCCCCTGTTTTGTAGTAGATACCACGACGACGACGACGACACAACACATCGACGGCGTTCTATCAAGCACGCTTGCGTAATTTTATTCATCCCATCAACAATTATCGCACTAATTGCGTATTTTATGTGTGTGCTTTTTTGTTATTATTGTTTAATCGGAACATCATGTGTTTCTAATTGAGGCTATTTTGTTATTTTTTTTTGGTGAAATTTTGAAACGTATAAAATCCAGAAATTAACCATCATAAACTTGTCTTTTCTGTATTTTTTATTACCGCAATATATTTATTGCAATTCAAAAATGGTTGAAATTTATGTACTGCATTTATCCTTTTTTTTTCTGGCAATATTTTACAATAAAATCAAACCAAAAGGCGGATTTTCTTTAAACTTTTTCAATTTTAATATAGTGAGCCTGGTTTTTGACGTTTATCTAAATATTTGGATTTTTTTCGTTTACTTTGATTAGCTAATGGTATGCTAATGACCGACAATGTCACAAAAATAACCAGTAACTAACGATTGTTGATGTGTTAATACATCTGCTTAGATCGTGCGACCAGAGATGGGAGATTAAATTTTTGACATACCAACAATTAAGCTGGACGCACACATCTGATGAGCACTTAAGCACGTTAGCAATCAATTCAGTAGAATTTATCCATCTGCGAGGAGCCTTATTTTTTTATTTCTAATGTTCTCAAGCTTACCTACTCAATAAAAGCAACATAAACACGGTTCCTATTTTGCTAAAGGCTCCTGCCTATGCAACGCAGGCTAAGCGATTCGGAGGCCTACGCGCCGTGGTGTGTTTATTTGACACGTCGTATCACATAAAAGAGCTTCATATCATCTAAAACCACTGGCTTTCATTTCTACATGATTTTTTCAGACCGAATCAAAATCTGAAATTTTTACTCGGGCGCTCAGTTGCGTTTACTGAAGTTTATGCATGTGTCGCGACCTTAACTTATATTTCAAGTTGTCGATGAAACATTTCCAAAACTCAAAATGTTATAAAAACTGATTAAATGTACGATGCATGAGAAAATCTCCAAAATCTTAATAATGCCGTTATGACCAAACAGTGCAGACAATTATCTGCAGCAATTATCTCAATGATGGTTAATTACAGGACACGTTCTTTATAGTAAATGAAGGCGACATCGTTGTGTCTTACATAAAATTCAAACTATTATGAATTTGAGGGCAACTCAACTTCGCGTACAAGCACAACTTCAACAATTTAATCTGTAATAGAAAAATAGAAGAAGAGTTGTAATTGCCGGTCCTCACATTATGCATAGTCAACTTGCTTTGGCGCCTTCACTATTTATCAAATATCTTCTTGTCTTATCTTCTTTAGTACTGTCGTAGGTTATGAGCGCTCAAGGCAAGATTTGAATTTTGGACGCCCAAAATTTACGTAGTTGGAAGAGGTACAGTTGAAATTTTGACTTAAAAGATTGACGTTTAAATTCGTAAAACCACCAAATTACCTAACAATAGATTCGGTAAGAAAAGAATGGATTGAAATGATGAAAGATTTCCATGTTGTAAATCTCCCAAAAATGTTGGGTTTGTAAATCTCCAGATGGGTTTTGTGAAATTTACAAAATGTCACGTACCAACCGAACAGATATAATGAAAATTTTCAGCTAAGAGATCGGGTTTTTAATGCGTAAAACCGCAAAATTACTTAACAATAGAGTCGGTAACAGAAAGTACCTGTTCGGGTGGTAAGTGACATTTTGTAAATTTCACAAAATCCATCTAGTTATTTTCGAACAGTACATTTTTGGAAGATTTACAACAGGGCAATATAGCACTTCTGTTGTTACCGACTCTATTGTTAAGTAATTTTGTGGTTCTACGCATTGAAAACCCGATCTCTTAGCTGAAAATTTTCACTATACTTTTTCAACTACAATTTTCAATCTATTTGAAGGAAACGACAAGTGACTATGACCTAATAAAAATTTTGTTTTATATTTTTCTTTTGACACTTTTTCTCCTGACAATAATTTCCATTCTAATGAAGTTTGGAAAAACTGGTTTCATCATGACATCGATGAACATTTTTTTAACATTTCGTTTATAGTAAACACGTATTAGTAAGTCAAGTCCAAAACCTTTGTTTTGGAGAAGCTCTTTCTCCTTTGAAACCTATTTAATTTTACCAGCTCTCTTTATTGTTATTATTATTTTTTTATGATTATTTAGTTTACGAACTCCTCTTTTCTTAGAAATTTCATTTAATCTAAACTATATTTTGACAACCGTATAACCCGAGTCGAAATTTAGCGTATCATCAACGTATCATAGCGCATCAAAAGTGAAATGTAGGATGGTAGTTTCTGTGTTATTTAGCGTGTCAACGGCGTTTCAAAAATGCAGTTTTTTTCCATTTTACAACTTGTGACACGCTATTGATATCTAAAATTTCACAACTTTGAAATACTATTGATATAATACTCTACCTATTATAAAAAATTTGGATATCAATAGCGTGTCAAAGGTATCGCCTCAAAAATAATAATAATAATAATAATTATTATTATTATTATTATTATTATTATTATTATTATTATTTATTAATTATTATATATTATTAATTAATAATTATTTACTATTTATTATTAAAATAAATACCATGTTATTGCAATTTCATATGAAATTTCGACTATAATAATCGATTTTGTCTTATTATCATTTATTTATCAAAATGAAACAAGTAACTTTTGTCAAATATATGGGAGACGACTTCAGACGACCTTTTACCACATTTTACCCCTTTCAAGACAAACTACAAAGAATTCTATCAATTCAATTTTCATGATAATTATATTACAAAATTAGCAAGAAACTCTTCCAACATGACCACTTTATTACTAAGCTCTATTCAACAAAGAACAAAAGAAACGACAACTTTGATACCCTATTGACGCGCAAAATTTCGACTCGGGAATAGTGACAACTTTGATTACTTGTTGAAATGCTATTTCGACTTTTGAAATGCAAATGATACCCAAAATTTGCTCTATCCAACAGAGAACAAGAGAAATGACAACTTTGATACCCTATTGATGTGCAAAATTTCGACTCGGGAAGCCTCAAATAGATTCAAAATTGTAGTTCGGGTGGTATGTGAGATTTTGTAAATATCACAAAACCCATCTTCTATTGTTAGGTAATTTTGTGGTTTTACGAATTTAAACGTCAATCTCCTAAGTCAAAATTTCAACTATAAGTTCTTCAGCGGCTCACAGTGCGCTACGGCACTGATTCTTCTGTAGGCAACTTAATGTCTGACAAAAACAGGACATTAAGTTAAAGCGCTAATATAATAGGTATTATAAAAACAATTGTATGTTATATCTGTGGTCATTAGTTGTAACTATTCCAAGAATCATCCAAAATAAATTATAGCAACGCATGAGAGCATGTCTAAAAGGCTCGTAAAATACAATACTGGTCAAGTACCGAAATCCGATCAAATTTTTCCACGAACACAATTATCTCAGTCTCGATCTGTATTTCGGTATGAGACAAGTCGAAAATTTTTAATGATAGTATTTGATTGTTGCATGTTAATATATTGACAGATAGCCCTCTAGGAGTTACCTCGTTAAACAGGACGGTACTTTTCGCATACATCTGATCACATACTATCATTATCTGCTTAGTGTAACCGTATAACTGGCCAGTTTTATAATTAATGTGGAAAAAGCGTAATTTTGCTCTCGGGTAAACTCGCCGACATACGTCAATTAAATCTCATGAGAATTATGAATGACGCGACTCATTAAAGTAGCAATATCTATAAACATACAGATCGAGATAGTGATCTGTTGACAACGTAAAACTAAAAAATAAAAATACGTAAATGCAATGAAAGAGATGCGAATCAATTATTTATTAAAAAATACAAAAAACCATTGAATGATAACCAAGAACGAATATTAACAAATCCAGTTATATTGCCGTTGACATGCAGTTTTCCAAATGAAGTTGTTACAATTTTTACGTTATTCCTGATATGCACGATAAACAGCAAACAACATTCCCAAATAGGATGATTGTTAATTAACGATAAATATTGAAGATAAAACAATTTAATCTGATCTATGATTAATAAGAATATTAATAAGAAAAATTGGAATCATTTATAAGACACGAACGCAAAAAAAAAACGAAGACAACATTTCCCCGAAACAACTATATCACGTATGTACATCATACATACACACAAAATTTATATGTAAATGATACACTACGGTCATGTACTCATTATATTATAAAGCGCATCAAGTATTAAATTAAAGACTGAAAGATGCAGAAAAAGATTAACAAAAAAATGGGAAGCAAACATATATAAAGACTTGAAACAAGTTAATGTGGTGAATTCTGCATAATTATAGTTATTAAATATGAATTACAACAGTTGGGGCATTAGCGGTATACTTTTTCAATTTGTTTTGAAGGCATATCTATAATTCGAACTGTTCAACAATATATCGTAGAATTTTTGATTGATTCGACTAACTTTTTTGTTTTGTTTTGTTTTGGACGAAATCGAAACGTATAAGGTTTCGAGTGGAGATTGCTCGAATATTGTTCAGGAAGAATTAAAGAATCATCAACCATTTTTGGTCAAGTTTAATCGCCTAAATATGGTAGTAACGGCTATTTTTCGGTGCTTTAAAAAATTAAAATTCTCCAATTATGAATTATTAATAACTAATAAGAATAATACTTTGAAATAAAGTATTCTATTTATGGTTAATAATAACCAGTTTACGATTTAAAAGTCACACCTCATAATATCCACCATAAGACAATTATTGGTCTAATTTATAATTAATTAATTCGATAAATTCGACTGAATTCATTATAATTTAATTTGTTGTATTTTAATGAATTTTTTATGGTAATTGGTTTCATTTAATTCTAATTAATTCGAAATTTATTGCGATTTGTTGGAACAGTAGGGTGAAAATGTTGTTGATTTAATTCAAGCTTGTTAGATCAAATAAATATTAAAACATTATTGGTGAAACATCATATTTAAATAAATAAGTGTCTTAATATTTGCAATTTTAAATCAAATACGTGCACTGAAAGTGATTGTTATACAACACAACAATATGACATTTATTTATCGATGGGGGAAAAAAGCAGAAAGAGAGTTGAATGGCATCCTGCTCGCCATTTAATTATGGAAAATGTCGCTTGTCACTTTGCAGGTCGATTGTAACAGATAAGAGGCGATTATTAGTTCTGATTGTACACCAAATTAACCCTTTCGCTAGCGCATGATTTTGTACAGAGACACAGACAAACAATTTTATCCAAATCACAAAATGTACCGTTTGCGGATCAAACACTCAAAAAGTGCAGCTACAAATGATGTGTAAATAATCGTGCTTTGTGATAGATAAGGGAGTCTATTTAGATCATTCACGTTCTCCATAATTTTTCCTGCCTGAATTACGTAGAAAAGAGATGCAAAGATGTTTCCAACAATTAATTGTAGATGGGGTTAGAAAAATTGTACAAAAGGGAGCCCAAAAAAGTGATGAGTATCTGTTTGAGGCCAAATGTTCGACGACTGATAAAACTGATGCGATAAGCTGCACAGAAAAATGGTGCTTTAAAGAAGATAAAAACAAGCGGAAGAGTTAAAGATTTCACGTAATTTTCGTCTGACAAATCGTTTACTGATGAAGTTAGACGATTACGAAAAAGGCTAAAAAATGGTTGATTTTGGAGAGAAAACTTGAAAGTCGCCTGCGTAATGCTGCTATCTCTTCAATGAGTGGAAAGTAATAAAAAAATAAAAACTAGTTATTAATGTTTTTTATTAAGTAAGAAAATACGTTTGGGAATTTGAAAGCGACTGAGAAAAACATCCAGAACTGCTTCTCAAATTAAGTGCTGCTTTGGTGGAGGCAATACTTTAAGCCATTCCAAAAACACTTCAAATGAAGGGAACAAATTGACAATTTCTTCTACTATTCAGTATAAATGATAAGTTGCTCTTCAGTAATGAATAATTTGGCGGTTTTGTCTGTTTTCTCTGTTTATCCTCCCCCGCGCTTTTTTGCTATTATACGAGAATTAACGATTTAGCTATCAACTGATGTTACGATTCTCAATAAAATGCGTGCTTCGTAAGAGATTTTATGTAAATGACAAAAAAAACGAATCAACAAATCAACCCCTAATCAATCCAGAAATAAAGCTCGATTGTAGATCGAATGGGAAATAACGTCTGAAATAATAGTTAATTAACAAACTTTCCAAACCGATTACAGATGGAACTGTAGCTGTACTACAACCGAGTACAGTCAATCAAGCTTCTATTTGGCTAATATTCAAGAATTAAAGACTTGATAGATTTGAATAGAATAATTTCTCGCTGCAGCTGTAATAAAAACGGAGCTTTATTATTTGGTTATCTGTTGACAAAGACGTGTGTTATTGTAACTGTGACACAAAAACTTGTTTCGGACAGTGGCTGATATTTTATAGCATATTTCGAATTGTTATTGTAATCAAGTGGCAAAGTCGTAAAAAAATCAACCGTTCGCACAACGTTTTGTTTTATAAACAGAAAATTAATCACAGCTCACAACAATTTACTGCTGTACTTCTATTAAAAGGAAAAAAAACGTTTAGTTCACTGGCTACTCAGTAATCGATTGATGGTAATAAAGTTCAAGTTGATAATTGGATCGTTACGTTTTCTAACAATTTTTATTGTAATCTTGTTAGGTTCACCCTTTCGATGATCACCGTGATCATCCTCATCAATGTTGTTATCTCCATTTATGATCTATACCAAATTTGGCACCGATCATCCGAAACGTATACAATAAAATGTATGTACGGTTTCTTCTCTATCATTAAATTCGTTTCCTTTTACTTCTTTCTCTCCCTATTTTCTTTCTAACATCTCGATATTCCTTTCATGGACTTTATGTTCTTATACTATCAACATGACATGTTGTTGTTCTTGTCGTTGTTGTCGGTGCTATAACTTGAAATATATAGCATGTAATCAGTTCAAAGTAAATTATTTTTACAATAATCCCAAAAAGGATCGAAAATCTGTTTTGATTGAAACGAATTTGCAGAGTGTAGAAATGGAAAATTGGTAGTCAGCAAAAAAATCCAACATTATGTTAATGAATTGGACAGTGCCAATGACAGTATGATAGATTTACACCACAAAAATCGATTGGTAATCGAGATTATGATCTGGAAAATCGTACAACTATGCAACGAACATTTCCAATGATAATCTCAGTTATAATTCATGTTGGTTATTGTTCCACTTTGCGTGTTTTTTTTGCCTTCTTCTCTCTAAAACTCGATCGCATTTGGAATTACCACATAAAATTGTATGAGATATTATTGAAAGGCAATTGAATAGAACATTACTAGTCGAGGTATGCTGTTACAGCGAACATTTCCATACTAATAACAGACATTAGAGCTTTGATTGATTATTGGCAATGCTTTTAACACAGATATCACATCGATAACAAGTTCTTATTGATAATTATGCAAAACAATACAACAGGTTCTGATTAGGAAGCCTAACTAGAGGCGTACGCACACGCAAGCGAGTCGGATTTTAAAAAATGAGTCGCCTAAACACGTTCAGGAAGACCAAAAACCTCACACATAGAGAAAATATTTGCTAAGCCAACTACATCAAAGCCAGAGTATCTTTCATCGGATTGCTTTCATACCTTGAGGAAAGAGTTGAAAAACTAAAAACAAGTTGATCATCAAAGCGGAACTATTACCGAACTGATCATAAAAAACGCTTCGAAATCTTTTCAAAGAAATCCTCAATTGCTGGAAATCAAAGTTGAAGGTCACCGTTTAAATAAAAAGGAGGCGTACATATGCGAAGTTTCAGGTCGTCTTTCAGACAATTTTATCTGGATGCCGACCAAAAAAACTGGCAGCAAGTCAAGCGGGCCGCCTGCATCTCAACGAAGTATAATACGATTGTGATAAATTTAACCGCTGCAAACTCTACGAATAATTATTGCACTTCTGGTCCACTTATTTCTCAATTAAAATAAGAACAAAATAACATATAAATCCTGTTTATCGTCCCAGCCAGAAGTCATCAGATTGATGATTCCCCAGTTTCATTCTTGACAACGATCATTTTTTTGATTTGGTCACAAGTATTTCCCCTACAATAAATCAACCGGTGAAATGGTTTAATTTTGTGCTACTAATCACCTGCTGTGACCATCTCATATTTATCAAAATGTAAAAGAACCATAAATAAATGAATTGGACTTAATTAAATACCCCTCAAAAATATGGATAATTGCAAGAAATGAGTCTATTTGTTCAGCGATTCAATTTATATTCTTCCTCTCATTTTTACATGCTTTTTATTGTATTTTAAATAAATAATACATTCATATAAATGATGTAGATGTGATGACTTTGAGTTTGAAGATAATAAATCGTTCTAAGATTTATTATTTCTCTTGTTCGTGTCAATTAAGAAACAATATTTTACGTGAACGTCATCCAGACTTGTTTTCAATTCATTCTCACATACATCAACGTAAAATCGAAACGGTCCAGAAATGTTATTAGAGAACGTGTTAATAAAGACCTCAAAACGAATGGAAATAGAAACGTAATATTGTTGTTGATGATGATGGTGACAAAAACACACAAAATACAGTTATGATTTTCTCGTATTTATATAAAAGTTCACCCTACATAAAGCTGTAAATGGCTGGAGATTTACGAGATTTTATCCGTTTAGAGTTGATGATCTAACCCTGATTAGATTGTTACGAAACGAAGAATTCGAGCAGCATTATAGAAATATAAAAAGTTTTGGAAAAATTGACGAGTTTCTCGAATACAATTCCGAGATTAATACAAGCAAAGCGGACGTTTAAAGTGGGTGTGTGCACGGATTAAATACCCGTGGATTGAGGTGTGTTCAACCCTGATAATCACCACAAATTTCTAGTTAATGGATATTCTATAATCGGCGGTATTCTCGATAAATCGCAATCTCAGTCCCGATCCTAGTTGAATTAACAAGAGAGCTCAGCGTTCGCGCATCAAGCGTTTCGAGGTCCGCGTTCAGAGTTCTGCATTCTTCGTAATATCGACTTCCTAATATATCAAAACGCAATACAGTAGTCAACAAGAACTCTTACGTTGTGGCGTTCTGTTCACGGAAAGTTATGCGTTCTGCGTTCTGTTCACGGAAAGTTAAGGTATCTAAAGAATATTAAATTCTGCTTGATCTTCTCGCTTGATGTTAATTGGGTGCGCCCAGTGTTTTCTTCTTGTTTTTTTCTTGGACGCCTCCAGGTTCTACAAAAGCCATGCTTCTTCTTCCTCAGAAAAACTGTTTGAAATGGAACGCTCTCTGTCTGAGCGAACCTTTAGAGTAGCAGTCGCAGAGCACACTGCTTCAATTGTGGACAATTTTTGAAAGTTCCACCAGTAACTGGTATTCTCTGGATCTCTAAATTTTGTCCCATTCCATAAAAATTCGTCCAATTTATAGTTACAATCTTAAGAAATCCTTGAAATACGGATTGAGATTGTGATGATGGTTTGCAACGAATACCGCCGCTGCTCCATTGGCACAGAATCGCTCCCTATCTCCTAAACTACTAACAAGGATTAAGTTCATGTTATCTACGCTACTCATGAAGTATGGTAATTCAAAATATTACCCAATCAGAAAAGTTCCAGTTTCATTTATAAAAATATTCAAATTACAAACAATAATCTTAAAAAACTTGTAGAAAGACAACACACGAAAAAAAACGTATACACATTGGGTCAATGACTTCGATTTTCGTTAACGAAAAACCAATATAATTTCGGAAACTATCAACACTACAGCGACGTTGAAAACTTAATATTATCGTACATTAATTAAAATAAACTTACACAACAAATTTAAATTAAATGAACAACTTTGTTGTTAAAATTAGTTCCTGTTGTTTTCTTTGAACAATTTTCGTTGAGCTTGTACGGGCGTTGTGGTGATGATAGGTGGGAAAGATTAATGTCAGGATCAATCGGTGTTAGTGTCTGATCGATTTAATCATTTTTTGTACTATTTTGGCCCCGATATCAAGTTTTCTTGTTGTTGTTTTTACCGTGTTTTTGCCCATTATGGTGATGGAAAAAACTGGAAATTTCAATTTCATTGATTTCTTAATATTGGAAGCGACCTTTCGCTATAAAATTTCATTATCATTGGCAATCGTAGAAATAAATAGCAAGAAAAAAACAAACGGTAAATAGACAGTAGTAGAAAAAAATTGTTGAATCATTAACTACATTGAATCGTTTAAGTTAATTGCTAGTAAAAGTTTAGATGCGGTTGTTGATTGATTATAGATGAGAAACTGAGAATGTGAAAGGTGTTACGTGATTGTGAATACAAATAACTGATTTGATTATATTAGAAGCTAATTTTCCAATCTATAATCACATTCTTAGATGATTTATTTTTGTAGTAGAATTATTAAAAATCAATCAGACTTGATGTTTAAATTGTGAAATATTACGAACTTTCAACGTGATATATTCTACTCGCAAATCATTTACATAACAATTTGTTCCGTTACAGGCCAACTTTTTAATATATTCATGAAATTAAAGAGGAATTCCTTGTTATTGTTATCATGATTTTGTTGTAAAATTAACTACATTATACTCTTATCGCGGACTTATGCATGAGTTGAGTAATTCAAACATTGTGTGTGTATGTGTGCATTATCTTTATACTTGTTCTATATTAATCGAGCATTTAAGAAAAAACGAACGGTTTTATTATCGTTCACTTGAAACTACTTTTAATTAACACTCTGGTAGATGACTTTAGGTTTTATGAATGGTTGGTAACAGCTGGAGATGCATCTTCTTTAATACCTTTTTATTCAATAAATCTAGATCTTTTATTTATGTCGAGAGGACCAGGCGTGTCAGGATCGGCTTCATTGTGAATGCGCCCGAATAGCTAAACTTTCTACAGTATAGAAAAGAGTTATTAACACTGGGAGAGAAAATTATACAACATGAGCAACGAAAAACTGGACAGAAATAACTCGAGAATGCTCTTACTTTAAAGACCTCTCTTCCAGACGAGAGACACTTAATTTTCATTTTAGAGTAAAATAGTGCTGATTAGATTTCTGAACGTTTTAGCAACCCCATCGAATAATTGCTAAAGCGGGATTGCGCTCTTGATATTGACCACCATTTCAAAGTTTAAGGCAGAATACAGCTTTTTTGTTCAGACTACAGTTATTATTGCATGCCAAAAAGGCAAACACTAGGTCCTAGGAGAATACAAGGATTAGCTGAAAACTGGCAAGAGTGCCATTTAATTGAGCAAACGGGACGAAATTTGCAGTAATTTGAGCGTAGCCTGACACTCAGCATTGGACGTAGTATTTGAGAAAAACAAAATCGAAATTATGCTGCAAAGAACAGCGTAGCACAAAAACTAGAAACTCTCGGAACAAAAATGAGCGGAATTATTCAGTGAGAAATTAAATGATAGGGACGAAAAACAAAATTCACAAACACACATTTGATCTTTCGGTGTTTATTTATTTACTGGGTTGATGATTTATTTTATATCGCTCGCTTCAAACTTTTATTGCTTCTTTATATATCGTGAGAATCTTTAAATGTGTTCATTTTATAACTTTTCAATAGTCAATTTCAACTTTTCATGTTTGGTAGATTTGAGGAAAAACTTCGTCTACCTGTACACTGAAAATTATAAAAATTAGAACTGCTTATTAGTAACAATATAAAAGGTAATAGAATTTGGCGCATCCACCATTTTATACTGTTTTTTCGTATATTACATCTATTTTACGCTTACAAACAAATAATTGGAAGTGAGAACCGAGCACATAAGTAGAGAACACCAAAGAATACGTATTTTTTTACTTTTGCTTGTTTTCAAGAGAGAAATTGCAAAATATGTCCAAAACGGCTCAAAATTTTTGAGTGCGTTTACAATGGTATAGAAGAGATGTTTAACATCTATTCCATGATGGAAGAGCTTAATTGGGGTCGTAGCTTTAAGCAATTGTACGAGGCTTGTGACTAGATTAACGATGCCAGCCCTGAAGACTCCAGCACATCCATAATCGATGGAAACTTTGAAGCAATAATGAAAATCGCGCTGGAGAATCGTCGAATCACTATTAGAAAAGATGCTGAGAATGCCGGCGTATCGGTTGGCTCATGCTATGCAATTTTTTCGAATGCTTTGTTTGTCTCAAAATTGCTAAATATTGACCAAAGACAGGTGTCCAACAAGAGCATCAACACCAGAGTTGCAAAAATTGCATTACATTTTAAATGCATTGGAGAGTCATTACTCATTATTCTTGTGATGAGTCAAGACTTTATTTTTCATTACTCATTACTTTTTCATGTAATGAGGAATCAATTAATTGTCATTACATTTTTTTTTATTTTATTTTTTTTTAATTTTTTTTTTTAAATTTTTTTGATACAGTACACATTTTCAATTTGTAATGAATATTTTGAAAACTTCCATTAAATTTTACATGTTAATGAGTAATGTAAGGTCTTAACATTACTCTTTTTTTAATGGAGAATAAATGAATATTACTCATTATTGATAAATATAGTAGCTGTTCCGATTCTGATCAAATATAGTAATCAAATTTATAATAAACGTATTATGAAAGATATTTCATTGATTAAATTAGAGCAAATTATTATAAAATATTGCAGAATGAATAGGACAAAAATATAAAATTCATATGTTGAGTCCGAAGAGCTAAACAATCCATTCGTATGGTATTTTGAAACGTTTTCAACTCAAAAATAGCAGCAGATTTTGAAGATGACCTCCAGGATCGATCTAGTTTCTAGTTTTTTTTTATTTAAAAAGAGTGCCCAAAACAATGTATGCAGTATTAACCATCATCGAATAATATAAGACTTCTGCAGAATCTAACTTGATCTGCATTCGAAAGTTTGAAATTTTTATCAACAAAGTAGGATTTCTTATAACTGATTAATGCTCTCAAAATCATTTTTATTCGTTTAATCTTTATTACTTATTAATTACTTATTAATTGATTAATGAATAATGTATTTTTTTACATTACTAATTAACTGTGTAATGAGTAATGTATTTTTTACATTACTCATTTAAAAAAAAAATAATGAATATTGCATTATTTTGTACATTAAGATTTTTGCAACTCTGATCAACACTAGATATTACCTATATCAAAACACATGATATGGTTTTGGAAGATCGCCGATTAACTGGTAGAGATTTAGTAAAAATTCTAGGGATCTCATTGGGTATTGTGAGCAATATTTTGGCCAAAGTTTTAAGTTTCAGGTAGCTGTAAGCTCAATACGTGCTTACTCATGTGCTAACAATAGAACAAAAACAACAGCAACAATAAAATGGATTTTATGTGCCGTTTGTTATGGACGAGGGTTGGATCTACCATAATCATGTTTAATTAGAACAAGAGACTACGACGTGGGGTAAACTCGGGACTTTGGCTCCAAAGAAAGTTAGGGTCCAGAAATCGGTCAAGAACGCGTTAGCATCAGTATTTTGAGACGCAAAATCAATTCTCTAGCCGGATTACCCCTAAAATGATAGAACAATAAACGTGGATTATTATTGTAAAGTTTCGGATCAGCTGAATGTAAAAAATTGTGAGAAAGGTATTGGCTGTTCTCACATCTTAAGAAATTCATGCGTTGGAAATCATTTTCATAGAACGAAGACAACAGTCTTGAAAGCATATTTCGACCATCTTCCGGATCACTTCAGTAATAGAATTCATAAATTAGAAGAGCACTAGGACAAATGTATTGAGAAGTATATTGGATAATAAAATGTTCCTGAAACCATAAAAGGAACAACCTTAAATAAATATAGCAAAAATCCTGAGATTATTAATACGTGTTAGAATTCATAACTACGCATTCGTCTTACAATTAGTTATTTGCTTGTTATTTCCATGGCACATACTCAAAAAAAAACGGCAAAAAGGTTGCTACGTTATAACGGACAAAAACCTACATTGTGTGTTGATTATAGGGTGTGGATCGTAATGGAGCCGTCCCTGTTGGCCACACACATAACACGCAATTAAGCCACAACAACGACAAAAACAAAATCAAAAAGAAAGTTGTTTAAATTGTTGTTTAATAGTAAGAATAACTTGAGATAATTGAGTTTCACTGATTATAATCAACAACAACAACAATAATAATAGTAGTAATGACAACAACACAACATCTATATTTTAATAATCATCATGATTCTATGTTGTACTGTGACAATTATGCCATTTATAGTAATGAAATGCAACCGTGTTCCTGTTTATGTTTTGCTACAAACTAATGCATACAGTTTATAATAGTTGTAAGGCAACACACTAACACCGTCCACTATTGTAAAATGCCGTCATCCTTAAACGAATATCCAACAGTGATCGTTTGCATTCGTTATAAGCAAACACTGAACAATTTTAATTAGACACAAACGTTGAGTGGCAAATGAGAAAAAAACCAAATCTAAAAAACTACCGAGAGAATAACGTAAAACGATTCTATTGTAGCGATTTATACCATCTCAACGGTAATTCGTTAAATAATGCATGAGGAAAGGGATTGGGAGAAACCCAAAAAAAAAACAAAATTTTAACAAACTTTGACTATCTTTTATCAATAATTGGGTTTCCACCTACAAAATGTGGAAGTAATATTGATTTATTGCCATAAACTATGCAAAACTATCGTATGTATTCCGAGCAAGTTTTACGAACTTTTTTTCAACAAATTTGTGGTTTTTGTCAAGCATAAATCGGACATTGATTTGTAAACATTCCAGAAACATAGAACGTAGAAAGCACACAATTCAGTCAGTGGAAAACGATAATTTATCGAAATAACTCTAATTAGTTCTGGTAGAGCTAATAATAGGTAAACCGAACACGTTCAATTATAGCTCAATAATTAACTTATCCATCATTTATTGAAGTAGAAGAGACAAGTTGACGCCACTATAAACATAATTCAATAATCAGTAAAAAACGTATAATAAACGTGGCTAGAACCCAACAATACCCTTGTGAGAAATCTATTTTTCACTGCAGACGAAAAAAAAACGATAAACAACAATACGTCTTAGGTGTTCATATTTCATAAGATAATCCAGATGTGGTTTTTTCTTTGATTTACCCTTTATTGGCCCAACAAGCGGTCGCCCACAGAGTCGTATTGCTGACAGATCTATAGAAAAAGGTTTCATCATTTGAATTATTGAGTGGAAACTAGAAATTTCAATAGAAATAGAAGTCCACTAATGCCACATAATAGCTTCTAAATAGTTTTGTTGCCGTTTGAGAAATGTTAAAAAAATGAATGCGGCGCCTCCACCATTTTCACACTGTTGGTACTAAGGAAGAAATTGGTTCAAGTCACAGGCTTTTTGACGACTCTAAAACGCCTACGTAGCTTATTTATAGTCAATACTATCGTTAGAAACATTTGCATAAAAAAACGGTAACAAAACGTTTTGATAAAGAAGCAGAATGACGAATTCACAGAATCAACGTTTTGAACTTACCATAAACACAGTATCAGTCCTTCGATAGACGAAAAATCCTATAAATATTCGGAATGGTACGTTATTGGATTATATCCTGAAATCTTTTAATATTACCGAATTTATCTCGAACCCTGGACTGTTTTGACAATAACTGTGTATAAACATATCGGCAGTTTATGTAGAGAAAGTGAAAATTGTCAGTATATCTTTGCACGATAACATGGTCCCGATAAGCCTACAATTTATCAACAGACACCCACAAAAATACGAATTTCAGCCGAGTTGTGATTTTATTCAAATGATCCAGATGACAACTCGTAAATCATTCGTTATTTTGTTATTTCCCATCGATTTGATTTATTATTAAGAATTTCCCAAAATCTAGATTGATAAGTAGTATTCGTCAAACTTTTTTTTTATAAATTATCAAACCTATAAAAATCAACATTCCGGAAAAATCTTGCAACGTTATTGTAAAACAGTAAACTTGTAAGTATATAATAAAAGATTAGTGTTAATGATAACGAGTTTTTCTCCGTTTTATCAAACATACCAAACGTTCGTTGTAGTCATTCTTTAACCGACTCTTACATACTTTCCCACAACAGTTTACATTTAGTTACAATGTAAACTATGTGATTTATTACGAGTTTCTATCCGTTGCGGAATTCCTTTGAATTTTATCGTGATACGAGAACGGCAACATCCCTAAGCCTTTGAATGTTTAATTAACTGCACACGTTAATGGTGCACTATTGACAATGAAATATATAAAGCTTATACACTGAAATACCCTTTTCATTCAAAAACTTTTCAGTAGTATATAGAGAGAGAGGGATTAGTGTCAACCTAATTCCGTCTATTCAAATTCTTCTATAGACGAAAAACTATAATAATCCAACTTTTTATCGTAATTAAATACGAAAGACTTAACAACTTGGATGGTGATGGATATCCACTGTGTAAAGCGACCGTACGCTTATTTTTGTTGTAATTAACAGTTTACGTGGCATTATTGAGAAATATATAAGTGTGCAGAAACACCCTTTTCACTCACACTTCCAGCTTTATCATAGAGGGATTAACCCAATTCTGTCTCTTTACGAATAGAAAAACTACACCCCTTTTGTTGTAATTAATTTACACAAATAATTTTTCTATAGGGAATTGTCTAAAATGATCGTGCAACAAAATAACAATAAAAAGAATAACAACCAACTAAATTCGTGTAATAAACTACGAATGATACTAACAGAATTTTATTAGGGGAAATTTGCATAATACTGCACCAAATTGCATCTTTTATAATGTAATTGGAAACGAAAACAAATCGTAAAAAATTTTATATAACGTCAACTTGTTTTATTGCATTTTTATTACAACTCGTCATCACAACAATCAAACTTTCATTGCTTTGTTAATAAGGAAATTGGGAAATTATTCAATTCGCAGAAAATTCCTGTAACTACTATCGTATTTCAGGCGCACTGTAATCATTACAGGAAATTTCAGCAGGAGTCGAATTACAAATCAACTGAGACTAATTAGAAAAGCTATCACTAATATTAATTCGTTAATATTTTAATTATTGGGTATATTTAGCTGTAATTGTTGAAATTGTATTGAAAAAGGATTGTTGAAAGCAAATGCTGCTTCTTGGCGAGAGATGTCGCCGCTGTAGTTATCCTGGAATTCTATGAATCCTTTATTGAAAAGTCAGAACATTTCGAACAACAGCCAAGTAAAAAGATGCATGAAACATTGTGGAAATATACAATACAAATTCCAAAGCAGTACAACTGGATTAAAAGCTAGATACGAAGAATCCAGTGGAACTGTAAAAATAATTACGTGGAGCCAACAAAAATTCGAATGATAAACGGATTCTTCCCTTGAATAAAATATCAAAAACAAACAAAAAGCTTCACTAACAGCGCAACTCCAAAGAAGACAACAAAGTATTTGCCTAAAACTTGTGCTTAATAAGAATGCTCAGAAGATAAAAAAAGGACAAAGAAATTGATGCGAAACGAACTTGAAAAACTCCCATTGGATATTAAAATCTCTGATATAACAATGGAACAATTTAAAAGATAAAGCAGTAGCCGCTGGAGCACATAATAAATTGTAACGCCTGACGAACAAAAGCTGCAATTACGTCACAAACAGGATAAAAAGCCTCAGCAAATCGCTAATGGAAGGTTAATTGGATAAAAGCCCACACGAATTATTGTTAGAATTGTTAATTAATATTGAAAATAAACGTACCTCTTATCGAGAGATGCCGCTAGTGCAGTTGTCCTGAAATTTTCCCAATGCTTTATTAGGTTCATTCAAAAATAAAACTTGATGAGATTATACGACGCTTTTTTAACATGATGACAACATAAAGCCATAACGAATGCAATAAAGTCACAATTAGAGTAAATCCTCTATTTGCCAGATGGGGAAACGCCCGAAAAGCAAAGCAACAAATCACAGTATTAGCATCAGAAATGCCAGCACAAATCATTAGGATTTAATAGAAATTATTCGGTTGCTACTCAACAGTAAAGCTGTATTTGGAGAGAAACTTGAAAAACTTACAATCGGTAGAAAACGCTGAAACATAGCTAAGATCTAGCAGAACAAGTGCAGAAACACTGAACACCGTTTCGAATGAAACACAAGGAGGACCATACTCGGATAAGGGACAAAGTACAGAGGGCTTAAAAGCAGAAAGCCTCCCTTAATTATATAAAACAGTAAATGAAAATAGGAGGAACTCAAAAACAGTAATAGAAGAGAATTGAAGAGAAATCGTAGAGAAAGAAACAAATACGAAACCAATTTGAGAAACTACCACTAGATATTAAAATCGTTGAGATTACAATAGGACAAGACAGAAAAAGGTGGAGTAGTAGCGGCTAGGACACATAATAAATTGAAACGCCCAACAAAAGATGCAATCATCTCACAAATAGGATAAAAGTCTTATTAAAGTCAAAGGATAATCCACAGAGATTGGAGGGTGGTAGAGTCCCTCCTAATGGAAGGTTAATTGGATAAAAGCCCACAACATTCAAATCGAATTATTGTTAAATTTGTAAATGGATATTTAAAATAAATCGGCTTTCTATCGCTAGATGTCGCCATTGGATTCAATTCTGAAATCTTTCAATATTGCCAATACTTTAATTATTGCTACTGATAACACAATAAGATGCAATATTATTATCCCCATAAATATTATGATAAGATTAGATTATTATTAATATGTGAAAAGATACAATTCCAATGAAAACAGGATTTTTTCAACAAACAATTAAAAATAAAGTGAGTGTACGTAAATCGAATAAGATTGGGGGTGGAAGAAACGCCTAAATAAAACAACATAAAAAAGACCGTAGAATTAATGATGCGGCATCCACTTGTTTCATTGTTTTATTTTTAGATTAAGAATGATGGAGATTCCTAGCAAGAAAATTGTGATAATTGGCGATGGTTATGTGGGGAAGACTTGTATATTGCATGCCATCAAAAAACAACGATTTGAAGAGCAATTAGTTAATGTGTAAGTTGAATTTATTCAACGATAATCAAAATTATAAATTTCTCGATTGTAGCTATGATGAGTTCTATTTTGAGCATTCCTACAATAATAAAAAGTGTAATTTACATTTCGTCGATACACCCGGACAAGAAGAATACGATGTTATTAGACGATTAATGTACCGACACGTTGATCTATTTTTAATTTGTTTCGCTGTTAATGATCGCGTGTCTTTTGAAAATATCGAAAATAAATGGATTGAGGATGTCGGTGAATATCCGAACGTGCCCAAAATTCTAGTCGGTAGGAGGTTTTCATTCACAAAAAAAAATTCTGGGGAATTTATCGATGATTTCTAGGTACTAAACTGGATTTACGTGGTAACAGTCCGAATTGTATCAATAAAAATCAAGCCAGAATTTACCAAAAGAAAATTTCAGCAATATATTATGTAGAATGTTCAGCTAAAACCAATGCGGGTATCGATGATTTGATTAATTGTATCCTCCAAGTTGTAACAAATAATAAAAAGACTTGTACTGTGCAATAATTAAACGTAAAAATTCCTAAAACCGTTATCAAATTTTCACCTTATCTTATCAGCTGATACGCTCATTCCTGCCAACTATACTTGTCAAACGGTCGAAAATTATATAAGTTACATTGTTATTAATTAAACAAATTATAATAATTGTGCAAATTTCTTAATACTCATTAGAATGAAGAATAAAATACGCGTCACTGTTGTTGGTGATGGTGATACCGGCAAGACTTGTATGTTAATCGTTTACAAAGACCGTAAATTCGATGAACGTTACATTCCAACCGTGTAAATAAATAAAATTTGTTCACTTAAAAAGAGAAATGTTGATTAAATACGATCATTTCCAGTTTTGATGTTTATTCAATGACAATACCGATCAATCATCAAGAATACACAGTTATCTTATCAGATACAGCCGGACAAGAAGAATTCGACAAATTGCGACAATTAGCCTATAAAGACGTAATATATTTTTTTTAATTTAATTAACAATGTCGGAATTTAATTAAAACGATTTCCAGACAAACGTGTTTATATTGTGTTATTCCGTAAATCAACGTTCATCTTTTCAGAATGTCAAAGAGAAATGGGCGCCCGAATTGAGGAAGTGTTGTCCGAGAGCGAAAATCGTTCTGGCTGGTAAATAGCGCTCCATTCTTTATTTATTTATTATTTTTTATCCCTTTGAAATGTTTGCTTTTTTATGTGTGTATTCCAGCAACAAAGGCTGATTTACAATCGTCCAATACTATAACGGAAAAGGAAGGTGTAAAGCTTGCCAAATCTATAAAAGCCGATGGCTTTATACAGAATTCAGCTAAGACTAATAAGAATATTGATGAGACGTTTGCGTTAGCTTTAGGTTCGGTTGTTAATATGAATAATGGGAATAGGAGGAATTCACGAACTGCTTGTCCGATTTTATAGGCAATTACCGATATTATAATTATGACGTTTTTTGTTATTGTATCAACAGCAATAATTATTTTTTTAGAGGAATAAACGACTGTCAAATGAATTTCTAGTTTCTTGAATTATCGAACGGTTTTTTAGTAACAAAAACTGGATGTCTTCGTCAATTATTCAGCATAAGTTCTCCTCCGATTTGACCGATATTTCAGGATAAACTGACAGATATCGAAAGACGACAACAGTCGCTGAAGCTGAAGATTTTGGTTCAAACTTTGGTGCACACAAAATCAAACTCTACTCTCGGACCAAATACACGAATATCCCACAACCGATTCGAGAGATTGTTGCATCAATCAATCCGAAATTAACATTAAAGTTACAGCTTTGATATACTGACTGTTTCAGCTAAAGACGGTTAAAGGATCATAGAACAATCTTCATAAAACGAACTTGTTATGGCTTCTAGACAAATACGGCCCACAATTTGTTCAAAAATAAAGAAGCTTTACAAAACGAACAACAACAACAAGGAAAAAGACACGACATTACGTTCTGAAGTCTAATATTGCAAATTACTGAAAATAAGTGGGCAATCGAAGTTTTGTTGTTTGTAAACAAGTAGCTGTTGATTCGATATTAGATGGCTGCGTCCAATTATCACGTTGCTGTCGTAGAAATTTAATAATCACCAATCTGGGTAGCCAATTTTAGATTTCAGTATCGCACCCTAAATAACACCAAAATCTACAGCATTAACATACCGTAATTGTCTTTGAAATTGACATTAAGAGAGATTTCTCAGTTATTTCCAGTTGGAGTGAAGGAAGTCGGACTTATTCGTCTATAATTCGATCTAACTTCCCCAACAATTTATACAAAAAAGCAATCAAATTAAAGAGGGAATTGGCGAGTTACAATTCTCAAAATTGTTGTCACCAATTATTGAATCGGAACGGATCGGTAAAATAAAAGTTTCTTAACAAAAAATATACAGAAAGTTCCTTATAATTATAGCAAAAATGCTAACACAACTGAATTGATTGCAAATTTAAACAGGGGGACAAAATATCAACAACAGTTGAATTGTTCACTTGACTTACGTTAACATTTAGTATCATTACTTATAATAGTGCTAAGTTAACGTTAATTTCGCGTATTGCCCAACATTTCTAGATTTATTCCGATTGCTACAATTTTCCTAAAACAACAATAAAATTGTATGCAACAATTGACCCAAATATGTTACGTAAACTAGACATAGTGTACTCTAATATTATCAACAACCTCCCCAACTATAGGCATTTTTCCTTGTTCTATATACGAATCGATAAAACACGATTATTTTTGTACCTATTACTTCCTAGGTAGCTACTAAATGATATAGAATGTTAAAAGACTTTTGAACTATAACTTTTCATGTGTCACCAAAATCCTGCACTGAATAGGCAGATATTGTAAAAATTTCACGACAGACTTGTGAAGTGACAGATTCTAAATGGAAACTTTATAAACTGCTTCAATAAGTCGAGTCAAAGATCAACAGGACGAGTGTAAGGGGGAAAAGCGGCTGAAAGGGTAAGTTTCTTATTCGAGCAAGGTGAAGTCAGGATTTTCAAAATTTAATGTTTTGCTAAATCCTTCTACCAAATATAATATTCTACAATACCGAATTGTTTTTCTTTTTCCCATTTCTGATGATTAAGTCGCGAGATATTCTGTAACTGCAAAACGCCTTTTTTAGAAAAACAAGAAATTGTCTACAGCAACTTCAAAAATTGTTATTTTAAGAAATAAAAAAAATATGAAAATAAAGTTCAGTTGCCATAATATTACAAACATTGCTAGAGTTAAACATCTATCCGAGAAAAATTCTTCAATAACTGCTTTTTTCGACTGTGTATAATCCCTTAATAGAGCATCACGTGACTTACGTGCAAAATTTGTCGTACGGCCGATACAATCAAACTTTCAAGCCAAAACTCTCGTTGAAATGATTGCCATCAATTACGAAGTTGGAGGGGCAGATTTCTCAACAAACTTCTAATATGGCCGTATTAATCATTTACAAAATAAACAATAAAATGACACTGTCTTCCCGTTGTCTTACCCCATTTAGATGAATAGTGGAAATATTAGTAATTTCAACTAACTTCCTCTAAGATTTATGCATTAGTGAAACGAGATGGGATCGCATTTTAATGCACTCACGACTCATAATTCTTATCGAAATTAATGCGATCAACTATCGAATCGGATAGGCTGTGTTCGCAAATATTCCACAATAAACTCGGGAAGTTCTTGCATTAATCAAAACAAACATAAAAATGACAATTCGCCTGAAGATATTCAGAGCATCTTAAATTACTAGAAATCAACATGGGGTGTGCCTACACATGAGCGGATCTTTCACGAAATCGTGAGACTAAGGATCTGCTACTACAGCATCACGTGCACAGACCACATTTGCTTTAAAGAGAGATGTTTTAATTCTCGGATAAACGGTAAAGGAATGTAAGCGACAATAATACATAAAGGAGAAAATTAAGAAATTTCCATCTAAACTCAGTAGCTACAGCCACGTGTCGAGCTTAACCGAATAAATTTAATAAGAACAATCTTTGCAATTCCAAACAGCTCGACTGTAACATACTGTAAACATAGTGGAAAAAAACATTGACAAAGTACAAATATATGCGAACAAATATTATTTCAAAGAAAATCCGGTGAAATGTTAAGCTAGTACGTTCCGCTACAGTTGGCAACAGTGTCTTCTTGTATGGAACGTTTTTAACGAATAAAGAAGAGAAGATGGGATTAGATTTATTGGGACGTCTAATATCTAACAAAAACAAGCAAAAATCGAGTTCTGGCCTAGTTCTTCAAATACTACACATTCCCTAGTGACACTAAATATGTCGCTATTTGAATATTTCTCTTGCTAAATTATGCAGTTGTGTAGTGAACACTTATGAGTCGAATTTGATTTATTACTCGATATACGAAAAATCGTAGAATTATATAGTTGCATCTGCTATTTGAATTGAAATTTCCATCAATTTCTTTTTCTTCTAGTATAAAGTAGTCGCATTTCGAATGTAATAAATCTAGAAAATCGTTTCTCCAATATTATAGAGAATCATACCGGATCAAGGCATTCGTGGAATTAATTTAAATGATAAATCTTTCGAAATAATCGAAAAAGACGAAGCAAAAGACGATCCCCGATTCGTCTATAAATTAATATCATTCCTCTCCTATTAATATAGACTACTGTCAAGTTCTCCTAGATATCAGTATCAAGTCTCGACTGTAATCTAATGAGATCGCCGTCTACGACACTACGAAATTCCTATAAATTTCCGTATCAACCAGTCAAAATCGAGGACGTGCCTAATTGATAACAAATAAGATATGAAGAATATTTAAAATGAACTTCTTCGATATTTATCATCAACATATCCTATATCTTGTTTTCTGTAAGTTAAAATCCCGGAACAAACTGTACTGGTTTTTATTCTTTTTCTGGTTAAATCCTTATGACCGAGTAAACTAGCAACACAGTAAAACTATCCAGGATATCCGGGATCATTCAGACTGCAAGCGGCAACCATTACTATTATCATCAGGATAATGATAGTTAATGTTTTTTAAAAATTAAAATTATTACGTTTGATGGATGCAATACGAGCAATTTACGATTTTATTGAATATTCCCAAGATTGCTGCAATTCTCTGTTGTAACTGGATGTTGTCTATTTTACTGACGATAAAATGTCTTTACAGCATGCGAATTGAGTTTTCACAATCGTGTTGAAAAGAATAATCGTGTTTGTTGAGTTTAAATTTATATTTACAATGTTATTCTTTTGAAACTAGAACAACAATTTCTTACAAATAAAAAAATTCTGTACTTACCGGCGAAATGTACAGGATGCACTTGGAACTTGTCAGCACCAGGTAGAATCAATTGCGTACAAGACAATTGGACACCATGATTCAACACATGTACTAACACTGAACACACAATAATCACCCAGCCCCAACCACCTTCCGGATAATAATGTCGACGTAATGTTGTTGTTTTTCTAGCATCTAATGGCAAATCTGGTTCTTTATTGTTATTGTTGTTGTTATTGCATAAATTGTTCGGATTTTGATCACGATGTACAGGACAACGTAACTGATTGATTGTGGCTGTTGCTTCTGTATAGATAAAATCCCAATTATCTACACGTATACTAGGTCGACGACCGAGATTATTACGATTCGAAGGATTGTTACGATTATTTGAATAATCGGTTTCGTTCTCATCTAGACTCTCATCGATACGAGTCAATGCTAAGACGTGGAATTTTTCAACGGAGAGATCCGGTGGCGAGCCGTCTGCTATTACGTCCGTTGACTCTTGACGGTGTTTCGCTGTTGAAAATCGATACATTTTACAAAATTATTATAATTAATGAAAATGCAATGGTTAAAATTGTAGAAATGGCGGATGCGCCAGGTCCAGATTATCTTAAAAGATTTTTTCTATCATCAAGAGTTCAGAAATCTCATAAAAACAAGAAGATATTGTTTTTTTTTGTAGCATAAATCTCAATATAGAAATGCCAATGCTATCGTAAGAGACAGAAAGGCAGCGGTTCTAGATGAACGATCGCGGTCTTTCTTCTCTGCCAATTTTTTAAAGCTTTTGAAATATCGACATATCAGATAATTCTGGTGATTAATTAAAAAAACAACAGCAATACTAATTGTTGGTATTCCGTAACAAATGGTCAAACAGCTTGTTTTGAAAGGCTTGATGCCAACAGAAATTAAAAATGGAATTAATTCAACACGTGGCGAGCGTACCGCGTCATTTTCAACAACAAAGAGGGGAAATTTAAGCGTGCTTGTATAAGCGTTTCTGGAGACCTAAGAGATCCCTCCTTGATGACGCAAACTAATTTTAATTACTGAAATAACAGTTCTTATATGAACATTCCTAAATTTAATGAAATGTCGAAAATTTCAGGAGAGTACGGTAAAATCGAAAAGTTGTCCGCGGTTGCTAGCATCATCTCGATTTCTCATTGAGAAAAATGGGTCGCTGGCCTCGTCTTGATTTTCAAGACAAAATTTCTATATCGTTTCGATTTCTCTAGTCGACACAAGACGAGAGACAGGTCTCTCGCATCGAGTCTCTCGTCCCGTATTATTGCCCATAACAGAAATCTAAACGCTAAAGACGAAAAGTTGTTCGTAGCATTAGAGACATAAAAGGATTAGTAATGCTGCGAGAAATCTTTGATCTAGAAAAATGAGTCTCTAGCTCGTCCTGAGACAGGTCTCTCCCGACTCGTTTCTCGCCTGAAATTGTTGTCCATACCAGAAACCCGTTCCAAAGGAGGCCATCAATTGAATAATCTTTAATTATACCAGGAACGTGTGTTTTTTTCTCAGTTTTTTCTAACAGAAGAAACTTAAAATAATTCGTTTTAGGCTCTCGTCAGTTTAAGAAATGAGTAGAAGCTGCTTTATACGTCTCAAAAAAAGCAGAGTTATCTTGAAAAAGGTAAGGCGATCGTGCAATAAATGGCCTCCTGGCAAAAAATGTTTTTTGTTGAATAGATAATGAGTTTCCGATTTCCCCCTGCTAACTGCAACTAAAACAGTTACTTACAGCAGTAACCAAGTTTCTTCTATTATACAGAGTTGGCAAATAAAGTAGCAGTTTTGGAAAATAATGGAACAGTTCCTGAATTTTTCTTTTTCTAAATTGAGAATCGTTGTCTTTGTGCAATAAAGTTGCTTTGAAAATGTATCATTCCGAAGAGTATAGTCTTGAAAAGAGTCTTTATATTATCACCAAAAGTTCGTATGATCATTTGAAAGGCAATAGCTCGAAATGCTGTGCTATTTATTGTATCTACTTTATTTGTCACAACTGTATAACAATTTTCTAGGCAGTACAACAGAGGTCCACCCTCTCCACCGAAATTTGTAAAAATACACGGCCGAATGTTGCGATCAATTAGTGGTAAGCCCGCCAAATACAAAGCCATAATTTACAACTCCATACAAGCCAAATAAGCGTGGCAAATTTCACAGTTATTATTCATGGCTTCCACATATTCGCCTCAATAAATTTATTGTTTCTAGGTCATTGTTTTGTAAATAGTTGTTAGAAAACTATATGCAAACATAAAACAATCGTTTTATTTTGCAAAAAGTTGTTCGATAATTCGTTGTAAATTTAATAAAAACAGCAACGAAACTAGACCACTTATCTTAATTTCTACAACTATCTCTCTGATAGAATTATAAATTATTGTCTCTACTTTATGGTTCGTAATCATAAATTATATTCTGACACACGCTCTGGTATCGCAACAATTTGTAGTAAATTGCCCATAACACAATAACAATAACATCAACAATATTATATGCAATTGATAATATTACATATGACACCGTATATATAATACCTGGTTCATTAAGTTGGTCGCATTCTGATTCGGTATCCTGTTCCAGAATTGTTGAAACCGTATCAGTACGTATTGTTGTCTTGATAATTGGTCCGGACATTTTCGCAACTAATTCGAAGAAATGCTTCTTTGATAATTCATTATTATTGCATCTGTCGTATTGATTTATTAATGTGCTGTATGTACGACCAGTGTGATCGATTCGAAGTTGTACAACAGCGATTGCTGTAACTGGCCAAGTTTTGCTTCGATTTAATGTCATTGTAAGTTCGTTGAATTATCATGTCTTTGATTGTTGGACCCCGTTTTATTTTCACAATAATAACAAATAATTTGATTCTTGTTTGATGTTTGTTTAGCGTTTCGAAAACATGATGAATTATTACCAAGGAAATGAGGGCTCTTTGCCGCTGTGTTTTGACAGTTTTGAAGATCTGAAACAAAAATTATAACAAGATTAAAAGGAACTGTGTTGAATTAATGAGTTTGTCAAGTTGTCAAAATAATTGTGTTAAAAATCCTTATCTTTATCTATATTTCAATCTTGACAACCGTATTGATTCAAACTGGGTCCAAGTTTTTTTTTTTGGCGAAAGTACAGTTGAGTCAAATAATCCTCATCGAAGCGAGAGTGATTAAAATTATTGTTGAAATTCTAAATAGCAAAACTACACAATAGTAGAAGATAACGGAATTCTTGATAATCATAAGAATTAATGTAAATTCTGCTCGGATGAGAGACTAAGAGCTGGAGATAATGAAAATTTGCGGTCGAAATTCCCTGCCAATTTCTTCACTATTGCGCTAGTGTATATAAGTGTTTATATTTACAGGTCTAGGTGGTACAAGAACATGGTGAGTAATTGCCAAATTTGTATAAAAAAAAGCAGAACTTATGCTCCTACAATTTCCAACAATTTCAAACTGTTCCCTACAGAACTAAACAACGTTAAGAAACTTTAGAGCACACTGTCGTAAACCAAGTGTTAAGACCCTTATCATTGTAGTTAAAAGGAAATGCATTCTAAATAAACTCAAATTGTAGCTGTTCTATTATTAAAACGACATTAAAATAACCGAACTATTTTGATAAATATCGAGGCTTTAAAATATTATTCGGTCGAATGATTAATAGCGGCAATTAATCACTTATTGTTTATATTCCTTCTAATCGCTTTTCTAACGGCCAGAATTGAACGATGTCACCAAACAATAGGCGACGAATTCTTGAAGATAGTTAACAGAATTTTTCAATTATCAAGAAGTGTAATTAGAGCAAAATTGGAATGATTTTTGAAAACAATTGTCTACCCCGATAGCTCCCATTAATTTATTCTGTTAATCTATTGTGTGTAAAGTTTTTGTTCGTAAATCTAAAATCAATAAGAGCGCTTCGAAATCATCAATTCAACTCGAATAGAGTGATAAATTTTAATAGCACTCATCAAATTTCTTCCAGTCAATCTGTCCGATTTAGATAGATTTCAGTTTTGATTATGTAATAATACACATATTAATGGATGTTGTTGTAAAAACTGTTTTATCATGGATTAGTTGTCCAAACATTTCGGCGACGATTTACCCCGAAAATTCGACTACAATCACAGATAACCGGCTAAATATCACGTACATTTCCATGCACAATTCGTAGATAATCCATGTGGAATTCTCAACAAGTTTTCACAAAAAAAAGAAGCTAAATAATAAGAGTCTATTTATATCAACTAACAAGGAATCCTCTTTAATTACAATGTCGTAAAACTAGTGTACATGTCGTCAACATCTCGGGTATATTAATTTCTGTTGTAAGTTGGAAGTTGTCGCTTTTCTCTGTCTGCAATTAGTGATCGTATACGGATCATCTCTGTTCCACCAACTTTATTGGATTATTTCAAGTTAATTCATTCGAACAACACGAATAATACCTGGTCTTTGTTTTCAAACATAAAGAAATAGTGTTGGAGGTTTTCATTAAATTTGCTACTATGTGTATATGGAATAGCGAGAATTCCTCTCGATAAAATTTTGTTATAGAATTATCGTACGCTATACGAAATATGAAAATCGTACCTAGTGATGATTATGGCTACAATTACTATAACAATTGGTGAATGTATTCGAATTCTAGTTAGAATTCACGTATACAATGTAACAAAAACCAATTTCAATTCAACGTTTATGAAATAATTAAAAGACGGAATAATTATACTGTCACAACCAACAAATCGCACTATATTAATGTGGCATTTCGACCCCTTTTGCATTTAGGGCGAGAATAATAAAACTTGCCAGTAACAAGATTCAAATGGCACCAAAAATCTCTAAATCGATTTGCCAACAATAATAACAACAACAAACGGACCACTTTCACGGACTGTATTGCCACAACTAAGAAAACGGTAACTATATCCATCGATTTACTGTATAGAATAATAAATAGTATCCGACAATAGTGTTTCTATAAAATTGGACATGTTTTGCATACGAACATTTTTGCACATAATCAACAAACATTATTAATTGTATAACTTTCAAAGTTCGTGTGAGTTTGTTGTGTTGAAACAATTTCATTTTGACGCTAGGAAAACATCAACAATATTGACACGAAATGTTACGACAAATTCTATAAAATTTAATAAAGTGCTGCAATATGTTGTTGTTGTTGTTCGTGATATAATATTGTATTTAGTAAATTCGACCAAAAGCTATACAGTTAATTAGATTTTCTAAATAAAAAAGTTTCATATTGTATTAAGGGAATATTGTTGAAATGGTGGATGCGCCGGGTCAATTGCACTAAATGCTTTTTGTTCAAAAACAGTTTATATTTTTGTTGTTCACCCAAATATTTATTGAAGATAGCGCCAGATTGTTTGTTTTAGAACTAATATAAACTTTGTTGTGGTAAGAAGTGTGTAAAATTTATTAATTACAACAACCTCGAGGCAATCATTTTAGAATCTGTGTAAATAAAGTTAACCGACATATTCAAGATTAATATGTAAATGTTTGATGTAAAGTCGCTTCTCCTGCCACTCAACAAAATCCAGGAAGACTTTTTCCTAACTGAACAAAGAGATTCGCTAAAAAGATCGAAACTTATTATAACTCGACCTTTTGCACAAGTTAAGAGTTCTAATTTCGTGGAAAAAATGCTCTAATCATCAGATTTTGCGATACTTTGTGAAAAGGGCGTTGATTTTGGTTTTGTCCATGGGATAATCGAGTCATTGTACAAACTAGTTTTTTTGTTAAATAATTCGTGTTTCGGAACTTAAAGATGGGCTGGTAGATCAGTGGTCGAGAGCACCTCAACGCCGCGATAGCACGAGGAGACCCGTGATTCGATTCCCGGTCGATGGTTCGGACATTTTTCAGTTTCGAAATATGAAAAAGTGATCGATTAGGTCGCGATTAATTAGTTAATTAATCAATTTAATATTTCATTTAAAATATTTTTTGTTCTGCGATCCAAAAAGATACAGATTGTTTCATGCTAAGGTACCTTTTGTAACTCCTGTAGTTATTAAAATATTCGAATGCGACTTTCAAGACTTAACCTAAAGAGTACTTTGAGCACAACAAAATCGACACCATTTAAAATTGCTGAACGACTTTTTTCTTAGCTTCAAAAACTGAGGTTGTACCTATACAAGAACTAATTTAGGGGCGTTTCTTGAGTTGCCTTCCTCCATCTGATATTTCGACAGAAATTCTCATACTTTATGCTTTCGACATGCTGAAAGAGCACATTTGAACCGTTACACATGAGACTTTTATTGCCCTAACAAGTAAAATTGTTTCTCTAACAAAGGTTTCGCTTATCCCTAATCTTTCAACTTTCGATTACTAATATGAAGAACTAAAAAACAAAGACAACTGCCAAAGAGCTTTAACAATCGAATGGCCGAAAGCGTAATAAATATATGAACTATGAGTCGATAAACTATAAACACATCATCTAAGAAATCTATTTAATGTTTACTTTCCAAATATAAAACTGAATATTGTTTTTATGACTATTTCTCTCAGATGTAAGTTATTGATGAAACAATCCAAGTTACTAAATTACAAAAAAGAGAATCTGTCTGAAGCAAGAAATCCAAATTGTCTCCATTATTAATTTGCTTATTTGTTTTGGCGTTATTGATCTCTTAATTACAATTGATACAATACGTCCCAAAACTTTGAAATATTATATGCTTCTGCGTAATTTTCTTTATTGAGAGATCTAAGCAAGCAAATCTAGTATGCACTTATTAGAAAAAAGGCACTTTTCAATCTCTATAATTTGAGAGTTTATAGTTTTGTTCTTATCTGATAAGTAGGTACAGTAACATCTAAAAAAGCTCGTTACAAAAGCAGATTCGTTTGCCATCCCCGTATGCTTTATTATCAACTTTAAATGAGCGAATGAAAGTTGACTTTGTATGGAAGAACCTTCTGTTATATCATGAGGCTAGTAAATGAAATAGATTCAGTAGTCTTTGAAATAAACTTCAAAGTCTTCAACAACACAACGTCGCAGTTACATACTTAGTCTTCTAAATATTCTAAATATAACTGTCTACTTATCGGTGAATTCAAAAATAGTCTTCTTGTAAGTTTTCTATTGAAAATAATAGCAAATTTTTACTATGAAATTCATGCTTAAAGAGCCTTTGGTGGGTAAGGTTTAAGCACAAATTAAGTGTTGTCAAGAATTTTAATAGAAACTGTACGAAAATGTGCAACAGATGTACCGACAGACTTGTGCCAACTGTTCCAAGCGTCAACTGACATTACACGCATTCAAACTAGCCCGAAATTAAGATCTATTAATCAATCTTCGTGAAACATTTTAATTAGTAAAATACACAAATTTTGTTGTTGAGAAATTTAACAAAATTCCCAAACAGATACACGCGACACTCATTTAATTCGAGACAATTACGTGACTGCTTTTTCATTTGAACTGACAATTAAAATTGAGTGTTTGTCTAATTTGGAAACATCAATTATGCTTAAACTGATCCTACTGGGAATGGACAACAAGTTTTAACGATTTCTGGCCAGAGAACGTAATAAAAGCACGAAACGTAGATCGATAAGCTATGAACATTTATTACATTATGTAGGTACTCCATCTGGTTATCAGCGTCTAAAAGCAAAACAAAAAATAACCGTATTTACCAGAAGAGTTACTGATATTGTCTCAGTTGTTGAATAAAATCATTCTATTAATAGACACACCCTCAATCTTGTCATAATCTCCAAGTATAATTATGCGTAACGTTCAACATCCCCTGATGTATAATTTAAATTGGACCAAATAAAATAATCCGTGGCCGTGAAAACCGGAATTGTCGCCTCGAAATTCATTTAAAACAACCACTTAATTCGTAAAAAAACGATACGTAATGGAACGAAAAAAAAAAAGGAAACGCCTACGCCACAGTGAAATTTTTTACTAACATCACCACCAACCCTCTAGGAGAATATTTAGATAGATGATTATCAATTGTGAGTGTCATAAGATCGTGGAATGTTCCAGGAAGATAAAAATTAAATCTACTACAAGACGTCAAAAACATTAAGATTTGTTGAAGATAGTCGACGTATGGTCGTACACGTGGCTTTTATAAGCTTGGTGTAACCAACACGAAAACGTGCAGCTTAATAAATTTTAATTAGCGCCTAATTAAACAAGTCACAATACGACGCAATAGAAAAAATACAAATTCTATTTATGTTGTGTTTGTAGTTTTATTGCCGACATAGAAAAGCTCACGCAAATAAAGGAGAGAACCGACTTTACTATTATGTAAAGTAATTACACAAATTGCATCCATCTATTTGGGAAATTAGACCGATTTTTTTCTGATTTATTTACGCCAAATCAATTGAATTACCATAGAAATACAATTCGTTTCTATTAGAATACGAAAAAATCCATTTAAAATGTTGAAATTATGAAAAATTTTGATTTATTCCAAACGTAAATGCGACCTGTAATACTTTCCCCTATACACGTTCCGGTTATATAAATCATACAGAAAAATTAATCACTGTTGTATATCGACTAAATTCCGTTCATCCCCTATCGTTTTATATGTATATCCCGGTCGCTTTCTGTTAAAGATTAATTGTAATAAAGTCCTTGAAGTTGCCTTCCAACTAGTCACTTTTCGTCTAGTTCTTTCAACAATGGCCAATTTGGTGAACTAAGTAGGTGGAATCGATAAGAAGATAGATCTAACAAATCTATTCTTGTAAAACTTTCACCGGCACGCTACGAAATTTTCCACAACGAATTTATGAATATTAATAGTCGCCGTTCATACGAAATTTAAGATGTGTTATTTATATTATAAGCAAACATATGGAAAATTCGCACGGTTTATAGTTTATTTATAAAAACATTATAAAACCACCACCCTGATCTCTATTATTGAAATACTAACAACAATAGGGGTGGATTCCATCATTATTTCGATCACATCCATCGAGTACAGGTTGAATCTAATTAAGCCACCCTTTACGATAATATTCGAAGAATTCTGACGAAAAGTTCGATGGTGGAGTGGTGAGAACGCCACTCGACGATAGATTGGGAATTAAATGAGACAAAAAAAACTATTTTTCAATCGTTCAATAACTGGAATTTCAGCCAAAATCCTGAATTTAAGTGGAACGTAAACATCCAGCCACCATATGATCTTTGAATTCACTCCAAACTAGAATGAATGATCAAGCGTATTCACTACTCGACCATCATCTGTAAATGTCATCACCTCATTTACAGCCGTTGTAATGGTGACATTTATAGATGCGAATCGGGTAGTGAATACGATCGTACAAAATTCTTTTGTCACCAAATCTGATTGGATTTACTAATGTGGCGGAAGTAGTTATGTTTTATTTACATATAATGATTGATCTGGTCGACACAACAGCAGACACGTTTATTCTTTATCGTCTCTTTATTCGAAACTTTATGATAATTTTATAGTCAAACGGCCTCTGTTATCGTTTCAGCTTTTTTATTCAGAAATTTTTTTTCTACAAGACCTACAATTTCAGCATAAATAAGCGACTTATTGCTGAAAATAATTGGAGAATTTTAATTTCCACAATCCGACAAAAGCTCATTACCAAACAAAAACTGAATTGGATTCATTCATGAGCTTAATGAAAGCTCATCGCTCTTTGTCGATTAATATTCCTAACAGATAGTTGTGTTTTCCGGAAATTTTCACTCATTTACTCGAAATGGTGATGATCGCAAAAAATTGATGAGTGTGCTATTAACCCGCTGCATATTTTACTCATTCTACGTGGGGGAAAAGTGTGCGAAAAACGGAATGATGCCGCTTCTATTGATCTGGAAATAGACCTAAAATTGCAACTTTATTACCTTTTCTATTCGTATAATTTCCGATTTACCGACTTAATTGGGGGTGTATTGGAGAATCAAGCACACTCAATGAATTGTAATCATTTCGTGTCAAATTGTTGACGAAACAAAAACGGAATTAGGGCAATTGTTGGAGAAAATTTTAGTGTGGCGCTAAATTAGTTGAAACAATTTTTTTTTTGTTGGGTTGTTGGCAAACAACAAAAATCGTTGTATTTGTCTAGTTGTGTTCCAGTAAAAGTTGTGAGCTTTCGAAGGAGTTTCAAAAACACATTCAAACAACTTAGTTTGTTCTTTGTGTGAGAATAATTCGATTAAATTTTGAAATATGATCATTAGAAATGTTTATCAGTGTTGGGGATAAATTATTGAGCAAAAAATCAAATCTCTTTTCTATTGGGAAAAATCGTGAAAACGAGGGAATATAAAGAGAAACCGAACGGAAAATGAAATATAAATAACTGGAATTATTAATAATAGCAAAGTTTTCCAGTATTTAAATAATTTTAATATAAAAATAATTTTCCCCATAATTACTCACCTTGAATTTGTTTGTTTTTCGATAAATTCTAATTGGAAAACGCCTGTGTTTTTGAGCAAATAAATTGTTGCGTAAACACTCTTATCGAAAAATTTTCTATTCTAATCAACTGTAAAATTATTTGATTGTAGATATCGCGGCGGATGTTACAAAACTGAGGGAGAGCTTTAAAGCTTCAAACTTACGCCGCCTCCACCACCACCACTACTGTTGTTAGATACAACAGCAACCACCAAACGCATTGTTGTTGGAACATCATCATTCTTCGTGTCCGTATCAGTGCCTCACTCCCACGTGGTGCCCAAGGACCACAAAATTAAATTCCAACCACCAGTAAAAAAACGTGCGCAAACTTTCATAAACATTACCGAAATTCAACAAAGAAAATTAAGGGTCGACTGGACAAGAACGCTATTGGCCCAGTTTTGTACAACAAATGCAATTTATTCGTTTTAATATCGAGTATAAGTCATCTATATATTATCGTTCGGAAAGTAAACATTGTAACGGCGATTTCTGATCGTTATTGTTCTATTGTTCGATTTAAATTTTATTTGTTATTGTAAAACGAAATTAACATTTGTTATTAATGGGAATTTTAAGATTTTGCAATAGTTGTAAAAAGTTGCCGTTTTTCCAAGCGAGTCGTCTTACGTTTGCATAAATGCACTCAACCACAACGTTCATAAATCGTTTCTAGTCGAACAAAAATTGTATGAAACTTTACAACGGAATTTATGTAGCGAACCGATTTCAATTATCCGACAATATGTGAACAGATCTGTGATTATCAAATAAAATTTAAAAAAAACAGAACAGAAATCAACACTTACAATAATCCATCAATTTATACGTTGTCCAATATGAAAAATCGACTGTAAATTTACTTACACTTTCTACTAAATCAAAATATACAAAAATATTAAAACAAAAATAACGATTCATCAAATATTCAATGTTGCTGAAATGCGTCTTTTCAGCAACATGTCTAAAGTTCCAATCCGATAACAAAAATAAAAGAGTATATATAAAATTGATTTAAACAAATCTCAAGTTGGTACGATATAAAATTTTCAGCTTATGTTAAATAGAGTTTGAGAGACTTTTTCTGGAGTGACAGAAATAGGAGAATGCTTTGTTATATATTGACGTAGACGGATTAGTCGTTAATCCTATCGGGAGAGTCAGATTCAACCTTTGAATTTTTAAAAAGGACGGGGGCAATGCGGCGAATCAATCAAACCGTTTCAGTACAATTAATAAAAAATGAGCGAAACGATGCTGTAATTCAGTGCGCCAGATTTTACGAACAGAAGCTTTCTGTAAATATTCGATTTCTGCGAAAGAAGATGCTTATAAACTGTGAGTAACTTTTGAAATGAGTAGCATATAGAGATGATACTTTCAGCGTCCTGAAAAAAACGCTACGCCACCTGATGAGATTTCAGCGAGTTTATTGTATTTAGAAGAGCTTTCTTGATCAATTGATAAAGCGTCATCTGTTTTGTAGTAGTTGAGATTTCAGCAAGTTTGCCAGTATCTTTCAGTACGAAATAGAAGTTTCCTCGAGGTAGATGAATACTGCTGAAAACAACATTTTAATTCTATTATTGACTCTGTTTTGCTGAAATTCCATTAAGTTTCCTGTTGTCGTTTAATACATATAAAATAGAAAATAGCTTAAATATAAGCTATATCATGACTGAAAAGAACTCCTTCAGCAATATAACTAATTTTTGTAACGATTATCATGTAAAATTGGCACGAGTTTCCTGAAAAAGCGCCACGCGTTTAATGATAGCTAAAATTTCAACAAGCTTGCTGGTATTTTTGGATACAACCTAAGAGATTTCTGTAGATGCTGAAAAAAACTCTTTAGACGCTAATACTAACTTTTGTAATAACTAACGCTGAAAAAAGAGTTCCCTGAGAAAACGCTAAGGCCCCTGTTTGGCAAGTTGGTAGTGACATTTCAATACAAAGTAAAAAGATAAAAACGTAATTATAATTTATTTTAAATTTATCAATAACTTAACTTATCATAGTGACTAAGGACAATAAAAATAGAGCAATTTGTGATAACAGAACTATAGGTGCTGATGAGCGTTGTTTTTGTTGTTCGATCCAATTTAAATATTTATAAACTTCAGTATAAACACCTGGATAAATACCACAATTTGCACCGTACGATACGATTCCCGTTAATTTCCTATCACAAACAAATGGTCCACCAGAATCACCCTAAAAATATTCACGATATATAATCGAATTTTATAGTGCAACTATTTCGAATAATTACTTGACACGCATCTTTCCTTTCTTCATAAGCACAAATTTGATTTTTTGTTAAGTTTGTATAGAATACCTTACAATTGCTCCAGTTATATACTGGTACCTCAACGGCAAGTAATACTTCACTATTCTTTTCTGACGACTTTAAAATAAAAAACATCAATAAACCATCATTATTGGAAGTATACACGGTGGGCAAACCGTTTAGGTGGGTAACACTGAGAAATAGAAAAAAAAAGTAATAAAATTCAATTGTGAATCCCACTTATACTTAGCCATCTTATACAATGTGTCGACCTTTTTATTTGGAATGACACTCATTGGGGTATCAAAGGATTTACCTAAGACATGCCAAACATCTGCTATCAATAATATCCGTCAGTAATGTGTCGGAGAAGGACACAAATCAAACAAAGAAATTTGGAAAATGTAAACGATCAGGAGTATGTTTTTCTTGTGTTAAATCAATCGATCTTTAGTCATTTTCTTTTAACAGAAATAGAAAATTAATAATACTGCATGTAAGTACCAACGAAGATAGCAGATGTTTGGCATGTCTTAGGTAAATTCATATATATCATTATGGGTGTCCCAAAAAGAAAGGCCAAAACGTTTATTAAGACGACTTATCGGCTAATAATGACTCCATTTTATTACATTTTTTTCTACTTTGTCTCTATCTCTTTCTGATTCATACCACCTAGAGGGTTAGCCGACCCTGTATGTGAATACTAACGTAATCAGTGTGACCCCAGCCAGATACTGTGCAAATACCGGACGTTATAGCAGAATCTTGCAATGCAATAGGACTAATCTTGTCCGTCCAATTCGAAAAGTTGCCGGATATCTAGAAATTTTTGTTTCACATAATTTTATAGGTTCTTTAAAATATTTGACAAACATACACGCAATAAACATATATCGTTAATTATTTTTTCTGAATTGTAATCATCATGTACAAAAATATATTTGACTTGATAATTTTTTTCAAACTTATCACCTGTTAATTGTAAAATGCCTACAACTACAGTTACATGTGATGCTGGAAGTACTCTGCCCTGTGAAAGACAACAATGGGCAGCTGTTAGTATATGTTGTTGATCGATAATTGAACCACCACAGAAATGTGAACCGTCGTATCGTACGGACGCCTGAAAATTAAATTGGAAATTTTTAGATCGTAAGCGAGTTTTAATGGTAATTAATGTATTAAGAATGGTATGAGGCAAATAACGCCTGAGTGTCGACAGTGTACGGCCCGAGGGCCTCTGGCCCCAGAGCTGTACGTCGACCGAGGGCGTTATGCCCATAACGCACGTGGAGCACTCAAGAGTTTATGCTATAAGTAAAGAAGCAATTTAATTAATTAATTTAGTTTAATTTTTTTTTGACATCTGAAAATTTGAGATTATGATCACATTTTTAATAACTGCAAAAAAGGTTGTTTATCATAGCAACGGGCATTAACAGCGGGCTATTATTTTTCGCAACGGCATGGCAACGCCATGATAGCCTCGCGTCAAGTAAACAATTATTATTTACTTATTAATGCGATCGTTTTGATATCTATTAATGGTTCAATAATATATACGTATGACATAAACGAGTTTTACGCTCCTTTAAACTTATGTAACAGAACTAAACAATTTTTTAATTACCTACTTACTTGATAAGCAAATGCTGTACGATCTTTTACAACTTCACCACCGACAATGCGAAAATTTGCTTCTGTTATTCTAAAAGAAGCGATATCTGTAATTAAGATTTATGTAAACTATCGCTATCTAAAAAATGAAAATAATAGAGTTTCTCTACTTAATAATAAAAGTACAAATAACAACATCACGTCGATTTTTTCCTGTCAAACTAACTTTCCATAGATTACTGTGAATAATAGAGTACTGATTTTTTTATCTATCTTATCTTATCAATCAATGCGTTATCATCATTGGAATTATCTATTACGAAAATATCGAAAATGTGGGTAAATACAATATTTATTCTTAGAATAATGCATTATTTCGTACTCGATAATACTAATTGATTTGTTGACTTAACGATTATCAGACATACGACATAAATCATCAATAAATCATAGGGAAAAACATTAATGGATGATTCTACAATTGTTTGATTCCACCCGATTATTATACCAACAGAAATCTAGGCAGGGCTCGAGAAAAAAAAGTTTTGTTTCAAGGTAACTTTAAACCACCCTATTATTATTTGACTTGGTTTCGCCATGCTACATAGTTTATCCTCGGTTGCCTGGCTTTCAACTAATGGTTACCTGAAGTTACATTCTCTTCCAGTAGTAGGCGAGTTGAAAGTAACGACTATAGATATTCAGGTGGCATCCATGTGAAACCCAGTTGCGCGATCGCGTGAAATTTCGACTTAGTTTCGACTTATTTAGCTTACAATCAAGACCAAACCAAGTCCAAAGCATTGTGAAATCAAGTTGAAACGGTGGATTATTTTTCGCCTCTGCTTTTCTGTATCCGGGAGACAGTGTGACGACTCCAGACAGTAAATGTAACAACCCGATGAATAAAGATTATATATAATTGTATACAATTATATATAATACTATCAGCTACGCATGCGCGGATCAAAGACAGTCAAATCAAGTCGTACACCAGCCATCTTTGAGAGACATGGTTTTACATATTGTTTATTTTTGTGATTATAATACTTTATATGAATATAAAATTATTAAAGAACTAAGTGTTTGTATTGTAAATGTTGCAAAACATCACATGGTGTCAGAAGTGTGAACCATATAAATATAAATTTGTATACAATTATATATAATCTGTTTTCATAGAGAAGGAACAGGCGAAATAAAATTCCACTGCTCTCACGATCATTGCTTATGTCAAACATATTTGCTACTAATGCGCAATGCTAAAATCATTAAGATTGCAAGAAGATCCACTCTGACATACCATTTCTCGTTATTAATCATCAACTTTATGGCATAGAGTGGACTCATCGAATTTATGCCTTATCGAGGAGACAATGGGGCAGTGTAATTACGAATTCTCGTCTGACAACAGTTGGACTAGATCTCTTTTATCTTCCAAATCTTGGTAGCAAAATTGAGTCAAGAATGCAGAGTAGGACAGAGTAGGATAAAAATTGAATCTCTACTCCTTAGCCTTGAAGCGTCCTAGTTTTAGAGATAAACACGAGAATTGTCCAAAACTTGGGTTTTCAAGGAATCGAATATGCCGCTTATAACCATTTCCCTCTTCAATTTTATAAATCTCACTTATTTGCAACTAAATCTCGACTTCGTTACAATAAGTCTCTTAAGTTTGATTTCAAACAAAGTTGACTTCAATTCAAAATCTGGGCTAGAGGAGACGAGCTTTAATAATTATATAACTTTATACTATTGACCCTGAAGTCAACAATCCTACGTGACATACAACACACAAAATACTACAAGCTTCCCAGACTAGGTTATCGAGGACGACAACCAGAATCGATTAGTTAGTCCAACATATAGCCACCCTAAAACCAGTACAGTTTCCATTAGTTCCTGCAACCCGAATACTACGAGTAGCGTCGCGACGTTGAATTAATACTATTTATATAGGGACGCTGTATTGTAGCGCAGGCCTAGAAAATACCGACAGCCACACCAGCTCGTCAACCATACAACGTTTAGTAATTGACATGATATCACCAGCACAACGTTACATTCAACATTATCGGTGTGAAAAGTCATGTATAACGATGAACATTCACACAGCAAGCACATTATTTGCGGTAAGACCGATTCTAAATGATTGTTTCTACCATTTTATGCGTTCAATATTGTTGGAAATCTGCATGTATGCTGAATGAATCAAATGTGATGTAAAAAAAGCATGAGTGAGGTATGCTTGACATGTGCAAGGGGGTGGCCGCTAGATTTTTGGAGGCAAAACTAGAATCTCACAAGACTTCCACAATTTTACTACAATGTAAGCTTTATCTAAGCTCTAATCTTCTCAAAAGGATGAATTTTTCAAATAATCCAACATTTTTTTCAACAATATTAAAGCTTCAGTTGATATTAATTCGTATTAAATAATTTCCTTGTAATTATTCGATGAATTTAATTGGTGTTTGGCAATCAACTGTGTTTCGGCTAAATTAATTGATTTGTTTTGATAAGGCACCGGCACGAAAGTCTTGGCGCGAGCAATGACACTTAAAAGTCAAACGTTTTTCAGTAAAACTGTAATAAATTCTAATCAATCATTCATCATGATAACATCATCAAAAGTTTCGAGGGAAAAAATCAAATACGGAAACTAAATTTTTTCGTTAATATTTAAACGAAAAAAAAATCTTCTATAATTAGATAACGATCAATATCAATCGATTTCTCAGGTGGCCGACAACTAATTCACTTATATACTTCAATATTTATTAATTTTATCAATTTGATAATTCTAACGTAACTCCTAATAAAATGACGCAACAGAATTGAATCAAGGGCAGGGCAAGGACGTGAAAGCTCCCCATTTCAGGAATCCCCAAATTCTAGACATTACCATTCAAATGTGTAATAATATTAAAAGTTTTTAGGTGCAAATTTCCTGAAATTAGTAAATGTTGTAATAATCGCAATAATTCCGATGGTAATTGTCTAAATAATGTTGCGCAATAGTCCTGAATCCTCAATAAAATGGAAAAGAGCATGTGGAAAAAAATTATAAAAAAATGGGGTAAAACGATGTTTAAAATTAGATAACTTTCATACTCTTCAGTGGAGTTGATTACAATTTCCGATAGGTGGCATTTTTAGTTTTCAGTTTCCAATTTTCAGTTAGACGAGTATCCCGATTTGTCACAGATGCAATTGAAATTGTGGGGGCTTGCTTGACAACGTGTGGGTGCTTTTATAATTAGATCTGGTGGTTGTTTTGTAGTTTTTCCGTCCATATTACAAAGTAAATTGTCTGTGAATTATTATCTTTTGTATACAGAACATTTAGTTTAGTTGTTTATTAATTTTATTTAGAATTATAAAGCTTTTGCTATTGTAACAAAAATGTGTTGAATAGAACGATTAAATTAATAAAATTGGAAAAGATACAAGCTGTTATTTCAGAAATATTACTGAAACTTAGCGAAACTGAAAATATTCTTACCGCCACGTTCACATTGATTTTATATAGAGTAGATGGAAGCTGTTTGAAGTTATTTTGCAAAAAATTAATAGAAAATATGTTGAATTTCCTTCAACATTTACGTAACTCAGAACTCTAAAATTCAATTTTACGGATTTTCTTTGATAAGGCGTAACGAATGTAAACTCTCTTTCCACTAACAGGAAATCTAGTTAGAGCACGTCTATTTTGATTTGGTTTGCTTTATTTTAAAGTCCTTAATTTTGAGTTATTGGAGATAAACGTTTTCAGCTTACAATTTGCTGAAATTATTTCTGGTTATCGCCTCTATTTTGATATTTCCGTTATTTTATAATCAAGCCGACCAAGACCGTGTAGCTTGAACATACAACAAATGCTTCAAACTAGCACGTTTTGGCAAGCTCATAAACTTTCTCAATTCTATACATGCAGTCTAAAGTTGTTCGTTTCCGAGTCATGTTCTACTTGATTATTACCGAGTCCTATGCTTCCTTATGGAATTGTATAGAATAAAAGAGAAGACAGAGGAATAATTGATTTTTCTACTTACGCCGAAATACCTACAGAAATGCAAACGTACGAAGGCGTTGTACATTTCAAGCTTTCTTTTGTAACTAACAGCTTCACCCACAGACTCTTCTTGTCCAAATTATTTTTTATTGAAAAATCAAAATTGCCAAACAGTCCCAAAATGAATGTTTATAGAGGCAATATATACAAAGAGTGCTATTTCAGCAATTCTAAAGATTTTGCCACCATGACATTTTTTATACAGACAATTGCAGGAATGCGTACAATGAAGCGGTTATCAGTTGTGCTTCATGATTCATGTTTGCTGACTAAAGCTAAGAAAGTCTAACTTCGATTTTACCGAGGAAAGTTGCTCTTCCAAAACAAAAAAAACTCTGCCAGTTATGTCTTATTACATTATCAGTTCTATGCAAACACAGCAATTTTTCAGGAAATCAAATTTTAACTAACAATAAGCTCAGCAAAAAAATTAGTAGTGAAAAATGCAGCGCTCTAAATACGCTGCTGTTCTATTTAATAACTGCATATACAGCCTTCTTTTAGATATTTCAAAATAGCTTAAAATTGCTTATTTTCCTTCAATTACTGACAAGTGCAATAAAGTTGTCTTTTCAGGCGATTTTAGTAATGCGAAAATTGCAACATCTGAAATTTATTTATACACGATTTTTTTGCTGTAAATCTAGGTAACTGATGCATATTTACCACGAAATCTTATGTCCTATAAGTATTATTTACGGCAAACTATTTGCTATTAAAATTAAATTGGGTTTACAGTTGTCCCGATAATAAATTACAATTATCGCCAGCACAGAACAATAAGTATTTTTATAAACATATCGTTGGGAAGTTGTAAAAATATCATCATCAACGATTCGAAGCCAAAATGCAAATTATCCGTAATTGTTATTAATTTGTTAAAATCGATGGATATAACTCAATTGAACGATGAAAAAATGGGACTTCCCTGGCCATTTGCCATTTGACACGCTAACCAATTGAATCAACATTTATCTGTTTTTCTTTTAAAATGTTTGTTAGATAATAATGTTTACGTTATTTTTGCAAGACTGTATACGTGATGATGATCGAGTCGCACTATTTCGCAAAAAAAATATTTATCCCGATAGCTTATAAAATTCAAGACACCATGAGGTCATTTTATTTTTAATTCAACTCACGTGCTATTGTTTGTTCTATTTTCAAAATGAAACAGGCGCCATTTCACGGTCTTGTTGAATTTTTTGCAACAAAAAGACAAATTGCCGGAGATTTGCGCCAGACATTCCAACAGTGCATTCATCATTTTCCGTTTTATTCCTCAACTTTTTTCGGCCGTGATTTTAATTAATGAGTCTCAATTGAGTCAATTTTTTGATAATTCAACAAAATAAAAAACCGAGTCATCCTATAAATAGTTGACGAAGATGTTGGGAATTTTTTAATAATAAATTCAGACTATTCTCGAGTAATTGGCATATTGCCGGCTATTTTCGAATGGTTATGCTGAAACACGCTTCAGTTAGTAAAAAGTGCTTGAAGTGAGTGCTAGTAGATGATGTTAGATTATATTAAAGACATCCTGGACTGCAGTCTTCTTCAAGCACACCACAAACAATCGTCACAGAAAATCCAAGGTAATTTGCACCTGCGAGTTGATCAAATATTTACACAACAGAAAAACATGAATTGATTAAAAATATACTTTCATTAATTATTTGTGGTATAATCAATATTTTCGTTAAATAAACGAATTGACCTCAAATTAAAAAAATCGTCACGCATTTCTAAGTCTTCTCAATTAAATTTAATTTCTATTTAACAAATTATTCAGACGATCAATGATAATTCTGTGACGGACTTTTCAATTGAATCTCGCATGCTATATAATTGGTAAAAATATCTGTTTATTTGACACGTGTTAATGGCTACTGCATTATGTTAATATTTAATGTATACACTTTTCTACAATAAATAAAAAATAATTACATAGAAAAATAGTTCTAATCAACAATCGAGCATGACATTGATATTGTTGCGTTGATCGACCGTAACCGTAATGTTTGTATAGCTCGAATCTAATAATATTTCTGGTTGTCTTCCAATTAGGCATGCCCAGGTCAAGACTTTCACCAGAAACGAAAACAAAATCGCATCCAGATCCGAACCCAACCGCAAAAAATGTCAATAATTACAATTTAAATAGGCAGCATTAGTGCAATGTCGGAATCTACAGAGGCGGCAGTCCCAACTAGGCGAGCTACTGCACTAAGCGGATCCAATTAATTAAATGGTCGTATTGTTAGTAATACAACGCTAACTCGACAGTTTAGCATAAAATCGTTTTTTTTTAAATAACCATGAATGTAGTTATCATAAATAGGAATTGAAGGCGTCGTATTTTTAATGGTACTGGGAGATCTTCTTTTTGCTTTCAGTTGTAACACCAAGTTGCTCGAAATACGAGAACACTCTCTACTTTTAATCTACTTTATTTTGTTTTACTATTTTAATCATGTTTAAGGCAACGTGGCTAATAAATATACCGCCACTGTATATAGGCGAGGGTCTGCAGGACGAACCGATCAAAATGCAAAAATAGACACTTGGCAATTCTAGATACTTTTCAGTTTTTTTTTGTCTTCTAAATTTTGATTTTTTTGTCAAATAGGAAACAATAATGCGTCCCCAAAAGACGGGATTCAATGGCGCGGCCATCGGGCTAGTATCAATGGGCAATGTAATGGAAATGGGAAGTTACAATGCAATGGGGATGCAGAAACTGGGTGTTGTGGCAATGGTAATGAGGAGTCAGCTACAACAGGGCAAGACAAGCTGGAGGGGTCGGGACCAACTGAGAATGACCCTATTCACCTCAAGAGACGGGTGGGACTCGTCAGTGGGGTGGCTTTAATTGTCGGGACGATGATAGGTCAGTACATACAGATTCTCTAACCATAATGTCCCTAAAAGGGTCTACAACATTTATCGTGCGAACACGTGGAATTTAACAATTTTAGTATGTAGCAGGAGTTCAAAATTTGAACAGAAAATTGGACGCTTTTATAATCATTCGTGAAGCTTTCAAAATTTTGATCAAGTCAGCTTAAACGGCAGACCTTAGCTATCTCATTCCGCCCCGGTTTAGCTGAAAATCGAGTAATTTGTACGCGCTCCGCACACAAAATGCTTCTATATTGAACAACTGACTAGATCTAAATACAATAGAAACAATTAATTAATCTTCACAAGGAGAGAAACCCAATTAAATACGTTTTAACGGAAATTTGTGTCACTTCTATAGAATCTTCAATTGCATTTAATAGTCTGACAGTTGTAATTAACTGAAAATCTCGGTTGAGATTCCCCATATTATTAAAAAAAACCATTTAATTGTAACCACATTTCTACTGTAGGTTCTGGAATTTTCGTTTCCCCATCGGGTCTATTGGAACGGACAGGATCGATTGGTATGAGTTTTGTCATATGGATGGCATGTGGATTTTTATCCTTATTAGGTGAGTATCCCAAAATAATTAGACTTGTCGTTAGATCTCCAGATTTATGAACGATATTGACGTCAATACGCGGCACATGATACACCCAATTCATTTAAAAATAGTTTCTTTACATTTGATTTTCTTTTTTAAAAAAAAAAAACGTTCGATTTACGTTAACACGCAAAGTAAATAATCATAAAATATACACAAAAAGTTGAATAGAAATTTGCACATCAAAGACTAAAAATAGTTTGATCATCATAGGTGCTCTATCGTACGCCGAATTGGGCACAATGAACACATCATCCGGGGCTGAATATGCCTATTTTATGGATGCTTTCGGTGCACCACCAGCATTTCTATTCTCATGGGCTAGTACATTAGTATTGAAACCATCACAAATGGCAATTATTTGTTTGAGTTTTGGTAAATATGCTGTTGAGGCATTTGTAACGGAATGCGAACCACCCGAGATTGTTGTCAAAATGGTTGCACTATTAGCTGTAGTCGTTATACTATATGTCAATTGCTATAGTGTTAATTTAGCAACCAGTGTACAGAATATTTTTACAGCTGCAAAATTGGTCGCTGTTTTCATTGTGATAGCCGGTGGAACTTATAAGATATTTGAAGGTAACGATTTTAATGCTACTCTAAAAGGATTATTAAACAAATTTTTGGGGGAATTTTAGGCAATACTCAACACCTAAAAGAGCCGTTCCGTGGTACACAATATTCTATTGGTAACATTGCTACAGCATTCTATACAGGATTATGGGCTTACGATGGTTGGAATAACCTCAATTATGTTACAGAAGAAATAAAGAACCCTTCAAAGTATGATTTATGTTACTATCACGAATATCTGATATTTATTTTGCCAATACAGGAATTTACCGCGAAGTATCATTATCGGCATCCCATTAGTAACAATGTGTTATGCATTAATCAACGTGTCATATTTAACAGTAATGTCACCAATGGAAATGATGACTAGTGAAGCGGTTGCTGTGACATTCGGTAATCGATTGTTGGGCGTAATGGCATGGCTGATGCCATTATCTGTAACTATATCAACATTCGGCTCGGCCAATGGTACCCTATTTGCAGCTGGACGTTTATGTTTTGCCGCCAGTCGGGAGGGACATCTTCTCGATATTCTATCGTACGTCCATATTAGACGTTACACCCCAGCACCCGGCTTGATTTTCCATGTAAATTCGTCACGCTTTGTGTTTCTCTTATAAATTCTATGGATGTTTTGTTTATAGTCGTTGATAGCTGCTGCAATGGTTTTGTATGGTACTATTGATTCGTTGATTGATTTCTTCAGTTTCACAGCATGGATCTTCTATGGTGGTGCAATGTTGGCTTTAATTGTGATGCGTTATACAAAACCAAATTATCCTAGGCCCTACAAGGTTTGTGTGTTTATTTGTTTCATTTCATCTTGCAATTATTTCAAAATGAAAGTGTTTTATGATAGGTTCAGAAATACCGAAAATTTTTGTATTTACATTGGAATAAAGCCCAAATTTTGCCGATTTGGATGGTTTCCAATTTTTACAAAAATTAAACTTATTTTTGTCTATATCCAATATAGGTGCCGATTATCATTCCGGTTGTGGTACTAGTGATCTCTATCTACCTAATAATAGGTCCTATAATAGATAAACCTACAATTGAGTACCTGTACGCTGCGTTCTTCATATTAAGCGGGATGATATTTTATGTCCCCTTCGTTCATTACAACATACGTATACCTTATATGGGTAAGTTTAACAATTGTTATCAATAACACTTCTTTTGGACTAACGAGTTTTTATTGATTTCAGAAGGCGTAACTGTATTTCTGCAAATGCTACTTGAAGTAGCTCCCACTTCAACAATGTTGGAATAAAATCAAAGCAACAATAACGTTTTTTTTTAGTGTTATTATTATTTTGATGGTAAAAATAGTGCTCAAAAATCATGATTACAGGTAAATAGGTTTCATCTAGATGTCGATAAGGCTTTATTATTTAGAGAACAATCAAATCGGTGTGTAGATGAGACTTTAATACTAACAAGCAGTAGCGGCTGGTGCATACGTGTGAGAGCACAAGCAACTCTGTTTAATAGAGGCGAGCAAAAACTATTGGTGATTAGAAAAAAAAACAGCCAAAAACTCACGATCCAAGCCGCCACTGCTGGTAATAATAAAAATAAAATCTATTGCACGAATCATTCCTATAATTGTTCGATATTCTATGGGGTGCAACGTAGGATATTCTATTATTAGAAAAAAAAAAGTAATTTTATTTTTCAAATAAAATTAGTATCAAGCAATAAATGAATAGAGTGAATTTGTAGGTTTTTAGCCGTTAAACATCGATGTTTATATGCTATTGTTGTTATTTTGATATTACGAGCAGTTTTCAAAATGTCTTCGTCCGCGAGCGGCCAAATAGTGTCGAACCTTTTACGAACCGAACTCAAAGTTACGCAGCATTTTGGCACGGCATTTCAGAGCAGTTCCAGCGAAGGCAAGGTATATCTGAGTTGTAAATGAAAGAGAAAAATATCCCAAGATATTCCCTTCTCCTTCAATTTGTTGAGAAGTTAAGGCGGATCAAAATTACTGTAATTTTGAGGAACCAGCAAAAACAGCGATTCATCATTTATTTGCTCTTCTAATTTGAGCGGCCATATTAGCCTTACTGCGCCTCTGTGTGTACTAGAATTTGGAAACTCTCGATCTCAGAGACATCCCACTATTTTAGGAAGATTTGGAGCACGTCGAGAACTATTAAAATTTCCTAGTTAGCCAAAAAGAGATTACCTACAGTTTTTTTTGGGAGGGGCCCTACATGAGGGCTGCACACTGAGGCCTTATGGCCCATTGTGTGCACTTCCAATTGCCGAAGCCTTACCACAGCTGTTCCAATCCTCTGATGAAGCTTAGTAGCCTGCCGTGTTCAGCTTTCCGAATGTCTTCTGGTTCCAAAAATCGTCGTCTCAGGTGTAGCTCTCTGAGGCCAGCCAATGCTTGATACTCGTAGAGTATGTGGTGAGTCGTCATCGCTTATGCCGAGCATGTGTAGGTGTTGATTCATGGGACAGTGACCAGTGAGCAGTCCGACAATTATGCTGAGATCCTTTCTGCCAAGTCTCAGCAAATCTTTACTGCGCATAGCGTCAGGCCCTTCGATGAAGATCCTTGACTGACGCAGTACTTTGTGTTCTCTATATTCCTTCAAGTGGGATGTAGAGGTCCATTTCTCCAGAGCATTACAGTTGGTACCCATGTTAACACATTTTAAATTCAGAACTGCCCCTTTGTCCAACTGGACCTCTCTACTCTTACTAAGGTTGAAATCAGTTCGATAAGTGATAAGAATTTCTGGCGCTTCGGCAGCAATTCGAGGACGAATACGGGAACTTTTGCTCTAAACGAAATCTGTGTGTTCATCTCGATTTCTATAGCGATTTTTCACCGATCATTTGCTAATTTTATTTGAATTATTGCATTTTTTTATTTATAAAGAAAAACATAACAATTATACATTTCTTAACAAAAGTCTGACTTTTTTATGATATAGAGAAATTAATTTCGAATACCTGTAATCATGATTGATTGTTAACAAAAAAAAAAACAAAAAAATGTTTATGGTAAAAATATGGTCCTATCATTCCTTACCTAAACATTGTCGCTTAAGGAAATTTTATATAATTTTTGTTTTATATTTTGTTCGCTCATATTTCTTTTTCTAAAAAAAAAATGACAATTTTTCTTTTCGTATTATGTATACGTAACATATCTTGGAATTCGTGACGAATTTTGAAGAGAACTTTATTATTTCAGCAGAAATAATTTTTGTATCGATAAATTTTTTGGAAGACAAACATAAATAATATAGTATTGTTGCCAAATGTAAAATATATAAAATTGCGCAATATATATTGTGATAATAAAAAAACCAATGTATTTTTCTTCTTAATACCTGATCAAAAATGTTTAAATTTTACACCATTCCGACATTTCTTCACCCACGTAACACAATGCACATACAGATTTAGCATTTCATCTAAATACCAAAGGAAGCATCAACAATTATGGATTTTATAACCAGGATCTCGACTTACGAAGATTTGAAATCTATTATATATATAAAAATGGTGTAAAAAATGTATAGTAATTCATAAAATGAGAACGGCTGGGCCGATTTCTGTAAAATTTTTTGTCAGTTGTTCGTATTTTCGAGGAGAAGGTTTTTACGGAAGAAAATTTTGGAAAACCTCTCCGCAAAAGTCGAAAAATTGGAAAAATCGAAAGTTTTCATAGTAAATACGTCCCTGGCTATAATATAAATTTTTTCGTATAGTAATGCCTATGCAAATTGATAATAAATATGTCAGAAAAGAACAAAACTATGTTCGGCAGAACTTAATTAGAACAATTTTGCACTAAAGACGGAATATGTAAACTCTAGGTACTCCACTTTTAGACATCTCTAGGAGAAATATTTTGAAACTGATAACAGTTCCAAATGAGTATGAACCTATGACTTAAGTAGCTTGAGACTCTTAAATTATTTGATTAGATAAAATTGGTTTATAAGATATATTTTGGCAATTTTCAAATAACTACAAACGTAATTTTTCTACCATAGCGACACATCGCTTAATTCGCTTTTCTTACTTTATTCGCAGGCAACAAATTCGAAAATACCGCAGAATGTACTGTTTAGTAGGGGATTTTTTTATTGCCAACATAAAAGAACATAATCTATATTTGTGGATTAGAATGCGATGTGGCAACGCCGGACTCGAATTCCTCTGTTTAGTGATCGACGTCAAATTAGTTAACCTTACAAAAAAAATAACCTCAAAGTTTCAAATTACTTAATTCTTTTCCAAATAAAAATCGTACTTTTAATGAAATTAAATAAAAAATTGAAATAATTTACAAAATGTGTGACGATACGCTATCGTTTATCCCTACAAGAGCGTCTCTTTTGAGAAATAATTCCCCTAAAACAGACTTTCAATCCACCACTTTTACTGCTTATAAATCCAAAGCCAAAAGAAAAATACAACCATTAGAAACATTAGAAGCAGAAGAAGAAAAAAGTTCAAAAGAATTCAACATGAAAAAGGCACGACATGAAATCCTTAAATTCGGTATGTCCGCATTTGATGCAACAAAGAAACAAGAAGCTAAAATACAACTAGCAATAAAATTAGGTACTTTATTGCGTATTTCGATAATAATAAATCAGATTTTATAGTTTAACGTGTATTTTAGGTGCTAAACCACCCAAGAATAAGTATAAAAACTATAAGGAGTTACTACAAGAGAAAGCTAAAGAGAAACAAGAAATTGAACAACACGTTGAATTCCAACAATTAGGCAAGAATAAATTAGGCAAATCGACCGCAAAAAGTAAACATTTTGATAAGAAGAAACGGAAGAATAACGGCGGAATTTTGGATGTTTATGGGACAGTAGAAGCGTCCTAAAATTGTGTGATTTACTGAAAATGGAACAATTTGATAATTAAATTGAATTATTTTAACTCATATAAAGGAGTAGTTTCTTTTTGTACTCCAAATTTAGTTATAAGTGGCTTCAGGCTTCCTGCAATTAAAATCACATTTCACATTTTTACATTTTATAAATCAGTCCCTCCCTTTTACGCAATTACAGTTAAATCTGTCCCTTTTCCAATTGAATTTGTGAACTAAAAAGTAAGCAGAAATTACTACGCTCATCAATTAAATAAAATAAGAGATAAGGTCGACATATCTAAGATCGCTCTTTGACGTGGGCGACTATAAATGTATTAACCCCTCATATGTTGCGCTACAATTAGGCTCATGCAGATTGATAATACATACAAATATACGTGTATTCTATAATAGAATACAAAAACCTGTGATTAATCCTTCTATTCGTATGGAACATGTAAATTATTTCATCGATTATAGAATATTTTTCTCATAAAACATAGGAGCGCTACAATTAGTTGCGACATAACCTCAAAACCACAAACCAAATGTTTTTCAATTTTTGTTGAATTTTTCAAGAAATAATCAATGTAACGAATATGTTAATATTCCACATATTCTGTTTTCTATTAATCGAACTAATTTCCACAAGTACCAAAGCACACTCTCTATCAAACACAACATTCAATCCATTAAGTCCGCTGGTGAAATGTTCGTATTTACCAAGAGAATTCATCATTTGTAACGAATTAGAAGATCATAAAGGCAATCGAACGGCGAAAGAAGAGAAAGGTTATGGTTGTGTGAAATTCGGTGGGATGCGTTATGAAGACGTTGAACGTACAAAAGTATGGTGTACAGTTTTCGACAAGATCGAATGTTACGGTAATCGTACGTTTTTAATTGATGGTGTCCCATGTGTTAAATATTCAAATCAATATTTTACAACAACGCTACTATACAGCATCCTATTGGGATTCTTAGGAATGGATCGATTTTGTTTGGGACAGACCGGTACGGCTGTTGGGAAACTGTTAACATTAGGTGGTGTTGGTGTTTGGTGGATTGTTGATATTGTATTATTAGTAACGAATAATTTAGGACCTGAAGATGGTAGTAATTGGAATCCTTATGTATAGACGAATTTTTGAAATACAAGTAAAAATTTATTTTTTAAATTACTGTTTTATTTATACAACCAGATGTAAGGGTTGCATTGTTAAATTTATGCTCCAGCATTTGAGTTTGGTCCACGACGGCGCCCGAATGTTGCTACAACATTTACAAATCGTCTATTGTATTGGATTCGTCGTTTAGCACGGCCGGTCTTCTTCTTTTTCTTCTCTTGTTTCTCGACTTTCGGCGTCTGTCCCTTTACCTTACCTACAACGATAATTTTTAGTAATTGATCGTAAACATAATGGGAATGTTTGAAAATTTCTATTGTAATCCGCAATTCATACGAATTACATCAAACTCATTCCAAATTAATCTAGCAAGTTTCAGGAAGGTTATAATTATACTGAATTGAACTATAACCTGCTATTGCTTGCATCGGTTTGGTTTGAATGTAGACAACAATTCACTTACCGGCACGAGCTAAGGATCCGTGTACTTTACCACCAGGTAAACCGACAGTCAATTCAATATCAGTATTTTCAAATTCTGATACTAAACTATCATCTGAGACTACATTAACGCCAGCGTACAAACTAATTTCTGAAGCTTTTAGATTCTCTAATGCTGCAATACGATCCTGTAAACAATCACAATTATAACCTCAATTTTTCAAGTACAGTTTTTGTGGAACTTACCTTGATTTGGCCGACTGTTTCGGTACCTTCGCAATCAAGGACGTGCGTTGATAAACCACGGAAATGCAACTGCATGGTTTATGTTTTTTCTAGAACAAAACATGTTAATCAGTAAGACAAGCACACCTCACTGTCGATTATAATTTAATGCAATACAAGTGAAATTTGATGTAATTTGGAAGGAAAATACAAAATTATGAAAATTACGAGAAAAAATCCTTACACAATGATTTATTTAATGAAAAAATTAATAAAAACTTATCACGCGTACCTCACACTTTCGTGAACTGTCAAAAAGGAGGGATGCGGAAATGCGTCATGTAAAATCAAGGCAGGTAGCCAAATAAAACCACATTTCCCTAGATTTTAGCGCACAATTTAAATATGAATAAAAAGTTGGTTTAAATACAATTTGTTTTCTTTCTTATTTATTTATTTTGCATAATTCTGCAAAATAGAATAAAAATTAGTGATTTTATTTATAAAACTCTAGTTTATATTGTCACGTATATAATTTTAAAAATCAAAAAATTCCCTAAAATAAGGCGGCTAATTTGAATTTTTATCCGTATTCATGGGACTTGCGTCTCAAATTCAAGTGCTTACAAATTAAAATCTCTCATTTTGGGCTTTGTTTTTATGCTCACAGTATGTCTAAGCTTGCCTTAGCCGGAAGGCTACAATTTGCTCTTTAATAGATTGCTTTCATTTTTTATCAGTGTAACTGTAGCTACAGTTATAACGCTTTATCTAAGCTCAACTTGGTCGATGCTGTTGTTACGCCTAGATGTGCGCTGTATTTGAACTGAATCAACAAACAAATTGTAAAAAATTTTATTACGGACTACAACATAAACAATATATACGTCCTACAGCACTAATAAGTTTTAACAATTTCTTAAAATCTTTGCTGGAAGTTCTGTTGTTGCGCCCCATTATACAACATTTGTTGTTGATGGAAATCCTGTTGTTGCGAAAGCAAAATTCCCTGAAATTTATTATATTTCATTAGTTTTGTCTAAAACTAAAAACAAAACGAATTATTAACTTGGCCTGGATGTGATGGTCCCGACAATCTCATCCTCTTCGTCGGATTCCCATGATTATCATTACCAGTCGATTGTTGTTGTTGGGCCTGTTGTTGCGATTGTGCTTGTTGTTGTTGCTGTGACTGTTGTTGTGACATTTGTGGTTGTTGTTGAGATTGCTGTTGTTGTTGAGATTGTTGTTGTTGTTGTTGGGTTTGTTGCTGTTGCTGTTGTTGTTGTTGTTGCTGTTGATTTTGGCGCTTATTATCTGATTTATCATCTTGATCATCATCTGTTAGGAATTCACGTTTTGGATATGGTATCGGACAACCAGCAAAAACATCTTGTGTTGGTAATGGTTCCTCTTGAAAATAGGGATCTTGCATTGCTTGTTCGGATGTGATACGTTTATTTGGATCCATTAGTAATAATTTTTGTAATAGATGAAAAGCTTTACTATCAGGCTTGATTTTATGACGATCCATGTATTTAACTAAAGAACAATTAGCGTAACTGCAATCAAAAAGAAATCGTTTTATAAGTTATACGATGTTGGAATTTTCATTTACATTTTCATTACATTTTATTTATTTTTTACGCAAAAACTGTTTTTTTGTTTTTTTTTTCATTTCAAACTATTCAGTATAAAGATACCGTGCTCATCGCAAAATACTTGTTTTTAGCCGAGCTCGCGGACATCGACCATAATAGCACGAAAAATTATTATTTATACAAATAACAAATACTCCTAATAAAATAAAGCTAAAGGTTCCAATAATCTACATATAAATTTTGAACATGATAAACTAAAATGTCTATGCAGAAAAAAATCTTGAAAGACCGTTTTTTCAACCCTTTGACTATGTGCCTATCCCTTAATAAGAGTAAAAATCATTCAACTTCAATTGTTAAATAGAACTTATTATTATGTACATTTAGAAGTACGCAGGGCATCAAGAACAACTGATTATATTTAACGAAAAACCAGCAAAAATGTTTGTTTTAACGTTTTTCTCGTTAAACAACAAATACAAGTGAACCAAGATTTTTTGAATGGTTTCACAGACCTCTTACAAATATGCAACCAAAAGAATTTATTGACTTATTCTCTGTGATCCCCTAAAATTTCAATTAATTATTAAATAGAAGATCGCACAATTCCTGTACGGATTGTTTGTTATTCAAACTCAAAATCATTTCAAAACTCAATTTCTGTCCTGATTTGATTGAATATTAATAATGTGTGTTATAAATGAGAGAGATAAAGAAAGGAGATGATAAAATGAGAGACACGTCTCTAAACTAGAGGTGTAAAAGTATCGAAGAAAAGGGTACCCGTATGTATTCGTTACTATAACAATTAGTACTCGTTACTATCGTATCGTTACTTTTCTCGTTACTTTTGCTTCCTCGGTAAAAACATACTTATACGTTACATATTTAGATAGTGCAGCAGATGTAAGGGATTTTTGTAAGACGCGTGCTGTGCACTTCTGTACTCCGTAATTCTTACACCTGTTCATAAAACATAAAGGACAAAAATTTAAGTTTTTTCTATCGAATTTGACGTTTTCGTTTCTTTTCATTTATAAATAAAATATTGAAAAGTTGGGGGAGCGCATTATAAACGAATTTTATTTTTTTCCGAAAATTTAGTGCGAAATCAAGCCGTATTATATACGGGTGTGTATGCGTAAAATGTACAACAGCAAAACATTTCAACACACACATCAACGTTACTTGCGCGAACTGAAATCGTTGTACCAAACCTACAAAAATACGAAAAATGCGAGTAACGAGATGTATTCGTGAGTAACGTTCCGTTACTCGGTACTTGATTGCGCACCCGTTACTCAGTAACGATAATTGAACAGCTTATAATTTGGTACTTTGGTAAAAAATTATCTCTTTACGCTTAATATTTGGCAGAATGTGTCGAAAATTGAAAAAGAAAACGCATATAATTGTTTATACATATGTCCAACCTCAAACAAGACATAAAAAATCTATTTCTCCCATATGAGCCTAAGAGCCTCTAGTATCCAGTTTTGAAGTTATTCAAAAATATTAAGCCGTTATGGAGATATTTTGAAAAAATTGATTTTTCAGGGTGAACTTAATAAAAAACATGTCCTCTTTAGAAAGGTATGCTCTACCTCCGTATCGAAACTTATCTAGGCGCCGTACAGCAGTAAATTTTTTCCCAACGTAATGAAAATGCGTGACCCCTTGAGGGGAATCCCTTCACCCTCTGACAGCTGAGAGGGAAGAGTGGGGGCGTTGCCATAGCGTCGCTTATACTCTCTTTCTGTCAGTTCTGGCAACCATATAAAATAAACACTAGGGTCTAAAGTTAGTAAAATTTCCTGGCCGACCATGATTTATGATTTTTGTATTCAGGTAACGACGGAAAGAAAATAATTCATTAATTGAATCCCACATAACCATATCCTAAATCTAAAAATGAACTTCATCTCTAACGTAAGAAGTTTCACTTCTAATGCGCGGCGTTCCATGCACTTTCAATTTTTTTTTTACTATATATATTTGAATAGCATTTGTCATCATTTAAGTAAAGCGGAAACCGATTTCAAGCAATTAAATATTTGTAATATTGCTGGCAGCTTATTGCTAAAAGCGGATGATATTCGAATAAGGCCTCATGAATGTACATACTTTGATTTTTTGAAATCCTTCAATAGCGTAGGATGCTCTGGCATTTTCTTGATGTCTTCCCAATCCTTTTCTAATGGGAAACCCATAACATTGAAAATCCGATCTAATTGGTCGTGATGATATGGATTGCTTGTCTTAATATCCTCCTGACGACAATGGAAAATTGGCTCGGAAGTTAATAGTTCAGCAAATATACAACCAATTGCCCATATGTCTAAATTCATCATTTAATTAAACTCTTACAATAATAATTTAGTAAGAAAAACCAAATACCTATAGCTTTTGTGTAGTGTCTAGCACCTAATAATAGTTCAGGTGCTCGATACCAGAATGTTACAACAACGGGATCCAGATCAGCTAATGGTTTCAGGGGGGCATTGAAAAGCCGAGCAAATCCCATATCGGCAATTTTAACACGACCACGTTCCGGTACCTCACCCATTACCAAAATATTTGCCGGTTTCAAATCACGATGCAACACCCAATTTGAGTGTAAATAATGGATACCATCCAAAATTTGATATAATAGCGATTTTACCATACCTTTGGGTACCATGACCGGTTTTTTGTTCGCTTTAGCGGCACGATGGAATTTGATTATGTGCCATAAATCGTGTTCAGCAAAATCCAATAATAACCAGACTTTTCTATCGTTGTGCGATAGAAATACACGAATCAAATTGATAACATTTGGATGTTTCAATTCGCGTAATAACTAAAAATTTATTACAAACAAAACGATTAGCATTATTAAAAGACTACACAGAGAGTACGTACAGCAATCTCCCGACATGCAGACATCGATAATCCGGTGCCTTCGATTTGTTTTAATGCATAATCTCGATTATCAGATCCGTCTTTACGTCGCGCTTTATACACATGCCCATACGTACCACGGCCAATCTTACAACCTTCATAATCGAATAAATCTTCAACTTTAACACGTTCATTTTGTGTTTTCATTTTGAATTCGTAATCCATCATGAATGTTGTCATATTACGGTGAACACAAATCATTAAGCACTTCTTCTGAAGTGCCAAAAAACCACGAAATTAGAGTATTTGAATCGATCTATCAAAAAAATTGATAGAAATTATATGTTGAAAAAAAAACAGGTAAATTTTTGTAGAAATTACAAAGGAAATTGACCGATAAACGTTGTTTATAAACAAGACAGACGAAACGGTGACAGCTGTCAATTGACTTAGTTGTGCGCAATGTTGCCAACAAAAACTTTCCAAAATACCCACTCAGTTTATGAAAAAGGTATACTAAATGCGCTATTTATTTGCTAAACTTCAAAATGCAATTCTTTTTGAATATCCACAATATCCGTTAGATGGCGCGGACAGATCATTTGTTGATAATTGTTAGTTTAAATATTTGATTTTATTAAAATTTTTGGACCAAAATTGAAAAATAATTCTGATTTTTAATAATTATATACAAAATTTTACAACTTTATCAATGATTCTTTTGTTTATTCGAATCGCAGCTGTTGTGATTTTAGAGCAAATTAACGATCTATGTTAACGATCATTAATAGTAGCCATAGACACAGGAAATTTCGAACAATCTCGAATAATCTAGATTTTATTTTTTTTCTCATTAATCATTCTCAACAAAAGAAATACACGTTTTAATATTTTTTTTTACATTAAGGCTAAGGCTACACCTGAAGCGGCCGCTACAACCAACATAATATAACCGGTCATATAGACTTCTTTCATTTTAAGACCCAATCCCAGATCCCACGATAAATGTCTGATACCATTCCAATAATGGTAAGCTATTGGAAATGCTAACGACGACTTAATCAGAAATACTAAAAATCCATGATCGGCCAACAAATCGATATAATGTGGGATTGATTGTGGTAGAACTAGTGCACCTAGCCCTAAACCCATAGCATACGCACTCAATACCATACCTACAAAACAATACCATTAGAATAATTGATCGTATTTGATAATTGTGGATAATTACCGGTAGCACGATGTGTAATTGATAGCATACTGGTCAATTGTGGTGCATAGATTGTAAGATGTGGTGACATTGGTCGGCCGATTTTCATGTTTTTCTGATCATGTCCCAGATCGGGTTCAGGTTGGACCTGTGTTGGACGTAATGTTACCGGCCGTATTGTTGATAACATACCCGATTTTTCATTGCGTAGAATTTGATTCAATACCTGACGATTAGCTAACCTATATTACATAATAGAATTATTAGCGATTTGTAGGTGGAAAATAACGGAATTATAAGCTGAAAATTGAAAGTTTTTCAATTCTATTAAATTTCAGCGATGATTCTTGCTAAATGAGGTTTTTTTTTCAGAGAAAACTCACCTGAAAATCGATGCCATTTTTTATTTTTTTTTACAAAACAAATGATTATGACAAATGATAACCGCCCAGTGTTGCCAGATCATAGATGATCTGAACAAAACGCCTAGATTTATATCAAAAAAAAAATGATGATTTTGTGGTTTTATTATTTTATATAAAAGACATTTCATCACCGCGTAGGGTAAGTGAGGGTATTACTGCGGATTTTTAAAATTATGTTATAAATAAATGATAAACTCCGTCCAAAAATTAAGTATAAAATTTCAAATTACAAATAAGAGGTTATGTGCAACTTAACATTCGAAAAGTTCCTAACTGTTACATGTTTACTTGAACCAAAAAGTAAATTATGTTGTGGCACTACTGTTGGAATAAAATTCTACGCGTTTGTTTACATATTTTGCTACCGATTTTTCTATATTAACTCTGAAATTGGATAGTTTATCTTTTTTTAGAGATTCTAAAATTCCTTTTAAATCAATTTTCAGTTTAATACAATAAAGGAGAATTTTAATTTTGGGGCTTTAATAGAGGGACTATTTTTTCGTTGCGAAGGTTAATCACATTGCTGTCATTTGAAATTTTATACTTAAATTGTGGACGGAGTATAAATGGGTCTTTATAATTAAAAAAATATATATTTAGTAGGTACTTGTTTGAATAACACAAAGAAATTGTGAAATTCAACATTTTTTGAATTTCTAATATGAATGAAGAGCAAATTGGCAACATTGCGCCAAGTAAAAAGACTGCGTTCATAAATATATGAGTGTAAAGAAACTTATATCAAGAATCAAAGTCCGTTGTTTAATGATTTTTTATACAAAATTATAAATTTTTTATGTACTTTTTTTTAAAATTTATGTCAGTTAATTAATATCGGTATTGTGATCATCTTTAGGAGAAAACTTTTCAAGTATTGGCAACACTGTATAACTGTTGACAATTTTTGACAACCTGGGCCGTATTAGGTTAGATTCTAGGTCCTCTTGACTTAATACTGATTTTTCGTATTTTAGTGAATGAAAATGGGTTCGACAATCGTTCAGTACGTTGTAATCCGTGGTGATTTATTGAAAGTCTTGAATTGGCCAATTGGAGCTGTAATAACTCAAGCCTGCCATGGTGTCACCGCTTGTATACACCGCTATCACAATGACGATAACGTTAAAACGTATCTAAACGATTTAGATAATATGCATAAAGTCGTATTAGAAGCTAAAGATGAGGACAGTTTAATGAAATTAAAAGATCAACTAATTGCGAATCAAATTGATCATTATTTATGGATCGAACAGCCGGAGAATATCCCAACTTGTTTGGTGGTTAAACCGTATCCAAAGGATGATGTGCAGAAATATTTTAAGAAATTCAAACTAATGAAACTTTAAAATAAAACAATTTATTTAAATACAAAAAAAAAACATTACTTTGTGCAATCTACCAAATTTGAAGGCTTTGGTAAACAGATAACAACTATTATCAGCACTAAAACAAAAATAAAAATAAAAAACTATAGTTTAAGTTAATGCAATAATAAATACGACTTACGTATATTGTTAATAGATACAATGGGAAATAGATAATCACAGAGATTATATAGAATTGGCGCAACCGTGTTGGTACCAACACAACCGCCAATCCGTCCAAACATCAACGATATGGCTAATGCCATGGCGCGGACTTGTGTTGGGAATAGATCAACAGCTATAGCATTCGTTAAACTAATCCCACTGCCGCCCATTAGAAATATACCAATTAATAATTCGATTAATGTATAACCGGTCACGTATTGTGATAATAATCCAGCCGTTGTTGTGATTGTTATAAAGATCACCATTAATTGCTTTTTACCTACAAGATTAATGATCATTCCGATCAATAGGAACGTGAAGGCGTACGCTATTGCTATAATCAATGAAACTAGAAAGACGTCAGTCTTGATCTCATCTTTACAGGTGATTATCGGTTGTAAATTCGCCTGAAATTACAAATTTTTATTAATTTATTGCTGTAATAAAAGAAGGCGCATATTTACAGTGGAATTCTCGTAGATCTCCTTCTCCTCTAATAATGCTTCACATAATCCAACATTATGATCATCGGTTTCCGATATATAAATCGACATGCGGTTCAATATCTCCGGATACCACATCATGATACCAGCATTGCTAGATTATACTTAGAAATAATTAATTTTATAGATTTTTGGGTAATTTTCGAAATTCCCGCCTTCTAATTGTGTGCGCCTGCGTATTGATTGTTTTTCAAACTTACGGCGCCGTGATTAGTGGGGGATTTCCGGATGATTAATTTTTAGGGAACTTACGCGGTGAATACACCGAATTGTAGAAAACACATCATCAATGTTTTGATGAGAAGTTGTCCTTTAAATAGTGGCGCCGTTTGTTTCCAAATCGATTGCCAAATCGTTATTGTTTTCCCACTGGTTATATCCACACCATTCCATTCGATCTCACTAACCGGATACTCGTCAATCGATTTTTTATTATTGATAGCAAACATTTCCTGTAGCACCCGTAATGCTTCATCGTGACGTTGTTGGGTGATTAGGAATTTCGGCGTTTCCGGTAGGAAACATAACAGGATCGTAACGAGAATCGATGGTAATGCGTAGACGATCAACAGTAATCGCCACGGCCGGAACTGGATGAAGACCAAATCGAAAGACCATACTTCCGGCAGTATCAACCAGGCAATTCCGGGTAAGTACATATTACCGAATGCTACGAATGTCGACATGAACGAGATGGCTTTCGGTCGGTTGTAGTTACTGTGGAATTCGCCTGTATACGCATAGACTACAGATGATGTGCCGCCGATGCTATAAAGGTAAAACTATAACTTTCCGATCTAGTGTGGTAAAATGACAATCTTACAAGAATCCATTGATAAATCGCAATATAATAAAGAGCCAATTGTACGGTATGATACAACAGATACTTGACGATATCGCACTGATACTTAAACTCAACAATAGTGCAAATCGACGGCCTTTCGTATCAGCAATATAGCCCCACATATACGAACTGACAACAACACCAAAGAAACTAATCGATGATAGTAGACTTTTCGTTGATAATGTTAGATTGAGATCACATTGGGCGGCTGGTATCACGAACATCATACTCATTGTTTCAATGATGACACACATTAGGCCACCACCGGCCGCCAACAGGATCAAAATATTGAACACCCCATAGCCTAGAGTTTAAGAAATTGTTTAAAGAAAACTAATTATTTTTTGGATGTTTACCAGCTAGTTCTACGGCTTCTTCAAGCGGTACGGCCCTTTTCCCACAAACACTCGATAACTTCGCCATTTCAAAAAAAAAGACTAAACTTGATTTATTGGTGGATAAATTCGAAATGATTCGCACATAACGTTGCGTTTGGGCTGTTTGAACGAAACTACTTTTCTTATATTTATTCAATTTTAGTTATATCAACATTTATAATCTTTTATTGTAATTTGAATGTGTTAGCCAAAAAATAACATACCAAAAAAATATTATATAAACAATTATAATTTATGATAGTTGTGTAAATATTTAACCTTGGCGTGATGTAAATTAATCAAACTTAACGCAAATCAATTTATTTACTTATAAAACGGATTATAATTGAATCAAACTAAACGATTGAGAAATAATTATAGGCTAGCTAGAACCGGTTTCGGATCGCAGAAATTGTTCCAACTTCCAAGATTTGTTTTGCTACATATTTTTGATTTTTCGTAATAAACATTCCAATACCTATCGAATTTACCGAGAAATTAGCAGTATGGCAACAGTGCTTCCGATTGAACTACAACCTCTCGAGCTACCTGTTTCTTCGAACTACCTTCAGATGAAGACAAGTTTCATATACAGTACGTCCCAATCAAGTCGGAACATTGTATATTTAGTGGACTATTAGTTATTTGAGCAAAAAATTGGGTAATAGCGGAATTTGTAATTCTACTGATAAAAGAGTTCGTTGGCACATCTGACCTTGTCTACTCGATAAGAAATCTACAAGAATTACATTAAAATTCTCTTAAGGTGTTTAGAAACATGTCCGCAACTACAGAGAGTTGAAACAGTACAGAGACTAACAATAAGAAATGTGTATCCAAGGGAACGCACGCACCTTGACGTAAATATGGAAAAATACTCCAAAAAAAAAACAGTATAAATCCATTGACCCCCCGGCAGTGGTAGTTTAGATCATTTTTATCAAAAGGTCAAGACGAAATGCGACAATTGCCGCTAATTAATTTTATCAATCAAAGATCCTAAAATGATGAAATTGTTATGAAACGTATCATGAGTCCAAAACATGGGCCCAAATTATGTAGAATTGGTAATATTCTTAATGCCTTTTGTTGTGAAGCACTATGCATGCGATTTGCCAGTACAGGACGTGATCGAAACGACATTTTCGTCCACAAAGGAAAGAATATGGGGTGAAAATCGTACTCATTCTCAATTCGTCCCATTGAACCCAGATGAATAGTATTGTATTTTTTTCTACAACCTAGATTAAATACCAAGTCTGTAGATAATTATAATGTCCCAATGAAAAAAAAAAGATCAGATCTGGCCAATTTTTAGCTCTGATCATATATAGTTATACATAATTAGGGAACGTTCAAATATTACGTAACGTTTTTTTTTTTGAAAAATTTTTCGCCCCCTCCCCTATTATAACGTATTTAGCACACTAATAACGCTTGACTTAACCATTCCCCCCTGATAACAATGTTACGTAATACTTGAACGTTCCCTTAGATAAAATCTTTTTTAATCGGCGATGAAGAAAAAGGTCAGACCGATGAAAAAATATTTTATATAATTACACATAACTGCATAGATCAGAGCTAAAAATTGGCCAGGTCTGACCTTTTTTTTCAACGCGGATGGAAAAGGATTTTATCTAATTATATATAACTATATATGATCAGAGCTAAAAATTGGTTAGATCTGAACTTTTTTTCTATCGGGGTGTACATTATAATTGGCGAAAATTCAAATCTTGCCCTTAACTACGCCACTGGTTGAAATATTTAGATATTTGAAATTTTGTTAGTAAATCTTACATGCAAAACAATGACTAGTGGGTATTTTATTTTTATTTTGTACAAATATAAATAAAAAATATTTACCAATAAAGCTGATCAAATACTTCGTTTGGATGTAAACAGTACGCATTCGAAAATGAAATAATTCGAAAGTTCAAGAAATCTTAAATACACTAGGTAACGGGATTTCCAAAAAATTGGAACTTGTTGTTGTTGTATTGGGATTTTCCAAGTCGGACTCTTTTATTACGGAATATTGCCTTATTTGACGTACATCTGAAAGTATTATTTTCTCTTGAACTACCCATGTTGACTGCTTTTGCTAATCTTATTGAATAAAAAAATCATATTTTTAATTCATTAATTATCCAATGAATTAAACTCAATATTTAAGTTGGAAATATTTTTTAGATTACAAAACAAATCTACGCCAATGGCTTCCCATCTCGATAACTATCCGTTTTCTAGTAAGAAGCAACCCTTAATTTAAATACGTCTAGTTGTGGGAACAACACTGTATATTGAACGAAATTACTAACCGAAAATAAAAATCCCTAAATATCACGAACCAGTGACGTTGCTGCTATTTATAAATATGTAAATAAACGAAAAATAATTATTAAATAAACAATACTACAGAAACGACGCTATTATTGTTTATTTGTATAAGCTCGTTATAAAAAATGTAATAAATACGATTGTTATCTAAGATAAAACTGTAAAGAAATTATTGTAACGCCACTGCCGGCACGTGCCGTTGAGCCAACGCAACGTTAGATATTGGCGCGTGATTTAAAATATTCCACCTTCAAACCACCAAAACAAAAATTCACAAAATAAATAAATAACGAATAATTTATTTATAAATCACTTGATCTCTATTAACATAAAATTAAGATGATTGCTTATAAAAATATTATAATTTATTCTCAACAAAATTCCATCTATTTCCCTATATTCAAATCAACAGATTATTCACGTAAATCACTACGTTCTTCCGGCACTTGCACTTCTAAGCCATCCAAGGACTCACTCAAAATAATCTGACAACCTAGCCGAGAGGTGGTCGTTAATCCGGACGCCAATTCTAACATATCACTCTCTTCAGCACCCTTCTCTTCAGGCAGTCGATCGTAATCGTCCTGTTTGAAGATTAAATGACATGTGGAACAAGTTAAAGTACCTTCACACGCACCAAAACCATCAATGTCCAAATTATTGTTAACAACAACGTCCAGAAGCGATTCTCCAACTTTACCCTTAGCTACGATCCGTCTACCGTCAGCTTTTATAAACGTAACATTAACCCTGCACAATGAAACTATTACAAATACGTTAAGTACAGCAATAATGAAGACTTACTCTTTTTTATTGAGTGCAGGAATACCACTGTTCAAGTAACGATAACTCTGTCGACTAATTAGAGAGCAATTTACTAATTTCTGAAAATTGAAAGTGTTACTCAGACACAGTTTTAAAGCCATTTTTGAGCGGAAAAATTGTTTGGATTACTTCTTGAATAAGCGTAGAAAGTAGATTGTGTCATTCAACAACCCCACCAGGAATAATATCAGGTGTTAATTTAAATTTCGAAACTATTCGAAGACGATTCCAGCTTCATAACCCCATTTTAGCAGTTGTTGACGTCATGAATGTCAACTACAAATAGAAATCTACTCATAGAGCTAATTGTAGCTCTCCTCACTATTATTTTGATTAAAATTTGCAATATTGCAATTACAACTCAATGAAAATGGTCAAAATATATTAAAATCAACAATTATTCCGATAATAGTTAAGGTTATGTTAATAATTCTACAATCAACTAAAACTTGTAACAAGCGACTAGCAGCTTACATGTACTGGCCAATCGTTGAGCGAGAAATGCATAACCAAATGATTGTCGCCAGCTCTTGAATATTTCACGTTATAAAACTATTACATATAAGGCCTGCATTCAACAACGATATTTATTTTAAGACGTCTTAAGTTTGTGTTAAATTTTCATCGTTGGTAATTTCTCGTGGGTTGTGCTTCTTTCCACACCACCTAGGAGGTAAAGCACAAGGTGCGTTTTTTTTATAGTGGTATCCCCTAGAGGCCTAGTCCACATTGGTGTTAGTATAGAACAATCACAACATTTAACCCTTATTAGCAACTTGCTAGCTAGCAGTTGTTTTAAAAGACAATACAAGTGAGAATTAATCGAATGTCAAAAAACAAAAATTCCCCGAATTTTAGCCCACACCAAATTCTTGTGTTTTTGACATTCAGTTTGAGAATTGATGAATAAATTGATGATTTTTTAAAATTCAAATCTAAATAGAAAAAGCATTTATCAAAGTATATGTAAACAGGCTTCAATCCGGCAAGACTATTTTCAATATAACTAACAAAAAGAAAAATTGTTGATTAAAAAATACCCTGAAACAGAAAGTTTTCACAAATTATTACACAAGCAAAATTCATAAAAAATTCTGAAAAAATGTGCTGAAAAAATCGTAAATTGTTGGTTAAAAAATATCCTGAAATAGAAATTTTTCACAAATTATTAAACAAATAAAATAAAACATTTTACTTAAAGTTAAAAAAAATACGACACTTACAAAGATTTATGAAAAAATGTGCTAAATTGGAAGTCATTGTAAAGTCTTGATTAAAAAATAACCCGGAATAGAAAATTTTCACAAATTATTACACAAACAAAATTCATAAAAATTTCTGAAAAAATATGCTGAAAAAGTCTAAATTGTTGAAATAGAATTACTTCACAAATTATTAAATGAATAATATAAAACATTTCACTTAAGTCAAAAAAATACACTTACAAAAATTTCTGAAAAAATGTGCTGAAAAAGTCACTAAACTATCACTAAACTATTGGTTAAAAAATATCCTGAAATAGAGATTCATCACAAATTATTAAACAAATGAATTAAAATATCTCAATTAAAGTGGATGAAGATAGGGCAGAGCAATTTTCAGTTAAAGTCAACAAAAATAGGGTGGTACTTACAGAACCTCCTGAAAAATGTGCTAGAACGGAAATCATAATAAAAATTTGAAAAATATCCTGAAACAGAGTTTTTCACAAATTACTGAACAAATAAATGAGAACATTTTTGCATTATTGTGCGAATAGTTTAAATCCACAGATTATTAATTAAATTACATGTGAACCGATTTCAACCTTGCAGGGCCCTGTACAAGGTAGAGACCGGTTCTCACATGTAATTTAACACGTAATTTTAACCGTGGATTTGAGTACCGGCTTTTTAGTTACCTTAATTACCAAAAACTGCCTGAAATTCAAAGAGGTGTTCTGAAACAGAGACTTTTCATAAATTATTAAACATACGAATAAGAACTTTCTAATAAAAGTGGATAAAGATATAATGCTGAAACAGAAATAATGCTGAAATTTTCATGAAAAATGTCCTGAAACATGCTTTTCATAAATTATTAAACAAATTATTGAAAATATTACGGTAAAAGTCGATAAAGAATACTCACAAAATATCTTCAAAAATAACATGCTGAAATTGAAACTCATTTCACATCGAAAAATCTTAAAAAAACTGAAACAGAAATAATAACATTTTCTCTAAAAGTGTCATGAAACAAATTATTCAACAAATAAATAAGAACATTACCGTAAAACAAATTTCTCGCTCTGGAACAGGAATGCTGGTAAATGTTCAACTAAAAGTTTCCTGAAACATGTTTTTCAAAATTAGACAAATGAATGTAAACATTTCGGTGAAAGTCGATAGGGAATACTCACAAAACATCTTGAAAAAATAACAGGCTGAAACTGAAACACATTTCACATCGAAAATCATAGAATAACTGAAACAGAAATAATAAAATTTTCATTAAATGTGACCTGGAACAAATTACGAAACAAATGAGCGAGAACATTTCAGTAAAGGTGACTGCAGATAGAATACTTACAAAGATTCGTCACAAAATAACTTGCTGAAACTGAAATAACTAGACTTTATTATATAATACTTATCTGCTGAATTTCACAATTTTCACTAAATCACATTTCGAACCACTTCACGTTATTAAAAAAAAAATACGCCCAGAAACGTACACTTCTTCTTTCGAACAACATTAGGGTGGTTACTGTTAATTTCACCAAACCCTACCGCTTATGTAAGTTAAAAAAAAATCGCACGAAAAAATACACGTTTTTGTTTCAACAATTTCAGAGTGGTTACTGCTCATTTCACCAAACCCTGCCGCTTAGGTAATTTTATAAAGAAAACGCATGAAAAAGTACACGTTTGTTTTAACACTTTCAGGGTGGCTACTGCTCATTTCACCAAACCCTGCCGCTTATGTAATTTCATGAAAAAATCGCAGGAAAAAATACATGTTTTTGTTTCAACTATTTCAGGGTGGTTACTGCTCGTTTCACCAAACCATGCCACTTACGTAATTTTATAAGAAAAAAACGCACGAAAAAATACACTTTTTTGTTTCAACAATTTCAGAGTGGTTTCTGGTGATTTCATCAAACCCTGCCTGTTCTGATTGGTCAATTATTGTAAAACCCCACCTAAGGTGGTGGTCAGATAGTCAAGGGACTAACTAAACCTAACTAAAATAGCAAAGGAAAAAGAGTACAATATTGAGCGTTGTAGACACTTGATCAATATTTCAACCATTCCTACCGTAAACAGTGCTTCTGGTAGCGACTCATAGATACAGTGAACAATAGTTTGGATGAATCATTAAAAACCTTCAAAATTCCCGTAGAATACGAATCCAAAAAGTTGTGGCAAACTGCCTTACAAAACAAATTGCCCACTTAGGCAGAATTTACAAACTTCATCGAAAAACGACATCAGATCCTAGAAGCTCTAAGACCGTTAAATCAACCCTCTAATTCCATTACAGACAATTGAAAAATCAGTCAGTCCGCGAAAACAAATAATATTTTAAAGAAACGAAGTGGTAACAAGGTGTCGTCAAATATAACCGTATCCAATAAATTTAATAACTATGCCGTTTGTAACGACAACCATGGTACGTTTCAATGCAATGACTTGGTAGGTAAAGGCGTCCCGGCTTACTAGAACAATAAGGCTCACAAGCCAACATTATCACAACAAGGTTGTGTAAAAAACTAAATTTGAATCGAACAGGCGTCAATACTTGAATTTCAGGTATCAATTTGGCATTAAATCCAGTAAAACAACAAAATCAGTGACTGATGCTTATTGTACTATCCAAAATAACCGGACCAACTCCATTAGTTTTCAAAATCTAACATCAAATTTCCACCGAACGTAACACAAGCCGATCCAAATTTTAGCACTTCAGGCGAAGTTGATTTATTAATTGGGACAGAGACGTTTTGGGGCAACTAAATTCGCTTGGATAATAGGCGGCAATCTTATGTTAAATATCTAGAATAACAATAACAATAATAACAATATATTATCAGTAACATCAGACAATGCCGAATTTGATTCGCGATTAGAGAATTTTTGAAAGGATCAAGAAATCGATTTCAAGTAGAAATTCCAACGGACAATTTGTTGTAAAATTGCCATTCAACGACAATTTCAAGCTCGAAAAATTCCCATGATTTGGCGCTAAAACAATTTCCTTCTCTCGAACGGAAACTCAACAAAAACCCTAATTTGCACTTGGCCTATAAAAACCGGTACAAAATAAATGAAATAGAAAGGTCCGTTTTGTTTTCAAAAATAAATTGAAGGCTCTAAAATAAAACAAAGGCACAATTGACACATATGCTGGCAGAAGCCGAGTACAATCTTTCTAAATGCTTATCAAATCATCCAAAATCAATAGCCGCTCTTCGGCAATTCATTCCAATAGAAAAGGCATGCGTGTTACCGATTAAAGAATAAAAACTCAAGAATCTGTAGATATTTAATAGTGTTGTTTTTGCAATCTTGTTTCATTAACCATAAGTTTAAATTTTAATTTTTTTATGTTAGTCATTATTGAAGTTTTCACTTCAAAGGGGCAGCATGTCTCAATTGGGCAACTATTGTACATCCCCACCTAAGGGTGGGTGGTAGTCAGATAGACAGGGGACATGGTCCTAATTAAAATAGCAAGAGAAAAAGAGTCCATTATAGAGCCTTGTAACAAATACATTTTAAATATTCAATAAATAGTCCACGACCAAAACATTTGGCCCTTTGTTATTATCCTCAACACTGACACTTATGCAATGTAATAAAAAAACGCTCCAAAAAATACACGTTTTTGTCTCAACAGGATGGTTACTGCTCATTGAACAAACATTGCCGCTTATGTAGTTTTATTTAAAAAAAAACACGAAAAAATACGTTTTTGTATTCAGAATTACAGGGTGTGGTTACTGCTCATTTCACCAAACCCTGCCGCTTATGCAATTTTATTAAAAAAATAACACGAAAAAAATACACGTTTTTGTTTTAACAGGGTAGTTAATGCTCATTTAACAAACCCTGCCGCACCTACCACCCTAACTCATCCCTAACAATGCGCAATTTATCCCCATACATCCCTACAAAGTGTCCTAACGGGGCAATGGGAGGGCATCCTAACAATAATATACAAATATATATGTGTATACACTCAATTTTGTTTTTACGCGAACTTTTTTTACACGATTTGGATAAAACACGATTTGAAAATTGAAAACAAACAATTTATGCACGACGTATTTTGATCGATTCGAATTCTTAATACAAAATTTCTTCTAACTAACGGCAAATATTTAGTACTTCAGCACTTCACGGATACCCCGTTAACGTATTCATCGTGTAAAAACTGAAATGGGGTGTATACGTAAAAATGTAAATTTCCTTTGCTAACTAGTCCATGGCCTTGGCATGGACGAATTTGCAAAAGCCTACCTTTTAAGGATTCCTCTTCTCAATCCCGCGACGAACCTACCTTTGTAGCGTCCTCTTCTCCAACCCACGGTGATCATCTTCAATACTCACTGTAAAGTAAAAGAAAATCATGTTTGAAATTATGGAAAATTAATGAAAAAATTGTAGAAATTACCCCCTTGACTCGATATGGTTGTATAGGTCCAGCAGCTCCCTCCGATCCATATACACAACAATCGGCACTTCACTGCACTGACACTAACACTTTGCACTTCACTGCACTTCAAATATCACTACACATCACTAAATATCACTACACTTCATGACCGTAAAAATTTAACCGATCTTAGCGCAATAATGTCCAAGGATCAACTGATCGAAATTTGGCGAAAATAAATAAAGGTGTTGAATAATCAAATGTACATACACATTTCTTTGTTTTGTTATCATAGATCGGAAAAAAATTATCAGTGGTATGTAGTCGAGCGAAGTCTTATCATTTATTGTCGAAAACAGAAGTTTTCGAATTTATATTGATGTGAAATATTTTTAAATTATTTTTTTTTTAAATCCCGTTTGATAAATCAAAACTTATTTTTGCTTAACTGACGAGCCCTTACTTTATAGGGAACCCCAAAGAAACACAAATATCTATATTTTCTTTTTATATTTTGTTAATATTTATAAAAAAAGATTGTTGAGTTTTTTATTGTGAAGGAACCATTGGGGTCCAGCAATATCACACACAATGGCTCGTTCTTAGAAACGGCCGGCCCTGGACAAAATAATAATAATTGTGCTAAAAAAATGAATATCTTTACGTTTATAAATGGTAGAGCTTCGATTGAGACCGAATTGGAATACAATATTGTTAAGGAAAATTCTGAAAAGAATCAAGTTTTTGAGAAAATTGGAGAAAGCTTAAATATTTGTGTTATTTCAATTTATTTATTATGTTCCTTCAATTACAAATTTTTTAGTTGTCTAATAATCGAGTTATTCTGCCGCCTGCCAAGAAACTAGCAATTGCGGGTACGATTCCCGAGTCTGTTTTTTTCTTCATGTTATTGTAATTCGATAGGTTTGGCCAAATCCAAAAATTTCGTAAAGAAATTAAATTAATATATCCGAACTATACAGGTCAACATGGCTGAGATTTGAGAAATGGAAAAATAGCACATACACACATATATGCACATCGCGAAAATGACATATTTTGTGGGAAAAACTCTCAGCTTTCAGAAAAACCCGTCAAATTTGATGTACCACGCGCCGCACTGGTAGAAAAATCGCTTTTTTCACTTTGATTGGATTTTAAAGGGTCTTCCGTTGCATGTATGAAAAAATGAATATTCCCATTAAAAAGCTGAGAATTTTTCCTACAAAAAATTACATTTTACCAATTTTGCACAGAATAGTAAATATGTTGCGTTTTCCACAAAAACACGTCTACCACAACAACGAAGCGGAAGAAAAAACACTATATCGGTGTTGCCATATTGAGCAATGTTAAAAACAGTCAGTGTAGATGAGAGATTACGTAAATTGCACCCGACTGAAAAATCTTCTTTTATAAAAGTAAATTTCATTTAATTTAACACCCTGAAGGCGTGGCTGAAGATGGGAGAGAGAGAGAGAGAGAGATAAGATAAGATTTGGGGAAAAGTCCGAGACTTGGCACTGTGGATCTACCAAGTCTTGCTATTTCTACAGACTTTTATTAAACAAATAATACTATTTTATTACAAACTAAATTCTACATAAAAAATTATCAAATTTAATTGAATAATTATTAAAATGTATTAATTTCGTCAATAATTTATCAATAGACAGTGAACAGTTGGCAATAAGAAAATTACTAAGAGAAAAACAAAAACCCTAAAATGATTACTAGAACTGATTCTAAAAAACAAAAATAAAGATAATTATTAATCATTCTACAAGAAAAAAATAGTTTATTTCTAAAGAATTATAATTATACAGTCGTAAAATTTGATGAAATTATTGAAAAAATCATGTAAACGGTTTTAAAAATAGAGCGCAGTTTTTATTGTTCAACTTGTGTTTGTAACCAATCAAATTTCACAGAATTAGGCGGGAAGGGTTTCTTTTTGCTCCTCGAAAAAGTTTGGTTAAGTTTATTGATACAAAAACAGGTTTCAACCACTGTGAAAAATTGTTTATTTATCAAATACATTTATATAAAAGTGAGAAATGCTTTATATTAATGTTCGTATTTTATTGATTTTTATTTATTTTTATATAGGTTTTGGTAGAGCAGTACCTAGAAATATCCATATTGAATATGCGTTGTTTGGATAAGGTTTTATAGAGATTGCTAATATAAATTCAATTTTTGCATCGTTGATTTGATGCAAACCGCATAAATTGATCCATTTAACAATTGTGGAAATACTGGTGAAAGGTAAGGTATAAAATGAGGCATATTACTATAATAACCTTGCATTTTATCAGCAATAATTAGACAACAAACGCCAAATGCAGGAACTTACACGGGGATCTCTTAACTATGTATCCTCGAAATTTTAGCTAATTATTATAAAGAATAATTGCATTATTTTCATCTGTTATTTGTGGCCAGTTTTGCTGATAAGGCAAGAGAATCATGTTTGTAATTTATCGATCTTTTTAAAATGGAAATGTACACATAGTTAATGGAAGTGATAATAGTAATATTTGAAGAATATCGTCCCCGTTGATAGCAATTTTTAGTCTTCATTATAACACGTGCTTTTGTTGTTTACTTAAATTCTTACTTAGCGGGTTTTGCTTTTTATCTTTATTGTAGTTTTTGTCTTTATTATTAAACAGTTAAGCATATACATACTGTTATTATCAAATTAATGAGCAGAAATTGATAGCAAAATGAGTACAAAAGAAAAAAAAAGAAGTGCTTGAGTGGGAAAGTGCAAAATACCCACCAAACATTGTAGGTTTATGAAGGAAAAAAAAGACTTTTTATTCAATAACTTGATGCCAATTTTAGGTAAACAACTTGTCGAAATATTTTTAAAGCTTGTTTTACTACTCAATTCTCATATATTCGGCATCCTTTCAAATAAATTCGACTCTATATAACCTACCTGGAATGGTGCTAATTAGAATTTAATCGATTTGAAAATATCATTGTATAGATTATGAGATAAAAGCATATTTTCAAAAGAATTTAGGATTCTTTTAAATAAACTCGATATTGTTTGATTCCATATTGTACGTTGTAGGGGACGTAATTTTGAGAATTTTTTACGTATCTTCTGTTCTAAAATTATTTCAAAATCATCAATATTTTCAATGATTGGTGAATAATTGATTTTTCGTTGAATTAAACTAGTCGGTGATTGTATATTATCATCAAATAATTGGTAACCAATCAGATTTGCGATTAAAATCGAATCTTATTAGATTTATTGGATTATTGCGTTGTATATTTGCCCAGATCTATAACAAAAAAACAATCATTTATTTTTTTTAATTAAAAAAAACAAAGAAACTTACATTGTTTGAATTAATAGCACAATAAACATTGTTTAGTGGACAATATTTATCGTCTAAATTGTATTTACAACCGGTTACTATATCATAAATTTGATGGTGTTGATTAGGATTCCTTATCAAAACAAATCCAGTACTGCCGTAATTATTACTAAAACCCAACAGTAGCCAAACGTCTTTCTTCAATGCTAATAAATAACATGTTAATGCCACAGCATGATCTATAATTGAACCCACCATCAATTGTAGAAATTGCTAGAAATATCATTTCTTTAATTTCAATAGAATATTGCAAATGTAGTGATGCCGCGAGAGAGTTTGAGTGGGGAGAAAGGATCTCTCGTCTTGTCTCAGTTTTCGAGATAAAGCATATCGTCTCGGTTTGCCTCGTCAAGATAAGACGAGAGACTTCTTTTTCGTCTCTAATTATTTCCCAAATAGCAATAACATTTACACCTGTTACAATTGAAGTATTTTCTGCTTATTTTGTAAAAAAAATTAGGTCGTTTTTATCTAAACTATTGATCAATCAATTGTGGATAATTATAAGTCGTTTCATGATAAATATCCAAGAGGAAGGTTTCATGAAACGATCTCTATTCAATTATTTTATGCACTAGAAGCAAATTTGTAAATACATATAAGATGTTCGCTTGTCTCGTATCGATTTAACAATAGATGCAATTTTAATCTCTCGTTAGAGACGAGATACGAGAGGTTCTCGTCTCGGCACAACTATACACACCGAATCTTACATCTGGACTCAGCCAAACATTCTGATAAAATTAATTGTGATAAACGAACGGTATTAATGTTACAAATCGAACGCATTGTTCTTCAGTTATATTGAAATTCATATTATTAATCGGTGGTGGTTCGATTGGTTTTATATATCGTGTGATACATGTTGTTAGACCATTTATATCAATAGCAAATATCGAAAATTTCCGTTCAGGATGATTGATATTATAATTTTGATTCCATTTAATTGTATAATCTTTAATGAATGGTATTTCATTACATGGCAATTCTTCCTTTAAAATAATAATTGATTTATCAACGAAAATTTAATAAAACGCTAGATAAAAATAGGGAAAACTTACTATACTTGGTATTAATACCGGTATACGAGGATTAATATCAATTTATAAATTTAATATAATTTCTTTATTATTATTATCGTTGGTAGGAAGTTCGTCAAATGTTGCAAACGTTATTCGTGGTGTCTTTATTCTAATTGATGTCATTAACTGAAAACAATCAAATCTACTTAATGGTACGACTTATGGAAGGAATTTACCATTAAGTTTAATTAATTTAATTAGTTTGCAATAAAACATATTTTAGCGAAGAAAATAGAACTGAACATAGAGCATTTGTCTTATTAAATTATTGGACTTTTCAGTAAATCTTTGACTCAAATAAGAAAAGGTAAATATTGCCTTTTTTCAATTTCTGCAACATATTTTAGGCGGATTTTGAGAATTTCGATACATTTTACTGCCTTTATGAAGTTTGATAACATCTCTCATAGATCGTAATAAAACGTGCAGATTATGTTGTGATCTGCCGTCAAATTAGATTCAAAAAAAAAATTGCTGCACTTAGGGTTTTGGACTAAAGTCACTAACAGAAGAAACAAACAATCCCACACTCTTTAATTCGATGTTCCTTGATCTTTCAGTCTTCCAGAGTACTCAATTTAAATGCCGAAGTCGTTATAATGCTTAATACTTATCAAGCTTCCTCTCCGCACTTTTCAGGGATCTTCACATATAAATAGTTTAAGAATATGTTCATATCGAAGGCACCTCTCTATGTCGAAATTTATGTTTTATCTCGCGGTCTACGTGGAGGTTGAGCTGAATATTTTTCCCAATAGGAAAATTTGTTTTTCAACATAGAGGCCCTTTTGAGGCCATAAATTCGATAGGTTAGTCATTTTGGTTCATCCCATTGTACACGTGTAATTTAGTACAACTGCAGATAATCTCCATATAAAACGGTTTCTCACAACACGGTGTTATTCTGTTTCTACTGTACTGTTGCTTTCTAATCTCATCGAACACTATGTTGTAAGAATTCATATACCGTATAATAAAAGGGTATACTTGCAACTATTAAATGATTAAAACGTTTACCTTACTGAAACAAATTATTGATAATGGTACTTCACTGTAGCCCAACAAGAATTTTTGACGATTTTCTTGATGCTCCTGCTACAGATTAATCAAAATCGTACCATTTAATGAATTTGGATTTAAATAATCAACACGTAAATTATCCAATGGTAATAATAATTGTTCATTCCATACATTAACATCTATCTTCTTTACACTACTCTTAATAATCGTATTATTCCATTCTAGAAAAACATTAAATTCCTTATCATTGTTACTATTCAATAATACTTCGAAATTTCCAATTGTAACAATTTTAATGAATATTAAACCATCTTTTTTTTTCATGGCAAATTGGTTCTAATTGTAAATTTCTCTTATCGATTTCCAGCATTTCATAATTCTTCAATAGATTTCTATTAAATTTCAACCATTTCATGCAATTGTGTAGAAATCGCTTAATTATTTCTTCCATAAAAAAATTCTCATTAACTATACTCTCATATGAGAGATTATTCTAATAATTTTTACAATTTTGGAAATTTTTTATTTAAATTCGTTGTAATTCTCTGCGATTTTTGATCAATTTCTTTTCAATATCATCATCATCATCATCTTCGTTATTATCAACAAAAACATCATTATTTTTACGTTTTTTATAATCATCTAAAATATTCAAAGGTATCTCTTTTATATTGTTCGGTATTATGATATGATTAAATTCGGGTACATTTCTATCGCGCAATTTTAATGGAATAAAACGTATATTCTCAAAGATTGTTTTGTAAAAGAATCATGTAATAGAAATAAATGAATTAAAAAGAAAAAGTGTGTCGAGGGTGATTTCAACCTTCCTTATTTTTCAGACGTAATATTTAAAATTTCTACCTCCACCACTGTGCTATCAGTTCATGTCTTTAATATTTTCTATTTCAAAGAAAATAATTACCAAAATCATGTGAATAGTCCCTTCTTTGTCTGATGCGTTTGATCGGGGATGTAATTTCAGAAACTAGGATACTGTGTGACAAAGATACCGAATCTCTAACATGTGGATTGTAGTAAAATGAAACTATGTCCGAGTTTTATTTTTTATTTTTATTTGGTCTACTCTCTTGTATGATTACATGGAGACTGTCCCAAAACTCTAAACTACAAACTAGCACCCTGGTGTGGGTGGACGGGTAGTGTTTCTACCCTCTCTACATGGATGTTGACAATTTCTAAAATATAGGATATTTGTGGAGTTTTTGTTACAATCGAAAGTGTCCTGTTTGGTCAAGGGTCTAAGGGTGGGTGGTTGCATTTTTAATTCTTTCACCACCTACATTCTCTTTATCTCCTTCTAACTCATATGCAAGTGCTACAGATGGGAGGGGCGAACGTTTCTCCTATGTGCCCAGGAGAGCCGCCAGTGCTGTAGAGTTAATACAGTTTGAAAAAATGTGCGAATACAGTGAACTGATGGAGAATAAAGTCGATATTATCTGTGTCTCTTGTAAACAAGACATTTTATTGGCGGCTGCTATTATTATCCCTTAGAATAATGATATTAGTGAAAAGGGAAGGCATGATTCTCAAACTGTAGTAAGCTTTTTTGATTCAAACATTTGTCTATTCTTCAGAAAGTTTGCTTACAAGGGAAATGTTTCCGATTATTCTTAATCTTGTCGTACAACCATCAACAAAATAGACAATTAATGTTCTATTTGCGTTGATCTTGTAACTTTCACAATTTTGTTTAAAAAAGTCAACTGTACAAAAAACTCTCAATCTATCTGTGGCTTAAAGTACCCCTTAAAGTGTACTGTGGACGCCAAAGAAGACCCTAACCACCAGGTTAAGGAATTGCGCCGAAATTTTTGACTTTGAGGAGATAATTTTCAAATTTCACATACCTACAGATTAAATAATCGATAAATACCAAGGATTTTATTGTTTTTACCAGCCGAACGTCCGATACCAACTTTCACGTTCCAAAGTTGGAAAATCATATATTTCAACCCATCGATTTAGACTGGACGTTCTCCCAAAATCAAACACCGATAGAATTTTTTTTAAATAGATAGGGTAAGAAAAGTTAATAGAGATCCACAAAACTTTTATAAAAGAACACTATTGTTTGGGTTATTGCATTTTAACGAAACGAATGGCTACTAAGTCTTTGGATTTTTTTGAAAAAATATTCTTAATAGTTAAATTACCACACTTTTGGTACACATGAAAAAAAAATATGGAAAGGAAAAAAGGAAAACATTACTTATTTTTATCAGGATGTTTGTAATTTTTTTTTCAATTTCGCCTTTCCCGTTCTACGTTTAATAGCAAATTCAAAAATAGAGACTGCAGAAATATTTTGTTTCTAGGGTGCATGAGACAATTTTAGGGAATTTGTGAAGATGTCACGCCTGTTATAGTGCTTTTTTTAACTTATTTTGTTTTGCCTGATATTGATTTCAACCTTGTTTATTTTTTGCAGACAACTTGTGAAAAATGGCAAAACTGGATAAACTGCGTATCTCCGGCATCCGTAATTTTAGTCCGGATCAATTCCACGATATGAAATTTTCATCACCATTAACATTAATATTAGGCGAGAATGGTTGTGGTAAAACAACAATAATTGAAGCAATCAAATATGCGTGCTGTGAAGAATCACCACCTGGTACTGGTTTATCTGGAGCGGGTTTTTTCAATGATCCAAAATTAACGGACCGCCAACAAATAAAGGGACAAGTTCGTTTGAGAGTCGTTGATCATGATGGTGATGAATTAACAATTGTACGTAGTCGAACTGTTATACAACAACCGGGTGGAGTATTCCCGAAATTAGGTGAAAAAGACCAAACTATACGACATGAGAAAACTATAAATAATGAAAAAATTGATACATCCGGTCGATGTGTTGATATTACACAATATTGTTGTCAAGTATTGAATGTAACACAATCAATATTAAGTAATGTTATATTTTGTCATCAAGAGAATTCGTTATGGCCGTTAGAAGAGGGTAAAACCGTTAAAGAAAAATTCGATCAAATCTTTGATTCGGATCGTTACAATAAATGTGTGAATCTTGTATTGGATTCGATTAAAAAAAAGAAACAATCATTAAAAATATTAAAAGTAGAAGTTGATAATGTCCAAACCTTAAAGTTAAATGTTGAGAATAAACGCCATCAATTAGATGAGAAACAAGAGAAATTACAACGTTTCAATGATGAGATCGACGACAAATTGACACAACAACAACCGATTGTGAAACGTTTAAATAAAATCTACGAATTAGAAGGTAAATTAAATGATTTGGAAAAACAGATTACAACAAAAGAAACTGAACGGAAAGGTTTATACGATCAGAAGAATGCAATCGTTGGTAATGCGTCATTTGAAGAATTTGAGGGTGATGATGATGAATTAGACAAGACGATTAGAACATCCAAAGATGACAAAATCAAACTTATCAATAATACAGAAATGTTAGAGATAAAGAAGAACGAAATTGAGGACGAAATGGAAAAACACGCATCAAAATTAGAGAAGAGCATAAATGAGATTGGGCAATTAAAACAAGAGAAGGATCAGTTTGAGAGAAAACGTGACGAACGTAAGAAATTATTCGAAAAAGCTGAATCTGAATTTGATTTGAAATTAAACCAGTACGATTTTAATAAAGATTCATCGATTATTATGGAAAATTTGGATGGAACATTGAAGAAATTCCAACAAAATCTGAAAGATTTCAGTAACGAGAAAGAAATAGAACAGGATGATTTACAAAAAGAATTGGATGAAATCCGTGAACGATCAATAAAGACCGAACAACAAATCAAAACAAAACAAGACAACATTGAAGATAATCGAAAAAAAGTCAATCAAATCGATAAAACATTGAAACGAATCAGTATTAATCACGGGGAATTGGTGAAAATGAGGCAAATGTTAGAAGATATTGATAAAAATATCGAAAATTTGAAAAAAACGTTCAATGAAGATGAGCAAAATAGGGAAGTGAAGAACAAACAAATCGAAATAGCCGATAAAGAGAATCGTTTAGAAGAATTTGACAATCAACTAAAAATACTGCAACAAAACGATGTAAATAATGGTAAAATTGATGTGGAACAACAATCGATACTTGAGAGATCACTACAAATTGATGAGATTAAAAGTAACAATATGGAAATACTGGAATTTCTCTTTGATGGTCAAATACCGGACAACAATTTACAACAAAACGTTGAGAATTTACAAAAGAGAAACGATTTAATTGTTAAAAATCTAACGAATCACATCAATCAACATCAGCAAGAAATAACCGTATTGGAGACGAAAAAATCAAATAAATTGCAAATAATTCAAGCAACACAGGAGGACTTGGAGAGGAAAGAACAGAAAATTGAAGAGACTTGTGAGAGACGTAAAATTGAAGATTTATTGAATGATGCCACAATCAAACGAGAACAATTACAAAAAGATAAAGGCTATTATTCGTCCGGTAAAATAACATATGAACGTTATATTGATGAATTTAAAAAGAAATTACGTCCGAATTGTCCGGTTTGTATGACACAATTCGATAAAAATAAACAACAACATTTAATTGGGAAAATATTGAGAAATTTGGAAAGTGAAATCACCAAATTTCCGGAAGGATTTAAAAGAACCGAGAAAGAATTACAGCGACAAAACGATTTATGCGATAAATTACACGAATTGAAGATTGTTAATGATGATGTTGAGATTATTAAGAATCGTACATTGCCACAATTAAATCTTGAATTACAAGAAATCGAAGATGAATTGAAAAAGAAAACAAAACAATTCGATCAATTAAAGAGTGATTTAATAAAACCACAAAAGATCTTTAATTATTGTTCTCAAATCATATCGGATTGTACGAAAATCGATCAGTATCAACAATTCATACAACAATCCGATTGTAATATTAAACGTTTACAACAACAATTAAAACAACTCGATTCAAATAAAACGAAACATGAATTAGAATCGGAGATGTATTCGATTAAAAACGAAATACAGAGGAATCGACAAAATATTGATAATATTAGGAAAAACATCGAAAATCATAAAAATCGTCTATACCGATTATTAAATGAACGTCAAGATTATTTGCAGAAACAATTAGATTTTGAAAAGTTATTACGTGACCAACCGAATTTAGAAAAAGATAGAATCGAATTGATTCAAACAAATCGACGATTAGACGATGAAATTCAACAATTAAAAATCGAATTCGAAGCAATTAAAATCGAATTGGACAATTTTGAAAAGAAGAGAAACGATATCATTAGAAATAATAAAGTATTAATAAATGCGAAACGTAATAAATGTACAAATCTGAAAGAGTTGTTTGATCGTATCCAAATGACACAAAACGAGATTGTTAAATACGAAGCAAAAGCGATTGATGATCAATTAAATAAATGTCAAGATCAAGTGGATACATTGAAGAAAAAGGATAAAGATTTGAATCAAATCAAAGATGAATTAATTGGTTTGATATCAGCCGCTAAAGAGCAGATTGCAAACTATGAAATCAAATTTCGTAATTTACAAGATAATCGAATGTTGCGTGATAAACAACAACAAATCCAACAATTGAATCGAGACATTGATGAATTGAAACGTAAAAGTGATGGTTACGATCATCGTTCGTTACTTAATGAGAAAGAACGATTATTAAAGAAAAATGAAAATTTTACTAAAGAGATTAATACGGTACGTGGACAATGTGATGAATTACTTGTAACAATAAATGATATAAAAGTTGAATTGAATTTGCCACATAATAAAAATGCTTATAAGAATTACATGTCGAAATTGTACGAGTACAAAATTACAGACAAAGCAATTAAAGATTTAGATAAATATGCTAAAGCATTAGAGAAGGCAATCATCGATTTCCATAAGAAACGTATGGAAGAAATCAATAATACAATACGTGAATATTGGCGTAATATTTATCGTGGTAATGATATCGAATATATTGCAATTAAATCCGATTATGAGAAAAAGAATAATCGACGTATCTACCATTATCGTGTCGTACAAGTTAAAGATGATGTTGAAATCGATATGAGAGGACGTAGTAGTGCTGGCCAAAAGGTTTTAGCATGTTTAATAATACGTTTAGCTATTGCTGAAACGTTAGCATCACGTTGTGGTATATTGGCGTTAGATGAACCAACAACGAATTTAGATGCATTCAATATGGAAAGTTTAAGTCAAACATTATCGAGAATTATCGAATATAGACAAAAGGAGAGGAATTTTCAATTGATTATAATTTCACACGATGAAGAGTTTTTAAGAACAATAACACGATCCCACCATGTACCGTACTTTTACCGAGTTTCACGTGGTCCTCAAGGTTTCTCCCAAATTACGAAAGGTCATAGCTTATAGGTTTAAAAGATTGTTAAATTACAAATTAAAATTGTATTTCATTTAATATCAGTTTTTTATTTGGCACCTTTAAAGCGACAATTTTATTGTCGTCTTGATAAGTTGTCACGGGACAATATAATTCTAGGTGAATTTAGTATCGATTTGGGGGCCTGACGCTAATTATTTCAAGATCCTCATTAGTCTAATGGTAAATCCGCCTCCGCCAAATATATAATGGGTTCGTTGTTTCAACCTGTTCTTAGTACATAGTTGATGTCACCGAATAAGCTTGGCCACGTGGATATTATAACGTTGCCTAGCCTGCACTATAAGTTCCTCCCTTTTTCAGTGACTAAAAGTGCTTCGGCGGGCCTGGATTTTTCTTTACTTGCACCTCAAAATCACTTTTATAGCATCTTTGATTTTAACGAATCAAGTTGCTTTAAGTTTTTGATTTGTCACAAACTAGATTTGGCGGCTTATGGCTTCCAGAATCAAGAATGGGCCGTTTCGCAATACTAACTGGAATTATTAGGTTTCTTATAAACTTTACTAAATCAACAATTAACTGAATTTATTTAATTTCGCCACAAGTAGCTATTACAACCTTCTCTGTAGGTATACCGCTTTTCGCGCCACATCGTTCCATCCGTCTAACAATATCCATTCCACTAATCACATGACCGAATATCACATGTTTACCATCCAACCAATCGTTTTTGCTGTACAAATAAAGAATTGTGATCCGTTCGTATTTGGTCCACTATTCGCCATTGATAATGTACGAGGACCGGTGTGTTTCAATTGGAAATTCTCATCGGCAAATTTCCATCCATAAATCGATTTACCACCAGTATACCATTATGGTTGGTAAAATCACCACCTTGACACATAAAATCCGGTATGATGCGATGGAATGTACTACCCTGAAAACCATAACCTTTCTCATGTGTAAAATCGTCTTATCTCTGTTGCTATTAGACCTACATAAAAAATGTCAAGATAAAAGTTGTTGGAAATTTGATGCTCTATCCGTGGATATGGACATTTTTTTTTGTAGCCCTGGCAACTACGAAGGTACCACATAAACTTTGATTAATCGGATAGATCTAGAAGTTGATGCTTTCATCAGAAGATGTAACCATCAGGGTTCGGAAAAGTACATGTAAAAAATATTTACTACATAAACTACGTCTACGCGTAGTTTTTGATGTAGTAAATGTAGTTTACGTAGTTTATGTAGTAAATACTGTCTAATATCAAATTTCTAATATATAATTGAACACAGAGCCTGAAGCCCGGGACAACATTTCGCTTGGGCTCTAAATAAAATGCAAACAACCATTAACTGCCGTATCTGTTAAATATTTATGTATAAAGTGTATTTTTTCAATACTTGCTGTTAACGTCTACTTTATCGACTAAAAACTTGATGGTAAAGTAGCACTTTACCCATCTCAATGCTAAAGTGTTTACTTTACCCACCTCAACGGTAAAGTGTTTACTTTACCGTTGAGTAAACACTTTACCATCGAGCAACTTGATAGCAACTCCATAGTAACCAACAGCAAATAAACAAAAACAATTGCTAGTTGTGGGCAATGGAATTATATGAAATTTATATGAAACATGAAGCACAATATTTTGAAAATCTGTATATATCCGTTTTTGAAACTTTTTACCCGTTATGGAGAATTTTGTAGAAAAGTTTAACTGCAAACAGAGAATGAAGATATCAAGCTTTAATATATTAATTCTTGCCCTGAATTACAAAATAAAGCGATCCGCGTAGTAAATACGTAGTTTTTTATGAATTTTCTACACATAGTAAATGAAAAAACTACGCGTATTTTATACCGTAAATTACGTCGACATTTACTACTTCCGAACCCTGGGCATAATGCCCACCATTGAGTGTTCCAACTACCGCAACGCATCGCACAATCGGGCATTCGAAATACCTGTGATGTGATGTTATGCGCATCTTAAAACTTGAATTAAATAAAATTAAGAACTAATTAAGCTCTACAATTAGTAGTCAATTAATTAAACGGTTGTCAATTACCTGTATATAATCAAATTCCTTGTATATAATTTACAATTTATTCTTTGTTTACAAGAACGCGGTACATTTTAAAACTAATCTGTTCCTATTATGGCTCGCATAATGCGGCATTAAGGCGCACTGTGCTTGATAATTGGAAAACGGCGAATATAGACGTTTTCATCGTAAAATTTTTTGTGCGCATGCGTCAGATTCAGCCATCTTTTTCGTACAGTTTTTCGAAATAAGCACGTTAAAATACCCGTGTATGGATAATTAAAGTCAACAAATATTAAATAAATTATATTCATTCAAAACAAAGTAAGAAAAAATAAAGAAATAAGTGTATTAATTGGAAAATAATTTTTTTCGGTCGAGTATAATAATGTTATCTCTACAAAAAGGAATAACGAGACAGTGTTGTTATGGGGTATGTAAGAGTGACGCACAGTATAAATCATCATTTAAAGGGAATACATATTATTTTATCAATTTTTGATTTACTTTTTAATTGGAATATAATTATAATTATTATTTGTTTTTATTTTCTTATATAATACATAATTACTGCTACCTTACTCTCAATTAGGTCACCTTTTTTCCCTTTTTGTGGACGTCTATGACAATTCAACCACCTTTTTAATGATTCACAATTAAATGCTTCATAAAGTTATCAATCAGTGAAACACCATCCATGATTTTCTCGAATAAATGATTTATTTGTACGGGGTGGACCATTTTCGATGGTTTTGCAGGGTATCTCCTATAAGGAGAGCTCGTACAGAATAATGGGTAGTACATTCCTGTCCTACTTTTTCCTGACTAGTCAGATGGTGCAATTAGATTTTTGCTATGTTCTTTTGTTTTCGAGCTATGGCCGTTTTTTCACTTATTCGCGATTTCTAAGATGCCTTATATCTCGCACGCTTTCAAAAAAGTTGACGCTTTTTCCACAGTTTCTAAAGTAGTTTTTAAAGCTGATTCTATTTAGCTAATTAGGTTTTCTCTAGCTCTCACCATTTTGGAAATATAACACAAACTTATGTTTTTTTAAATGGAACCTATATTTAATTTATCGCTCATTAAATTGCTTATTTTTTTCTGATTTCAAATATATATGGTTTGCTATAGTTATTTTCAAAAATGCGGGAGTTATTTTGATTACGCAAGCAATGATTACAAAAATTATACTCGAAAGGACTTTAGAGTGCCATGAAACAAATTTTACCTATTGCAAAATAAGAAAACAAAAGAATAAATACATAGCAACCAAAATAATAGTTCGTTGACAAGCTAAAAAACGATTGTTTCATAGCACTCTAAAGTGTTTTCGAATATGATTTTAGGAATGTTCCCTTTGAAATCGAAATTTTTCAAATAACTCTCAAATTTTTGAAAATAACTATAGCAAACCATATATATTTGAAATCAGAAAAAAATAAGCAATTTAATGAACAACAGATTAAATATATGTTCCATTTAAAAAAACATAAGTTTGTGTTATAACTCAAAAACGGTGAGAGCTAGAGAAAATCTAATTAACTAAATAGAATCAGCTTTAAAAACTACACTATAAACTGTGGAAAAAGCGTCAACTTTTTTGAAAGCCTACGAGATATAAGGCATTTTTGAAATCGCGAAAAAGTGAAAAAACGGCCATAACTCGAAAACAAAAAAACATAGCAAAAATCTAATTGCACCATCTGACTAGTCAGGAAAAAGTAGGACAGGAATGTACTATCCATTATTCTGTACGAGCTCTCCTTATAGGAGATACCCTGCAAAACCATCGAAAATGGTCCATCCTGTACAGATAATATTGCTTTTACATACATTGCTGATCAAAACTGTACGAAACTTTTGAATTGCCGCAATTCCAATATGGCGACTGCGCTTGCGCACATCACACGGTGAAAAGTCTATTTTTACATGCTTCGAATTGTTGTCGATAGATGGCGTCAACGATGATCTAACCTCAAATTTGACGTGTATTCTAATTTTTGATTATTTTGTAAATATTCTGGAAAAATATGGTAAGATTTGTTGTAAATTATAGTTTATTCAAAAAATTTATAATTTCTATAAACAGTCGGCTCTTTTCAACTTCCAAAGTCTGCTAACAGTAGTCCTGTTGTTGATTTGTACCTGCGCTTATTTACGAGCATTATTTCCAAGTATAATGGATCGTCATAAAGTCGGGTGAGTTTCAATTATTTCGAATTTTCTAGATAACTATCTAAATTTTCCTATTATCAGTGCCATGGGTACGTTCTGGAAGTGTGCACGCATCGGTGAACGCAAATCTCCATGGGTCTCTATCAGTTGCCTGTTGATGGCATTTTCGATACTATTCATGCGATGAATTATTAAATAGATTATAATCTTAGGTTTTTTGCAATAAAAGATAATGTGAAGATATTTTTTTTTTAATATAAAAGTACATATAAATATCAATGGAGTATACAGCGATCTAGATTAAAAGGGATTGTTTTTTTGTGTACAACCAAAAATTGTAGCGTTTCATGAATTTTATCACCTGAGTAATTTCACTTAATTTATTTTTCGTGTATAAAAAACGTATAAAAATGGCCAAAATCGTCCAAAAATGTCTACAAACACAAATTAGTTGAAACCATACAATTTTTGATTGTGTTCTCAAAAATTCGCAAATTGGAAAAATTATAAAACATATTTCCAAAAAGCGTCGAAATTGGAAAATTTCTAGAATTCGTGATGTTTTTTTTTTACTAAACGTTGCTTTATGGCATCTCTATTCGATTATTTTTAAATATTTCAATATATAGATAAAAAATGATAATAATTAATAATAATAAGAAAGTTTGACACTTTTCGTTGGCATCAAACAACTAATCAATAAATCATCTCTACTTACATTAGGCAATCTACTGACTTAGAATTTAATTTAAATAACAGTCTTGTAATTAGAAAAATAATCAAAAATAGAGTCTAATTTTGATTACTGATTAAATCAAGGAAATGTGTCCACCAATACTAACATCCAATCGGAACAAGAATCGATGGTGTTCATCTGACGCTCAAATGACTTTTTCGGCTCAATCAAAACAAAAATAATAACAGAAAGGGAGAGGAAGAGAGAGAATAGTAAAGAAAGATTCTGAATAGCTTTTACAAGACAACCCACACTCAACTCTACTATCTGATCATTTCAAGATATTTTTGTTTATGTTTCGCCAACATATCAGTGACTGTAACTAATGTTTTTATATTTGTATTAACTTTGGCGACTGCTTGTAATTCCGTCAAATGGGCAACACAGATATGGTGTAATGTTGCTAATTCTTTGGCAGTATCCGGTTTTGTTTGTATCCGTGGCTCACCAGGATCACCAACCATTGATAATTGATCTAAAAACACTACCATACGTTCTTTATTTTTCAAAATAAATGGATTAACCACCTCCATATACGGTTCCTTTAAAAAAAAAATCTAAATTAAATCAAACTAAAACACAATTTTTTAAAAAAATACTTTGCCACCGAATTCAATTAAATTCGCTAAATTCTGTAGACATTTCGCTACCATCACTAAACTCCTGGTAGCCGCCGGTGATGGTTGTTCACTAACCAAACCGAATTGACGTGGATTCAATAGAGCTGGACACAATAAACGTAAAAATATAAAACCGGAAACGACACGTGTCCGTACGAAACGTTCATCCGGCCATTTTGCAACAACCGATTTTTGTAAACAACCACAAATATATCGGACAGATCGTGGACATGCTTCCGGTGACATAAAGATACTTAAAGTGACTTGATCGAGAATTTGTAACAAAAATTCCGCATTATTACAGGCATCATCCAATGAATCCATTTTAGCTGGATTCAATTCAGCACTCTGTTTACTATCTAATAAACGTAGAACCGTTTCTAAAACGGCAGCTTGGAGAAAAGCACGACATTCCGCTCGCATATACAAATCCATTAGAGTTGTGGCTAATGAAGCGGCACGAAATAGTGTTGATGTTTCAGTCTCACGAGCAATCTACAAATCAACAATTGTTAGTTGGTAGTGATAATAATTATAAAAGTAATAATACTTCAGCGGCATTTAATTCACGTAACAATTCTGTTTCGCGGCCTTCAGCACGGAAAACACGCAATAATGCGGTAGCTAAAGGCGCGCGATCAGCATGACAAATCTCCGCTAATGTCTTCACCGATTGTAGACCATTTTCTAGTAATAATTGTTGTAATGGACTGTATTCCTCAGCGGGCATTACTAAATCGTGTAAATAACGTGTACGTAATCGCAAAGAACCCCATTCACCCATTGGTGTTAGACCAGATAACGAGTACCACTCCTCGCGTTCTTCGCCATTACCTAAGGTGGTGAGATCCACGTGTAATTCCGCTACTTCCGTATCTTTACCGCGTTTGCCTTTATTATACACAGTTAAAGCGAATGAAACTACATCACATGGCACATCACTAAAATTATGGAACAAAATCAGTGATTGTTGTTATTTAGAAATTAATACTGACTCAAAGACGAATTCTTCATCCCACACCGGATCCGGACCGGATTTCGTTCGTGTTCTTGCTACACGTACTTGATTATTGAATTGTATAGTAACATACGGTTGTGGTACTAATTTATATGGTAATCGATGGGCATCCAATATATGTAATGTTAAACAACGTAATTCACGTAAACGTGGCACTTTACAAGTGGCACGACTCAATTGTGGCACACATAATGGCTTCAATGCATTCACCCAACCTGAACATTCCTCCGTTGATGGGGCAGCTAAATGGGTAACTGTTGCTAAACACGGTAGTGCTCTTTCAACTATCTGTAAACAATGCGGACGTTCCCATAAACTATCATGGACTTGATAAAGATAAGCGCAAGATAAATCGATTAAACCTTTCGGTTTTGTACGTTTAGGATTCTCGTATAAATAGAGATGTGTATCGGTACCATCGACTACTAGAGCAAAATATAATAATTTCCATTTTTTTGCAATTTTATCCGATTTACGATGTAGAAAACCTTGATGTTTAATGCCGCGCATCTTCTTTAAACCAGCCTGATCACGACATTCACGTAACGTTGCATAGATCTTCTCCGCTTCCGATTTCACTTTTGGATTATCCGGTATCCAATCCAATTGTTTACTACCATCAACAACTAATGGATGTTGTAAAGTATAACCTTCAACAATCTGTTCTTTACGATAACGATTGATTACAGCATCTAAACATTCAAAGATCCGACCACCCATCAGATAACGTACACCCTTCTTTTCGATACGGAATCGTTGTATTTGATTGTTGATATGGAAGAATAGTGAATAATCACCCGGTGAATTATCACTGGGACGTACTAAGAAACTACCAGGACCGGCTTTAACTAATAGATCAACTGCTTCGTTTTTTGTACAATTCGGATGGAACCATGGGAATACCGTATTTGGATCGATACTATCATCTAAATCTTCAACTAATTCCCGAAAGATCATGCCTTGTTCACCGGTACGATGAGCGGTTACCCATAACCAATCATTACCCATATCGTTGTGGACGAAGAAGATGTCGCCTTTCTTGAAAGTTAATTCATCTGTATCGGGCATTTTCGTGTATGGTAAAATTGCCACAACCCTCTACAAATTAGAAACAATTATAGATTAGGAAAGAGTTCATTAACACAGTTGCCATTGTAACAGGAAATGAATAAACAAAATCGCAAGTTTACAATTTCCAAGCGTACTTGATAAACAAAATGATAAACATTCGATCTTTGTCGTTTGACGTACGTTAGATAGAGATCGAATGATTTTAATTTTGGAAATCTGGAAAAACCTTAGCGTTGGCCAAAAATAATCCGCGCATTAGTCATCTTGACAATTATCAAGATTTTAATGAATATTTCTGTTTATTTATTCATTCAAATTGTTTATTTGTAAATTTTGTAATGGGCTATTAAACAACTGAAAAACTGTTGAAATAAAATCAACATTCCTCTGTCTATTGTTCGCTTCTTATGGGAATCGTTTCAATTGTTTTGTTAATCATGGCCTGCTCACCTTTTTGTCATTGACTGGTTCAGGCGGTGGTACCGGATGTACTAAACGTTCCCTTTTCAACAAATCACTACGTTCCGTATAATAGCCAACTAGATCATTTAATGATACAAATTGTCTACCACCAATATAGAAATCACCACAGACGGCTGTGATACGAAAATGGTTCATACCAGTACGTCCGAAAAATGATAGAACATACGAGCCAGGTTTACGATCACTTTCGCGTACCAAATAACTGCCCAATTTATTTGCAATCCATAAACGTTCTTCGGCCTGATAACGGTCCAAACGGCCGTGATACCATAATTGTTCAGGTGGTGCAAATCGGGCTGAATCGCCCAAATCTTGTTCATCAACTTCGGTGGGTTTCACTTGTGTGGTCTGATCTTGATCATTACCATCCTCACTGCCGGTACTTGGTGAGCCTAATTTATCTTTACTCGCCCCATGACCACCACTTCCTGTACGTACCAATTCAGCCATTGTGTGTGTTGAGACAATCACGGAATGCAAACAAAAAAGCCAAATTCTCTCGGGACAAAATACGAACACACACACACACACTTAACTCATGTGTACTAGTTTTCTAAATTAAAACATATTTTGTTGGAATTTCACTTAGAAAACTACATGGGAACTAACCTTAAACTCATTGTTTTAATTTTCTTTAAAATTGTATTGACGTTTCACGGGCTTGCACTGTTGTGGATTTTTTGACATTTATGACAGTGTACGGTGTTGCCACTTTTCATCCTGTTACAGGACAAACGCCATCTGTTGGCATTTGTGTACACAATACGTGCCCTCTGGTGGCGCGATTTTTCCAATGTTGCCAATTTGATGATCTTAATATTTAAATGCAGCAATATAAATGTTGCATATTTTGCAATATTAAAAAAATAGATATCTTTAAATAATTAGTTCTAGACTGGGGTTTAGGATTTTGTTTAAAATTAGAAGTAATTCGGGAATTTTTTTTTCCAAGAGTTGGCAACACTGTTATTTTGAAAGGCGCATTAAAATTTGAGTTATCCCACAATTTTAAAATATTGCCAGAAATGGATAGATTATCTATCATTGAAAGAAAGCGTTTAGGTGTGGAAATCGGAAAAATATTAAAAATTACGAAAATATTATTTTTCTGCACTTTAAAATCTTACAGAACGCTGTAATTAAAAAATTGCAACGCTGCCAGATGATTTTTCATTCTCTAGTTTGCAGATTACGTAATGAATTTTTCTGTTTTTTTTTTTACAAAGCACTGATAAAAGCTATCGAAAAGCGTCAAGTTTCATCAAACATTACTGTTCTGAAAGCGTATGGATCAAAAATTGGCTCCACAATTCTATATTTAGTAATAAGCAGTATTTTTTAATTCTGGTCTTCTATTTGATTGGCCAAGTGTGCAATTTTCCATAATATTTTCTTTTCTGTGCAAAACAATCTTTTTTTACTGTGGAAGGATCACCCGTTCTTCACAGGTTGAAGCAATCGTTTCAGCTTTGAATCTCCTCACTGAAGACGTCAATTATCCTACATGAAAACTATGGGCCCTATTGAGTTATTTTGATAAGTTGACGCCTGCTTAGCAAAAATTGTGCCCTAAGTAAGAAAAACAGTTGATTTTTTTGTGGCACTGTTTTTATCGAAATTCACGGATTTGAACATCAAATTCACCCTTAAGCGTTCGGTATGCAAAAGACTGAATTCTATTAGGATCAATAAAATGCCTACCTCTTCTCAGGTGTATCAGGAAATAACTATGAAAAGTTGCCTAATCGCGCAAATTGCCAAAAGCTAAGTCGACCATTTGGTAAATTTGGAAAATTTTACTTTAATCCCTTCAATCTTCGAATATTTAAAAATAATTTGGAATAAAAACATAACTTTGCATAATATCTCCAAAATACGTTATCGTTGCGGTCTGCCACATTTAGAATCCGATTGATCTTGGAAGAAAAACGATGTTGTTTTTTTGTTTAAACCAAAACACAACCACATCCTAAAGAAGATACTTGTATCCCGTTTAATACCTCAACGATAACACATTAGATTGAAAAACATTTTTTTCGGATTGGTCAAAATCCGTATAAAAACCTGATTTTCGAAAGAAAACACGACAGTCTTCATCAGCCTGTGTTGTGTCAATCATGGACAAGAGAAAGAGTCTTTTATTGTTATTCGACCGGCCCAAAGAGCCACTCTTTGTCAATAAAGGAGATGAACAGGCACATTTTGCTCTGCCGGACAGTTACTTGGTAAGATTTCTGCTAATTTTAACATAAATTAACTGAAAAAAAACACAAAAATATCAGACGGACCGATATAAAGGACAAGGTCCAACTATAACGAATCGATTTGGTGACATGGCTAGTGAAAAGATCCCTGTTAAAGAGCTACCACCACCGAATCTTGAAGGTATCACCGATTTGGAGCGCGACGAGAATTTCTCGTTGTTTTTGCCAAAGCATCGCCGCTGTGCTACACGACTCATCAATCTACTTCTCGGTAAATATTTCTTAATTATTCAACTACTAGTATTATTATTAGGTATATCTAAATTAAAGGCTGCAAAGATGTGGATGAGTTGCTATCGTGTTGTGCCTACCTCCGGGACCGCACCAATCCCTATTTGTTCAACTATGGCTTATCTGTGGCAATCCTCCACCGGCCTGATACGAAAAATTTGGACTTACCTTCCTATATCCATACGTTTCCGGATAAATTCTGCGATAGTAAAATCTTTGGTCGGGCTAGGGAAGAAGCACGGATTGTTCCTGAAGGAGCCAAAACACCCATCGAGATGCCAATGGATTATACCGCATCCGATCTCGAAGAGGAGCATCGTATCGCATATTTCCGAGAAGATTTAGGTTTGAATCTGCACCATTGGCATTGGCATTTGGTGTATCCATTCAATGGGCCACGTGAGATTGTGGCGAAAAATCGCCGCGGTGAATTATTCTATTACATGCATCAACAATTGATTGCTCGGTACAATTTCGAACGATTGTGCAATAAATTGAAACGGACGACACGATTGAATAATTGGCGTGTACCAATACCGGAAGCGTACTTTCCCAAATTGGATAGTTTGGTTGCGAGTCGGACATGGGCGGCACGGCCGGCCAATCTAACACCACAAGACGTTAATCGGCCGGCTAATGAGGTGTTGTTGGATTTGGATGATATGGATCGGTGGCGGGATCGGATTTATGAAGCCATCCAATCGGGGACCTATATCAATGTTTGCCAATTAAAAAAAAGATCATAAAAAGGGCTCAATTTTAGTAATTTTATGATTACAGGACCAAGGCCAAAGATTGCCGCTGACTGAATTCGAAGGCATCGACGTTTTAGGCAACATAATCGAAGCCAGTATTCTAACGCCGAATAGTAGTTATTATGGCGACTTCCACAATATGGGTCATGTTCTCTTCTCGTACGTCCACGATCCCGACCATCGCCATCTAGAACAAGTGGGTGTGATGGGTGATCCTGCCGTGGATGCACGTGATCCGATCTTCTACCGTTGGCACGCCTATATCGATGATATTTTCCAAGACTTCAAGGGCTCATTGCCACGTTATAGTGAAGATAAGCTCAATTATCCGGGTATAACTGTTACGAAAATTGAAGTACAAACACCCAATGCACCCAAAAATGTTTTGAACACGTTCTGGCAACAATCTGATTTGAATCTGACACGTGGTATGGACTTCCAGCCACGTGGCGCGGTATTTGTCCGTTTCACACATTTACAAAACGCCAACTTCACCTACACAATTACTGTGAATAATAATGGTAATAATCGGATGGGCACGTGTCGGATCTTTATGACGCCGAAATTTGATGAGCGTGGCAATCCATGGTTGTTCCGCGACCAACGGTTGATGTTTATCGAAATGGATCGTTTCAGTGTGAATTGTAATCACCCAAAACACTACTCTTTTACACGGTTTGTTAATCTTTTTTTTTGTATAAAATGCAGTAAAACAAGGCCAAAATACCATAACTCGTAATTCAACGGAATCATCATTGACCATACCATTCGAGCGGACATTCCGTGACGTCGACACCAATCGCCCAACCGGTGGTGATGCTTTGGATCGATTCAATTTCTGCGGCTGTGGATGGCCGCAGCATCTCCTGTTGCCGAAAGGTTCAGTTGATGGTTTCCAATGTCAACTGTTCGCGATGATTTCCAATTATGCTGATGATCGGGTGGAACAGAATATTGAAGGTATCTGTAATGATGGTGATACGTTCTGTGGTATCAAAGATAGGTTGTATCCGGATCGGCGTTCGATGGGTTATCCGTTCGATCGGGCACCACGACCCGGTGTTGATACCCTACAGCAATTCTTGACGCCGAATATGCGCGTCCAGGATGTTGTGTTGCAGTTCAACAATCGGACAATTCGACCGAAGACACGAAATTAATTGGAATCTTGTAATCAAGCTGTTTTCTTTTATTTTGCTAGAATATATAATGCTTTCTGAATTTTATTTCGAGTTCTCCATTTCCTCCATTTTCCTTATTTGAAGACCGTCTTTGTTTTTAGACTGATTTTTGGTCTTTGTGATAATTTTCGACACTTTTTCGCTCGTTTATTGCGAAATTTACCAAAGCTTTGGGATCAGTTTTTGGTAGATTTTCTGCGTTTTCCGCAACTGTCCGAGTTGATACTTTATTAGGATATTTATGTAAATAAGAACCGACCATCCGGTGCCTCAAGTCCCTTCAAATCCCCAAAGTAATAAGACCTAAGCCTTCTTTTGATAAAAAAACACAAATATTATTTTGAGTCTTTGAAAATCACACACCAGGTCCCCTTTCCTTCGCCGTGTATATGTGTCGGTTATTATTAAAGTTAGGTATAAAAGATTTGGGGTATATTTGTATAGAAAAAGGTCCCCAACAGTCTTTACGTTATTGGTTGGTTAAAAAACAAAATGAGGCGGAGCAGAGCGTGTGTGTGTGATCCTTGCTGGGGGCATTTCTATCGAACCAATTCCCAACCTACTCCCAACACATTTGATTCCTATCAACTTGATATAATAGAAAGAGATGGACATAACGATAATGCGTCGTGGTTTAATAAAAAATTGCCTTCATTGTATGGGGTCCGTTTTAATAGATCCAATCAACCACAACGAGCCAAACTGGTTTTTGAATTGTATTCAAATCAAAAAATCGACTTGTGCAACTGTAATAACATGTGTTTTCTTTTAAAATACGAAATAAGAGGACAAGAGTAGAGAAATAACACACACTAACACATAAGAGAAAAAAAAAGAAGGCTGCTTTAACACCACTGTGGTCCCGTCTTCTATATGGGGACAAAAACAGTTTTAGAAAATTGGTTGTAAAGTCCATTACGGGAATTGATTTCACTCGACATCGATCATCGGTAATTGTGGTAAGTACCGTGATTAATTACCTTGCATTAAGAGTTGAACGCTTCCGAAACACCTACCGGTCAGTCTCAGGTGTTCTCGCCTCATTATTCTAGTTGATAGCTACTACTCTACTACAATTGCCAACCGGTTATTTAATGCGAAATTCTCGTGTAGCATGTGCCAAACTGGTTCGGGACAAATATGCCAAAATAAAACCAAAAATTGTTATCATTTATGTGTGTGTGTGTATGTGTGTGCGTGTGTGTGTGTGCTTGAATCGACCTCCTGCTGTGCTGTTTTAACAAAAACATGACCGAAAGGTTAGATTGTGTTTTTTTGCCACAATTTGCAATAATTACGAAAGTTTTGATGGCCAAAGCGAATGAATAAATATTTTGACTGTACGCCTTTGTAATTATTTTGGTAGCAAAGATACAATTCAAACATTATTTAATTTTATCACAATTTCTATGTCAATCCAATGAGATTAGAGTGCAATAATTCTGACCTTATAATCGTCAAATAAACCGGTTTTTCCCGGTATTTCACAGGCGATAGACTCACAACAAGATTGAAAAATTAAATTCAATCCAAACGGAGAAGGTACTTTTTCTGTCCCAAAAAGCGACCAATTTTTGTTTGTTTTGTTTTTTTTGGGAGTTATTTCGATTTGTTTACATTGAGATATTCTTTATCGTTTTCCGGGGAGCTGAAATCTGTGTTGCAATATTTCTGCGTAATTCCCTATCAACTGTGTGTTAGTGGAAGAGGTGGGCTATCTTTAGTAGGTCTTTGAGGTCAAGTCTATGCAATGCCACTGGCTTCGTTCCATTATATAAAAGTATGTGCCAAACAATCCTGACCTCAGATCTTGGTTATCACACAGCGAATATAAGCATTATTCAAAGTCTGTGGAGATTTTTACATAATTTTCAACGGTGGAATTTGAACGCTAGATTCATTCAGAATGGAGGACGTGGTCACGCAAAGCTGGCAGAAAATGTTTGAAGACAATGTCCGAGAAATAGTTCCTTTGCGATATAGCATCAAAATAGAGACAAAACAGGCAATACGCGAAATGCGGAAGGCACAAAGGCCATAGGAAAAGCAGGCGCCTCTTCTTAGTCAAAGTAATAGATAAAACAAGATTACAGCTATGTCCCCCTCATGTCTTCCAGTATAAGAAACTGCAGAAAATTGGAGGGTTTTCTAAAACGAAACGATTTGTAAAATGGCAAGTTTCTGCATAAAATCGACCAGTGTCTCCCAAAGTTTGGTCCAACGACCGCTCCACTCAATAATCTTAAGCTAATATCCAAAATTAAGGCACTTGGAGAGCTTTAAGCGAAAGAAAAGGCCCTCATGCCGTCAAAAAGTCGTCTCTTGTTGAGATCTTTAAAGAGCGAACGCTGAAACTATCGCATAATTCTAGACTTGATTAGAAAATAGCTGTCTAGCACCCAACAGTGTCGCCCAAACTGTTTCCTTTGTAATTACGTTTTTATATCGAGTGCCCCACATTCCCGTTCTGATAAGGTTGATATTACGTGAAAACTTGCATGATTTTCAACTTGTTTTTTTTTTTTAAAATGAGCTTATCTCCCCAATTCTAGACACTGTTTATAATAAAAAAAGCGACAATATTACTATTAGAATTCAAAATACGAAAGTACAAAGATTTCCAGTTTTATCAGTTCTACAACATTATCATTTATTATTAGTGTTATTATTATTTTTTTTTATATAAATATTTAAAAAGAAAACATGACATGTGAAAAATCCACTTGAAACTGGTTATAAGGTCAGTCAATGATTATTATTATTAACAATTTATCAAACCCCTATGACCATCCGACCAGTTTTTACCAGTTTGGATTGACATTAATACGACTTTATGTTTAAAAATAAAAATAATTATAGATATGAGAAATTCACTTTGCCCCCCATCAATTGTTTATAGTAAATAGAGAGATTGGGGATTTATTGAATTGAACAAAGATGGATATAAACTGTAGAAAAAAAAACAGTTAAACAAAGATGAAGAACATTTGTCTTATCAATAATTTTTGATATAAATACAAAATTATTACGATTAATCCAATCATTTCAAACAGTTTTTGTATACGAATCGTGTTTTTAAACAAGAAAATGTGCGATCTTGATTACAGGATGATAGAAGGGCCACCCCTTCAGTACTACTATTACCCCCAATATCAACCATATTTGAATCAATATCACTACAATATGGAAGAAGAATTCATCAATCCTGGCTCCCCGAATAGTACACAGGTTTGTAGACAATTACTACGCAATACTTGATGCCCTACAATTTACAATTTTTCTCAATACAGAGCGACAGCGACAACTCACTATCAAGCATCGAAATCTCCCCGAAACCGATCCGTGCCCGTAGCGTCATCCAACACACCCAACCACCCAACGAATTCCGTTGTTGTTGGTTAAATTGCGGCATCTATTTCGATACATTGGATCAATTAGCCAATCACATCACCCGCATCCATGCCACAAGTGGCGCGGGTGGCTTATTCTATTGCGGTTGGGACGGTTGTACGCGGAATAATAAAGGTTTCAATGCACGCTACAAAATGTTGGTGCACGTACGGACGCATACAAATGAGAAACCGCATCGGTGTTATTTGTGTGAGAAATCGTTCTCACGGGCTGAAAATTTAAAGATACATGCACGGTCGCATAGCGGCGAGAAACCGTACGTTTGTCCGGTGCCCGGTTGTAATAAGGCGTATTCGAATTCGAGTGATCGTTTCAAGCACACACGGACACATCAGGTGGAGAAGCCGTACCAATGTAAAGTACCCGGTTGTATTAAACGGTATACGGATCCGAGCAGTTTGAGGAAGCATGTCAAAACGTATAAGCATTTCGTTAATGACAATCAACAGAATAATAATAACAATAATAGTAGTAATGATAAGAACGAGCAACAACAAGAAAGTACGCATTCTTGTGATTGTACGCATATGTGTTGTAGCGGGAAGAGTACGATAATTTTCAATAAAACAATAGAGGAACCACCGATTTTTATACCGTACACGTACCAGGATAGTATGGAAATTGATTTGCCACTAGATTTAAGTATTAACAGTAAAATTGTTTAAATAAATTTATAATTTATTGTGTTGTTTGCAATACGAATTGTGATAATTTTTGTCTAATATTTATTATGTACCTAAAATTGTATGTTTTTAATAAATTCTTGTATTTTTAATTTTTTATCAGTGCATCCCAATTGACCTAAAAACTATTGTTCAAGTGATACTTGTGTAACTCGATTGAACAAATACTTGAAATTGTGTCAAGTAGGTCATGATTTTTGGGCAACGTTGGAGTTTCGATTTTGCAGGTAATAACGGGCCTGTAAGGAGTGCACTGCAGGCGGGCGCCCCTGTTTGGCGGGGCGCAAAATGGGCTTTGAAGATTACATTTAATTAAAAAATAATAATCAGAAGGACGCTTATGTCAGTTTTGCAAATGGGCGTCTTATACCCTAGTGCCGGGCCTGGAAACCGGTCATTCTGAAAATGTGCATAACGCCATAGCTTTTCATTCTGAACAACTTTTCTTAGTAACACTTTGGCGCACTGTGAACGGAAAAGGTAGTTTACCTGGAACTAAAATAGTGTTTGCTTAACTGTAAAGGCCTACTTGACTTTAAAAAATCGAAAGTAAACTAAAAATAAGTTTCACAGCAAGTAGGGCGGAATCCCTAAATATGAAATTCCAATTCGAAAATTTTTCGTCAATTATACCTATTGTAAACTCAATCCCGGGACATACTGTATAAGAAAAAGACAGAAAGAGGAAAAGGGAGAGTGAGAGACAATAAGAAGGGATGAGAGAAGTATAAAAAGAGACAAATAAAAAGAACGAAAGACAGAGAGAAAGGGGGGGGGCAAATATCGCGGGAGAGAAAAAGTAGGAAAGGTAAAAAAAGGGCAGAAATATTAAAAAAAAACGCAACGAAGGAAAGAAGGAAAGCAATAGAAAAAGCTATAATAAAAATAAATAAAAGTAACACGAAGGCAAGATATAAAAAAGAGGAATATAAAGCAAGAAAAGAAGAGGAAAAAGTGTGTATTTGACAGAGAGAAAATTTGGCCAACTTTGGCGTTCTTATCGGTGAAGCAGCGAACCTGATAAAAACTGAAGGCATTTCTTCAAGCTTTTGCCCTCTTTTAGTTCATTTTTCCTACTTTGGAGACTTTAGAAATGGGACATTTTTATGCAAACTTTTTGCCAGCGTTTACTTTACCTCCTCAGATTGTTTGGCATCTTTTGCTCTTCCTTAGAACTTCCTGTTTTGCTATCTTCCATCTTTTACTCTTGTCGGAGATGATTCCTTCTTCGCGCCTTAATTCTGCAAAATGTCAAGTTATAAGCAATTTTCTGAGGTTGTCCAGTTACGAAGGCACTTCGTTCTCCTGATTGCCCGCCTCTTCTCTATTCGATTAAAACAGGTGGACAATAAAAACTGCAACAATTTTTCTCAAATATTTATTTTTCAAAATCGTTGAAATTCTAGAATCGATTCTGCTTCTCTTTCAAGCCTTCCATAATAATATTCAACGCCTTAATATCATCTTTAACAATCTCCACCAATTTGGCAATGCCATTCTGTTGCAACTGCAGAAACTCTTTCAATTCACCTTGCGATTCCGGCACCAATTTGTATTGTGTTTGTATCGGTTTTGATGTACTCTCCATTACTTTCACCGTTGATATCAATTCATTCAATTGTCCCTAAAATTTTTACAATTAATCACAACTTGTACAAGTCACTTGAACAAATTAATTTACTTTAAACTGTGTCGGTATATTGAGATTCGTATACATCGCTTCTAGTTTACCTTTCAAATACTCCTCTTCCGGTTGTATCGCTAATCCAGCCTTTCTTAGACTTTCCTGTCGCACCAAAATCTGTAATTTTTCAATAAACAATCAACAACGTATGTCTTCACTTGATTCTCGATACGTACCCGTAATGTTCTGTGTTGTAATTGTAATAAACGATGACGGAATTCATTGATACGTGCAATCGATTCGGCATGTTTCTTCTTCAATTCATTGATTTCATTATTGATTTTCTCTTCGAACGCTTTATGTATACCAGTTTCGTATTCTTGTTTTAATTTACGCGCCTTCAAATCATTAAAACCATAAATCGGCACCGGCATATATTTATTAGGATTTGGATTATCGGCAATTGCCGCTTTCCACATTTGTGGATCAAAACCTAACGGTATCGTACGTAGATATTCTTCTAAGGTTGCTTTCGATGGTGTAATTATTGGGAGAATTGTTACACAACCGACATTTGTTAATTGTTGTTTTTGTTGGGGTTGTGATAGATAATTTGCTAGATCTGTAGCCGGTATTTTACGACTATTACCAGTTACACCTTTCTCGCTAACAACAATTCGGATTTCGGTCTGTTGATCCGAGATGGTTTTGATACTTTGTATTGTTACTTTTAGGTTAGGTTTATTACCTAAAATACCACTGATACCATTGATTAGGACCTGTTTCTGATCACTACAATAAATTTTTGATTATATTAATAATATTAAAATTATTCAAGCTTCTAACAAATTATCTCCATTATTAGCGCCATCTCTTGGGTGCCAACAATATTATTTTATAATGCAAATTATACCTATGTATAAATAAAATTTCTAAAACCACCACGAGATGACGCTGCCTAACCTTCGTTTGTTAGACGCTTGAAGTACCGCTTTATTAGCGACTAAAAAATTACATTAATTCTGCATATTTCCGATTGAAGACCAATTTGACTAAACCTTCAGCATTATCATGCTCTGGTATCACATTATAACCCACAGCTTTGAAGCGATATAATGGATTATAAACTGTATACTCCACCGGTGGTGCTGTGGTACTAAAATAACCTTTACCAGTACCCCAACAAGCTTGTAACATATTCCATTTTTTCAAAATATCATCCCTCTCATCATTGAAGATATTAATTGAATAGATCGATAATAGTACTTTCTCATTTTCTAACCGTTGTAGTACTTGTGGTGATAGATTCGTTTGTGTTGTTGCAGTGGTTGTTGCTGTTGGTTTTCCGAACCAACCAGTAGGTTGTGCGGTAGTTCCACCACCAAAACCGGTAAAAGTCGTCCCGAAACCGGTACCAGTTTGTGTTGTACCAAAACCACCAAATAACGATGGTGTTGTTGTTGTTGCTGCTGTTGTGGCACCGGTACCAGCTCCAAACAAACCAAAACCTGGTGTTGTTGTGGTACCGAATAGACTCGGTGTTGTTGTGGTAACTGTAGTACCAAAACTACTACCAAATAGACTCGGTGTTGTTGTTGTCGCTGTTGCTGTACTACCAAATAAACTTGGCGTTGTTGTAGTACCTCCTAAATTACCAAACAAACTTGGTGCTTGTGTTGTTGTAGTTGTACCACCGAACAAATTCGGTTGTGCAGGTGCTGATGAAAATAGCGATGTGGTTGTTGTTGCTGCTGGTGTACCAAATAAACTCGGTTTTGTTGTTTGTGCGCCAAATAAACTAGTACCAGTACCAAATGTTGTACTACCGAAACCTGTGGCGGCTGTTGCTGTTGGTGCACCGAATGATGTGCCGAATGCTGGCGCTGATGTAGCCGGTGTTGTACCAAATGCAGTACCAAATGTTGCCTGTGGTTGTGGTGCTGGTGCCGGTGCACCAAATGCCGGTTGTTGTTGTTGTTGTTGCTGTGTGGTACCAAAACCGAATCCTGTATTGGCTTGTGTGGTGGCTGTTGATGCTCCGAATGGGGTACCGAAACCGGTCGCTACAATCAATCCAAATAATTACAAAATCTTGTACATTTTTTACCACAATGATCACCTGATTGCCCAGTTTTATTTTTATTATTTCCTTTGCTAACCATTTTTAAGAACATATCACAATTTTATCGAATAAAACGAAACAAATTCATCGAAATAAAAAATAATCTACAGATAAGGCGATAGGAAATAATTCAAAAAACCCGCCAGATTCTTGCAAGAAAACAACGAAACCGCAGCCAACTACGTTTACCAAAATAATCCATTTTATATAATAAATTCCAATAAATTTTGTTAAACGTCTATAGTTTTCGATAAGTTCGTTCATTTTACGTTATATAATAATACAATTATCACAACAATTGCTTAATAATTGTTAAATTTCCGGAATCAACAAAACATAAACATAACCTTAAAACTATTGTAAACGAAATTGTACTCACGTTTTGGAGCATTACTACCAAAAGCCGGTTGTGCTGTATTTCCAAAAGAGAATGCCATTTCGCGTTAAATTAATTGATAGGTAATTTTACAAAAATATTTCAACATTTAATAAAATACAAAAATTTTGTAATCTTTCAAATAGTCAAGTAGGCATAAAACGACAGTCGAAGAGCTTGACAGTTATCATCATATCTACCAACATGACAAAATTACAATACGTGCTTCAGCACATGAATTTGTTATAATTAAGGAGAATTACTGATAAAAAAAGCAAATATCTTAATCTTTACAATGAATTCTAATCAATTCGTGGTTAATTAATGGCGATACTGCATTAAAAGTGTTGTGTTTAAATTTTATAACGTTGGTGGTTCGGTACGTGCTACCAACATTAAATAATAACAATTTGACATTTGATATTTTATTAATGATCGGGTATGTGTTGCACTTTACTTTTGTTTATTTAATTCACAATATTGTTAATAATTATTAGTTTATTATTAATTTGTTGATTAATTCGTGTAATTTAGTGATGAAACTTTTAATTTCGATAAGGTTTATTGAAGAGTTTGATGATTTTGATGTTTTTGCAGCATTTGTTGAATAGTGAATCCGATTCTTGTTTTTCTTCAATTATTTGCGAAAAAATGGCTGAAAGTAATGGTGAAATCACCGAAGACGATATAATTATTAACGACCAAGACGGTTTACCAAACGTCCATCCGAATCTAATACCGGAAGCGGACATTGATAGTCCTGATAATGATGAGGATGAATTTGAAGATTTACCAACATCGTTGATTGTTACCAATATTCACGACAGTGTTTTTACAGTTCCTGGTCAGTTTTTGGATTCTTAAACGATTTGTGTTTATTGTTATTCGTGTGACAATTTTCAGATAAGAAAGCGGAAATGGAGAACTTGTTTCGCAACTATGATCCGGATGTAACATTTCAATGGTTGAGAAGTTTTCGTCGTTTACGTGTTAATTTCCAAACACCCCTAGCGGCGGCTAGTGCTCGTATACAATTACATCAATACAAAATCAATGATTCGATAATAACATGTTATTTTGCTCAACCAGTAACACCTGTGAAAAATAGTAGTCTACAACCACCGGCACCATTTAAACAATTCTTAATATCACCACCATCATCACCGCCAATCGATTGGGCACCACAACCGGAAAGCGAACCAATTATCAATCATGATCTGTTAGCAGCTTTAGCCACATTAACGCCGGGTGGTTCACATGAATTACATCCACCAGCACCTGGACAACCCAGTATTGTCGTACATACCGCACTAACTGGTGGTGGTAATAATAATAATAATAATAATAATCAACAAAAAATTCCACAAACAAGCTCTCCGGAACAAAGTTAATTTCTTATGAATTCGAAAAAAACAAGTTTTAAATGTGTAAATATTTACAATAATTCAATTCTGATCGGTTGTCAATAGATGGCGCTATCACTATAATCTATATGACGCCATCTATATTTTTCTAAAACAAGTTATTTTTGAAAGTTAAAAAAATTGTTTTGTGTAGAATTCATAGCTTTTGTATTTTAAATTTTTTGAAGGAAATTTTTGGGGGAAAAATTTACATTTAATTGGCTTTAATCGGCCTTTTACTACATATCTTTAACAAAAAAAAAATGTATATTTAATTGTTAAATTTTCAGCTTTTTGGTTGTAATTTTAAGCAAAACAGTGCACTGTTGTTGATGTTTACCTTTTAAAAAAAAATGCTGCGTTCTTTATAGTTTAAAATGATCGAACTGAACCGTTTGCGCATGTGCAAGCATTTCAGTTCAGGATCATTGTAAAGAACGCAACTAAATTTTATTTGTTTTTTCGGTGGAAATGACAACGAATTTATTTTGTTGTAACTAGTCTTCAATGTCTGTGATTATTTTCGATTAATTTCGTGTTTTTTTTTTGTCTAACTATTCTACAGGGGAAACAATAATTGAATCAATTCAATGTATTATTGATATATTGTAGAATTAGGATTTTATTGTTTAATGTTCTCTCTTTCTCTCTGTGTTCTTGTGTACCAAAACGGTATGTTTATTGGCGGCTCTCTATCGCCAGAGAATTCCTGTTTATTCACTCGGTCTCTCTGTCTAATTCGGTTACGTTTTAATTTTATTCAAATCTAAGGAGTATTATTTATAAAGAAAATAATTATAATAATAATAAAAACCGTTAGAATCTCATGTAATTAGGTGTAAATAAAGTTATTCGTTATTCAATCATAATTGGTTGTTAGGTTGGCGTGTCAATCACGTGTTCCGCTCCGTAGACGTTTCCAGAGCCCCAAGTTTTTGCATTACAGTACATTCCATAAGCCACGCCTGCGGCCGGTGAAGTTACATGAAACGATCATAGTACGCGAAACTGCAGATTATACAGGCACCAAGAATTCGGCAAGTAAATCTTTATGTCGCCCTTTCTGTATTTTTTCAGTTCAACAGCATCATCTGCCTCGTTTAGAGTCCATAAGCTACGCCTTTGGACGGTTGAAGTAACATAAAATGATCTCTAGTAATTCTAGTAGAGAGAAAGTAATAGAGAAGAGCATAATGAAAAGAGAGATGAATTTGGTGGGTGAAATGGAAGAAAGTGCAGCAAATTCGGTATGTTTTTAAAATTTGTTTATTGAAATATTTACAATAAATCTCAATAGGTACAACTCAACTTTTTTGACTATTCAGCGGTTCCATCTGCTCATTCAGTACAGTTTTTGTTGTTTGATTCTCTCTATTATCATTTTGATTAGCCGGTACGTACTCCTTCCCTTTACCTAAACATGTGGTGAAGCATGTATCACCAGCACCAAACATTTCACCATCTTCAATTGTCTGTGGCATTGGTTTATTTAATGTTTCCGGTAACCATAATGTCCATAAACCGGACAAAATCGCCAATACGGCAAATATAATCGATGGTAATGTTGGATCTAATGAATCGAATAATAAGAGTAATGGTGTTAGAGCACCAGATGTACGTGCACACATTGCACCTAAACCCATCGCTGAATTACGTAGTACCGTTGGAAATAATTCAGCGGAATAATTGTAAACTATAGCAAAACTACTTGCAATTGTGAATTTACCAATGAATACTAGAATTGTTGCTTCGGTACTACCGGGTGTTAAAAGAGCTCCTGTTATACAACAGATACCACCAATTAACATATTGGTGGCCATTAGAGAACGTCTCCCTAATCGGTCCATTAGATAAACGGTTAGAACATAACTGGGTAATTCGACTAAACCCATAATAAATAAGATTAAATATGGATTACCGTTTAAAGTACCAGAGCTTAACGATAATCCGTAATAGGCTAACGAATTAGCGAACCATGCAAAACAAATATTTAAAGTTTTTTTACGTAGATTTGGTGTTTTGAATAAATCACCCAAATTGGCTGTATCCGAAACATTTTCTTTACTCTGTTGCACTTTATTACCGGATACAAAATCAGCCGTATCAATAGTTATTTGGGAACCATTACATTTTAGGGCTTTTTTAATAATATCAATAGCCTCTCGAGATCGTCCGTTCGCCCATAACCATCTCGGTGATTCATCCATCAACCACCAATGTCCAATTAAGAGTAGCCCATGTAAACCGTAAACGATTTGTAAGAGTTGACGGTCTTTGATGAGAGCACCCCAACCGGCTACCAACATTATACCACAAGCAAATGCTGCTTGAAATGCTACACCGCACATAGATCGTTTACTTGGCCCAACCAATTCCATTGTTAATACAAATGCTGGTATATAACTACCAGCAGAACCAAAAATACCATACAAATAACGTAATACAATAAATGAGATATATTCGGGTGTAAAGGCAACAGCTACACCTAATATTAATTGTAATACAGCTGACCAATAGAAGATAATTTTCCGACCATATTTATCAGCCATATTACCTAATGTTATCGCACCAGTAAATACACCAAACATGTACATTGATTGGGCGACAGCACCTTTCCAACGATCATCACATACGAAATTCCATTCAATTGCACGTGATGATTGATAATATGTTGTATTATAAACAAATGAATTACAACGTAGTGTTTCATTTGTTGTTTTGTTTATTATAGAACATGTATCAAATCGACCATCTGGTAATTGTGGTAAATAGATTGAGATGATCGTATCATTCAATTCGCCCATTGTTCGATTGAAATCAATGTCGGCAATTTCACATCTATTAAAAAAAAACAAATCATTAATTAACATGTAGTCGAAACCAGTGTTTAGCAAGTTATTTGAAATAAAAAGTGAAGAAATATGATTGGGGATTGCCAATTTTTTGAAAAATTTGGGAAGCACTGGTGGTCGGATCAGTAAATGGACCAAAGCTGGCAATCGATGGGAAAATTTTGGCAAAACTTTCACACAAAGATAGAATGAAGAATGTTAGTTATTCGCTATATTAAAGAGCCGGTTCTCTCTCCCTCTCACACACACACACTTTTGCTTTCTTTCTCACACTTTCTTTCTGTTTTTACAGTTTTTCTCTTTCTTAACTTGCTTTATTTTTGCCCTTTCTATGCTCATTCGCTCTCGTTTCTCTCGTTATTTTTCTCTATTACCCTCGTTCTTTTTTCTTGTCCCTTTCTTTTCTATTTCGTTAGGTTTTTTCTTTCTCATTATCAGGCTATATTCTCCTCTATCCTCCGAGGAGCAAACTTGCTCCCTTTTTGTTTTCCTATTAGCATTTTGTCTCCCATTCATTCGACTTTTCTCTCACGCCTGCTCTCGTTTTTGCACTTTATCTACCCTTTCTTTCCCCCTTGCTTCACCACCCCCTCTCTTTTGCTCTCCTTGATTTTTCAGGCTCTTTCGCTCTATTTTTTTCCATTCACTTTTTTCTCTTCATCGCTCACTTCCTCCTTCACTTTTATTATTTTTCTTCTGTCTCTTTCTTACTGCTGTCTTTCTTCCACGCTCTCGGTTTCTCTTCCCATAGCTTTCTTTTTCTGTTACCCTCTTTATACCTGTTTTGCTTTTTTCCCTGTTTCTCTGGCATACTTTCTTCCTTCTTTTTTTTACCAACCTCGTTTTTTTCTAGTCTCTACCGCTCCCTTTCTCACATACAATCCCACTCTGACTCTCTCTCTTTCTCTCTCTGGCTCGTTCTTTAACATGCCTTCGTTGGAGGACGGGGGTGACTCTCCACCTTCTGTAATTTACTGGAAAATTTCGATTTACCTGTGTTCAGGTACTGCAGCTACTGTGACAAGAGATAACATATGAAGACCGGCGGTTAGAGCCGATAAAATATGTAAAAAGAATTGCCAACATTGGTATTTTCCAAAGTCGCCTGAAAAGCAAACATAACAAAAAATCACTAATAATTAGTTTCGTTCATTATAAATAATTGTACAAATTAACGGATATTACGTAATGCTCCATTAACGTATTTATGTTAAAAACTGTATTGTGCGTGTGTGTGTGTTGTGGATACATATATGCTGGTTTTTGATAAGAAATTAATGGAAAATTTCAAAACTGTAATCCTTCAAAGAGACTGGATTTATTAGTTTATTAATAGAACCAGATAGGGCATTGATTTATAATCTAGTTATAAAGCGACTTCTAAAAATTTTATTTGCTCATTTGGTTCGGAAAATTCCTAGAATTATTGGGGTGGTAAAAGATTTCTGGTACATCTGGTGATTAACCTTCACCACGTGTGTGGGCGGACAATACGGGACAGTGGCGGCCCAAAGCAAGATGTAAAGGCTTCGGTATAGGTCGTCCTATGTAACGTACTTTGAAAGTACGCCTTCAAACGAGAGATTGTCTTATCATGAGAAAAACTATTTTTTTTTATTAAAATTTTTATTACTTTGTCTCTATTAACCTAGAGTAATAAAAACAAAGTCTTAAGATAGTTTATTCTGGGAAGGCCACTAATTTCTTAACAGACATCCTAGCATTTAGTGTCTAAATATTGTGATAAAAAAACAAATATTTACGGCTTGCTATAAATAGTTGCAAATCGACGGTATCTATTGGGTAATAACACTAACAAATCAATATTAAAAAATACGAAAACAATAATCTTTACGGAAGATATAAAATGAAATTGTTTGAAATAATCGATTGTATTATAATTTTCGTATAACAGCAAATAAATAATTCAAACTATCGATGTTATATATCTATCTATCTATCTATAAATAGAATTGCAAATAAGTTCACACCGTTATGCAAATATTCATTGCCTTGCAACAATTCGACAATTCTCACAATGACCCAGTCAAGTGGGCCACTCGGCAATAGATCGAGTATACATGGAAAGTTTTACCATATTTTCTAATCATTGATGGTTTATTGCAATTATCTTAATCTGCAAATGCTGCAATTAATTTGCAAACAGGATTTCTGCAGTAAAAAAAAACAGAAAAATAAAGGAAACTATTCATTAACTTTAGCGTAATAATCGTGGAAGAAACGTCTATAATTTATTAATTAAAGCCGAAAATTTCCTATTTAGCATAAATAAATCGCTAAATATTCCATAAATCTCTGTGTTTGTTATTTAAATATTATGATTGATTTGTTATAACAGATTTCTAATGTTTAATTTAGCTAGAAGATAAGGAGTTTAAATTTCGAATTTTAGATCGTTCAATTAGATAAAGGATTTTTTGGCGCTTCAACAACTACGCATTGTTAATTTTATTCATTTTATTAATTTATGCATTAAGTTGTTTTTCTTATTGCAACAATTAAAAATAATTAACTTTAGCACTTACCCAGATAGCCCATCAATATATCGATATCGTTAGTCTCGTCCATTTTTTTTTGTATAGTTTTTACTAATTATAATTAAGATCTTAGTTTATTAAAACTGGATAATTGCCGGTGTTTAATAATAACAACAACTATATTTAAAGTTCACCTGTTGTTGGCACAATACTTGTTGTAAGTACATCCAACATGAGTACACGAGTGTTATAAACTTTTACATTTCGTGTATACGAAGCGACTGCGCTAGCCACCACACATCGTTTAAACTGAATACAAAAGTATCATAGAATGATAAAAATTGGTATGATAACAGGAATCACATTGATCACGTGCACGAACAATAGCCATGTGATTTTGTCCGGCATTTTAGGTTCGAGTGCTAACGGTATTTGGACCATTGGTGCCAAATCAGCGAACTTGCAATTAAGAGAAGAGACAGAACCTTGAAAAAGTAAGCCTGAGGACAATCGAGCAGTCGAGATCCTTTCCGGACTTGGTCCGAGTACATCTCTGATGCTATATCGCCAGTTGCGGTTATTAAACTTTTGACATGATTTTCTATTGTTGTTGAAGTTGTGCAATGACAATCTACTTATTTTTCCAATCTATCAATAGTGATTGGACACGTGTTGTTTCGGATTATCTGAGAGAAAGCAATTCTAATGAAAAAATATGTGTGTACTTGGTTCAAGTTTAATTGAAACAGGTTTTTCGCATTCTAATCGATTATCTTTCCTTGGATTACCAGATCTTATAATAATAAGTATTTTTATTATTAGTAATTAGCTTTGACTTGCACTTTTTGACCTCAGTACCTACGTACTTGAACGATATGTAAATTGGGAATTTTTTCGATTTATTGAAAAAACCATTCTAATTTTGTTATAGTAAATAGTGTTCCAGTTGTTAGATTCTAACGATAATTTGTCATGCAAGAATGATTGATTATGTGTTTGGAGAAAAATTGGAGTAACCGTAAAATTTTTGAAAGTTTCTAATAATAATTAGGTAAAAAAATGTTTTCATTTTAACATAAGACAACAAACGTTTGTATGCAAATCTTGGAATTTAAATCATTCACGAATTGACCGCAAAAACGATTCGCCACTTGTTTCTTTCGACTCGACAACTGCAAACTGATCTAAACGTAATCTCTCTCTCTCTTTCATACTCAACACAATTTTGGCTGAGGTTATATAAGACGCATTTTACCTCACTAGTGCTTCAAGAAGCTAGACATTGTTGCTCTATTTGATCAGCATCGCCTTTTTTTCGCAATTGAAGACACCACTGCAAATAGGGACAAAAATTGTTTGAATGCTAGAGATTTTTTTTTTAAAGTCGTTTGGGTAAAGACTAGTAATAAAGAAAATCTTAAGTAGCTGCCTCGTTTTTGCACCGGAAAGTAAATTGGTTTCAAAATAAGCCATAATTGACAAGTTAAGGGCCACGCCAGGCCCTAGGGACAGGTATTTTGCAGGTGCTGCATCGAAGCTACAAAAATGTGAGCATCAGCTCTATGTAAAAAGGAGGCTGTTATGGAGCTGTCTCCTTTTTGAACCAAACTAAATTTGGCTTCAGTGTAAGCAGACGGAGCAGTCGATGCAGCGTTTTAAAGTGAAAAATTATAAAAAAATGGAGTTGTTTCTTTTTGCATCGGTGTCTTCAATTGTCCAGAGATCCAGATGTAGTTGAGAGTTGTACATTATTGAGAGGTTCTATTTCATTAATATAATCCGATTTTGGTTGACCTTCCGATTATCGCAACTTTATCAGTTGATTGGTTGATTGGTAGAAATCAATATTAATTTTTTTGTTAACTCATGAACTTTTTAATTAAATCAACTAATGATCTATAATAATTTCGTTAGATTTTAGTGCTTCTCCTTTTTAATTGAATTCATTTTTAGAAGGCAAACATTTGATGGTTTTATCGTTTTAAGTGATTGCGTTCTTAATGAAAAGTCTGAAACAAATTTAGTTTACTATAATTCCACTCAGCCTTCATCTTATCAAACAAACAGTGATTAATTTCTACTTTTTTTTGCACTTTATCAGTGCATTACTGCTTTGTTAAGAAAGAATTTTTATTAGATAATTTAATTTGTTTTTGTCAATAGTTTAAGTCAGAATTTTTCAAAATTTGGTCGCCAATTAGCCCCATCTAGTGACTGGTAGTTTGACCACCCCCACAGGGGATACCCCTACTCCGTTGTCACTATGTTAACAAAAAGGTTACATGAACAAGTCGACTGTAGCCGAAGTAATCGACTACAGCCGAGGTGTGTCACAAAACAAAGCCGACATGGATGTAATAATAAATTACTTTATTTTATAAACTTTCAACTTTCTAATACAACTATCAAACAAAGGCACACACTATACGCATCCTTCAATCTAAATTATAATGAAAAAAAATGATATCGGAAAAACAATAAACATAACAAAAATAAAAGAAAAATGGTCCATTTCTCAAAGTTCCAGTCTATGACGATTCCACAATCTTCACAAATCGCATCTAGGCACAAACTCAGTAACAAAAAGCACCATTTTAGAAAAGATAAATGACCACAAATGAAACATGTTGTAAATAATTCTTTTTATTAATGATGTATCACAAAGTTTGCCCTCGTCCTTTTTCAACTAGTTTTTTTTTTGAAAATTAAATTAAATATCCACACATAAAAGAGATTACAACTATATATATGTTTTCTTTAAATTCTCTCTCATTCTCTCTACTTATATTAAATGCAAAATTCACCCAAATAAAGTTAAAAAAATATCTGATCTAATCATCAAATTCACATCAAATTATAAACAAGTCTACATTTACATTGTTTTTTTGTTGTTGTTAAATCAAAATAATATTATATTATAGAAAAGTTTTATCATAAAGGAAAACCACCTGAAATTTTAAATAAATTTGTACCATAATTTTTAGTCTGTATATAAATCACACTTGTGGTGTTGCTAATCATTATTATTTACTTTTATTTTCTTTTATTTTAAATTATATAATTTTATAACTTTAAATCCCTCCACTTGGCACTAATATATATATTTTTTAAATTTCTTTCAAATTATACCACTACCACATAGGATTCGGTTCATCAGGTGGCTGACACTCTGTCTACAAACAAATAATAAACAAATTAATTAATACTAAATATTCGAGAAATAGATAATGGCTTTGACCAGTGATAATACTCTTGTAGCCGAAATCTATAATTATTATTTTTTTACCATTCCTGTATGGTTCTCGTTAAATTTCCGCATTTGGCTTATATTTCCAAAATAGCTACACGGGTACTTTCCTAGGTCAAAAGGCAAGATTTAGTGATAGTGCAAAATAACTAATTGCACAATCAAAAGGGAAAGAGTAAAACAATTGAAAGTGCATCGAAAATCATTCGAATATTTGAAAACAGACGGATCAACGCTTCTGAAAGTCTTCTTTCTACTCTACTCATTGGGGGCTATTTGCAACATTTTCAACATTCATTAGTTTAGAGCAATAAACTAAATGAAAATTTAGGATCTCCTCCCGTACTTGTCCGCAGAGCCAGCCTTTGTTCAGTAACAGATTTTTTTTCTATTTTGGGAAATTGGTCAGAAGTACCAAAAAAGCCTATCTTAAGTGGTGCAAAAGTTTAGACTGGCCCTGTTTCTTGAACGAAATCTTTGTAAATTTCTATACGATTTTATTTTTACAGTTTAACGAATTAAAAAGGCGAGGCGAATGAAACTAGAGAACTTAGAAATCTTACGACTTATATCAAGAAATTTACTTGGGTATTCTCTAATTGAGATCGTTGCGGTACGAATGGATTATGTATAATTTGTGCCGGTGGTGGTGGTGGTGATCCTAATTCGCTTAAATGCGACAATTGTTGTGTCAACGCCATTGTGCCTTCTTCTACAACACTAACAATAACCCACATTGGATCTAAAAAAAATCACAAAATAATTTTATATATCTTTGTTAGATTTATAACAAATATACCTCCGAAATATGCCCCTTTTTCAGTACACAATCGCCATTTACTCTGGTAAATGCCAGGCAATGATGGACTAATCATTTGTACACTCAAATGTGTATCTTCACATGGTTTTAATGGTGGCAATTGGACTTTACCACCATTCAAACTATCACCATCTGAACACTGAGCATAACAACCTGTCGGCCATTGATCGGTACCATTATTGAAGATATGCCAGACTTTCTGGAAACTATATTTTTCTAATTAATAATAATAATTGTTATTATAATTAAATTCATAATACCTTGTATTCGGTTCTATACTCTCTGTTTCACTAGCTACAGGATCCGGAACTAATGCCATTGATGGTAGTTTCGTTGTTGATTCTATATCTAAATAGGAGCATATAGCTGCTTGTAGGTTCCTTTAAAATTTACAAAAAATTTATTAACATTTCATTACACATTTGAAGATTATTACCAATTATTCATATCTAAGAAAAATGCAGCTGTAGAATAATTCAAATTGCTACCCAACAATTTCTGTAATTGTTGTACTAATTCTTCTTTATCAGTGGTACCCATACAGCTAAATTGTTGTAATAATGATTGTTCAATATCCATTGCATTTGTTGTTGTTGTTGTAGAACTATCCGTTGGACCATTATCAACATCCATGTTTGATAAGTTTTGATAATAAATCGGTTTGGATGTAACGTCACTAGAATTAAATAGAAAATTGAGATAATATTATGTTTAAATAATATTAAAAATAATAATAATCATAATGAATTGTAAATGTGTAACATTTTTTGAAAACTGTGTCAAAGACTAACCTTCAATTCGATTTTCAATTATGACAATTATTATAAACAATTACATTAAATTATGTAATTAATTTATATTTAATCAATAAATTTGTTAATTTATTTTAATTAATAGTAAACGTATTTACTTACAAAGCACTTTTTCTTTTTTGTTTTGCTGCTATCACATTAATCCCTTTGACAGTTGATAAAAATGACAGTAAAATGACATCTGTTTGTTTGACAGGAGTATAGAGACTGTGTCCTGCAAATTGATGATAAAAGTAATACAATTTTACAAAACAAAAAAAACTATTTGTATTTTTTACTCATATAATTTTTTCAAATTATTAATAAAAGTCCATAACAATTAAAGAAAGGTCATGTTTTATTTATTTTTAGTCGTTTTTGTTGTCTAATTTCCATGTAATAAGCTACATAAAGAAACCTGTGTTCCTTGATTTCCATTCGTTTTAATTATTTTACAATTTTAAACAATTTCCGCCATTTTATCTACAATAATGGAAAAAAATAAGATAATAAATAATCAAAAATAATTAAAATATCCAAGGGTGTCCAAAAGATAATTAAATTTAACAATCTAATAATTGTCTTTATGATTTAATTTTATTTGTCTTCCAGAAAAAAATACCTCCAAATGTTCCCACTTTGGTAACACTGAGCGGAAGTACTTCAAGTATCCATTCTGAGTACCCGCTACTTTTGCATTTCCGCCATCCAATTTCTTGCCCATTGTACTCTGAGTCGTCTAATTAGAAAGTGTTTTCCTCTTATTTTCCTTTAATTTTTAGAAGCATCAACTTCTAACCGATCATCAACAAAATCTATATCAAACCTTCTCTCAATAATCCAATATGGCGTCGATTTCTTCTGCAGGAAAATTTTTCTAAGCGCACCATCAAGTACTTGATGGTTGGATTAACTCTGTTCTTGTTATCTTATCTAACTTCGAATTGTTTTTTTGGTCATTTTCCGCCATTTTGTATCTAGCTCAACAAGTGGCACCCTTTTTGTAGTGTTTAACGGTTATCAAATAAAAAAATTATTATTTCAACCTGTCTTTTCATTATGCTTAACAATCCGTAAACAGTAAACAAAGATACAAAATGTAGAAGTCACTTTCACTACTATTTTATCCACTTAGCGTACTATTTAAGATGACTTCCACGATAGAAACAATTCTACTCATTAATAATAATAATTGATGCCATTTATTTATTTTTGTCAGTTCAACAACAAGTGTTAGTGTAGTGTAAGTGAAAATTTCAAGTAACAATTAAAAGTAAACCGAGGTTTCTATATTAAATTCCTCGACCAAAGAGTTCCTAGATATAAGTTGGTACCCTTGAATATAGTGATATTTTTAGGCATTTATTTGCTTGTGTCACGGAGTATAGATATAGGAGGCCGAACATAATGTTAAAATTATGGCACGAATTTAGGGACAAAACTTTTGCCGGCAGAGCGCGCTACGATCGGCAGAGTACTCGTTATTCTCGTTAAGGACGATATAGTGATCGCCTGGACTTAGTAAATTTCG